>CM076583.1:838663807-839093124 GCA_034641835.2 Pinus albicaulis
TCCAAAATTCAAGTAGGTGGGAAACTTGCAAACCTTATGTCCACCGGATTTGTTGCTAAGAAAAATACAGACCTTGGAATCCTTTTGGTTACCATATTTAACAATGTGTATCCAATAAAGAACACTCTAATTCATCTAGGTGAAACCGTCAATGTGATGAATATGGAGACTTTATGTGACATAGGATCTTTTGACTTACTCCCCACTCCTACCATGTTATAATTAGTAGATAGGTCTAAGGTAAAACTAGAGGGAGCATTAGAAGATATTCTCATCTCATTGGAGTCCTGGGAGTACCCTGCAAACTTTTATGTTCTTCAACCTAAAAATAACTTGGTATGGAATCCTTTGATCTTTGGGAGGCCTTGGTTAGCCACGACAGATGCCTACATATGGTTTAGGATGTGAAATATGACCATCACTCATGGAGTTGAAACAAAGCATATCAATTTGCGTCCCCCTACTAAACCCCTCTTAAGATCAGAAAATACTCATTGGGTTGAAGAAGAGGAGCATGATTTAGAATGTAACCAAACATTTTTAACGATAGCCTAAGCCATGAGCCTTCAGGAAAACTCATAAGAAATCTGATAAATTGTTTTTCTAAACATGTTTTTCACAACATTTAGAAGGGAAGTCTAGTCATAATATATATATCATTACTAATCAGCAGGGATTTTATGAACATAGGACAAAAACTGAACAACATTCAGCCTTCTTATCTGCATTCCCTACATATTCAATGACTGAATGGTGGGGTAAGGTAATTGAATTTTTTCCTATAAAATTTTTAAACATCAATTTCCGCCTTAAATATTGAACAGGAGAAACAATTAATTCAAGCATTGAAAAACTTTGCAGATACATTTTCTTGGGAATATACAGACATGATGGGTATGCACATGGATACATGCATTCATTATATTTAAATATAAGAAAATTCCAGGCCTGTGAGACAGCCAGAAAGGAGGATGAACCCCACTTTAAGAGAAATTGTGAAAAATGAATTGCAGTAATTGTTAAATGTAGGGTTCATTTATCCTATCTCAGATAATGAGTGGTAATTCCCAGTTGTTATTGTCCCTAATAATAAAGGTAAATGGTGAGTTGGTGTATATTACAGGGAACTAAACAAAGCTACATTAAAATATCACTTTCTCTTTCCTTTTATAGACCAAGTACTGGACACTCTAGTAGGGAAGAAGTATTTTTACTTACGATACGGGTTCAATGGGTACAATCAAATTAGGATAGCTCTAGAGGACTAGGAGAAGACAACATTTACATGTCCCTGGGGTACATATGTATATAAGGTATTTCAATTTGGTCTATGCAATGCACCAGCCACATTTTAACGATTTGTCCTTGGTATTTTCTCTAACCTTTTGCATGATTGCGTAGAGGTCTATATGGATGAATTTATAGTGATGGGTGATACTTTTGAAGATTTTTTAGATAATCTTAAGAAATTTTTGTAGATATGTAGAAAAAATAATATTTCATTTATTAATGGAAAATGTTTTCTGATTATGATTGAGGGTATTTTTTTGGGTCATTATGTTTCTGCTACAGTAACTATTATTTATCCAGCTAAGATGGACGTTATTGTAAAGTTTCCCCTGAAAACCAGTCAAAAAGGATTTCGAAGTTTCCTTGTACATACAAGATACTACAAAAGGTTTTTTGAGAATTTTACAAAAGTTGCCTCTCCATTGTTTAAATTATTGACTAAATAATCTGAATTTCATTGGAATGATGAGTGTTAAGCTGCATTTGATACACTCAAGGAAAAGCTTTGTTCAACACCTATATTGAGAGGCCCTGATTAGAAATTTCCCTTTGACATCTCCACTGACACCTCTGATTCAACCATATGAGAAGTATTGAGTCAAAAGGAAGATATCGTAGCATATGTTATTTATTTTTTTAGTAAAAATTTAAATCCTGTAGAACTGAATTACACGGTAACTGAGAATGAATTCCTTGATGTGATTTATGTTATTAACAATTTAATACATTACATAACTAGTTACAAAGTTTTTTTTACACTGATCATTCTGCCATTCGATATCTCATGAAAAATCCAGTCACTAATGGCAACATCACTAGGTGGATTTTTCTACTGTAGGAGTTTTACATTACAGTGTTGGACAGGCCGGGAAAAGAAAATCAGGTAACTAATTCCCTATCTAGGCTCAACCATGCACATGGGTATGTTCCTCTTAATGATACATTTCCTGATGAGAATTTGTTTCCTAATTCCGTCAAAACACCTTGGTTTGGAGACATGGAAAACTACCTTGCTACAAGAAAGTTGCCACCCCACTTTTCATCTAATAAGAAGAAGAGAATTGTTAGAAAAAGCGTTTATTACTCTTGCATTAGGGGAGATGTATTTTTCACTAGACCTAATTTGATTATTTGCAGGTGTGTAAGAGAGGATGAGATATATGATATCTTGAGAGATTGTCACGATGAACCCTATGGAGGAAACTTTACAGATAAATTGATAGCCTATAAAATACTTCGCTCAGGTTACTATTGTCTTTTCAAATATGGAAAGGAGTATGTCTAGAAATGTGATAGCTGCCAAAGAATAGGGCAACCTGTTCAATGAGATGAAATTCCTTTGCAGCCAGAATTTCTCATAGAACCATTCGAGAGGTAGGCTCTTGATTTCATATGTCCCATCAATCCTATGTCAAAAGGTAAGAAGTATATTCTGGTTTCTACTAATTATGTTACGAAGTGGGTGGAAGCAAGAGCACTACCTAGAGAAACGAAGAAAACAATGGTAGATTTTCATTTTTATAATATTTTTTGTAATATTTGGGGTACCAAGGGAAATATTTAATGATCAGTGTACTTAGTTTGTGTCAAAAATTTGTAGGGAAATGTACGAAAATATCATATTCCTCATCGGAAGTCCACCCCTTACCATCCACGGGCCAATGGGGAGGTGGAATAAAAAAATAAGGTGTTGGAGACAATCATTACAAAGACAGTGAAATTACATAAAAAGGATTGGCCTGATCGACTTCTTGAGGAATTGTGGGCCTACAAAATCACATGGAGAAACACCACTAGTTTCTATCCATATGAATTGGTGTATGCAAAACAAGTTTCACTGCCCATTGAATTTTATATCGGAACTTTCAAGATGGCAACAGATTTGGGTATAGACCTTAATGAGGCACAACAACAGAGAATCCTACAGCTCAATGAGTTGGATGAGATTAGGAAGGATGATTTTCAACATACTGATCCGATCCAACAACAACGGGATAAATGGCACGACAGATACATTAAGAAGAATCAGTTAAAAGAGGGAGACTGGGAATTTTTGTATGATTCAAAATTTAATAATTTTAAAGGGAAATTTAACGCACATTGGTTGGGTCCCTATCAAATTCAGAAAGTTTTTGATAATCGAATTTTTCAAGTTAAAACTGTTGATGATGGGAATGTTACCTTCTTATTGAATGGGCACAGACTCAAGATATATTAGAAACCCCAAACTAAGGAGGAATTTGTGGAAGAAATTGTGAAGAAAAAGGAGCTGGAAATGGTGGGAGAGAGAGTCATTCCTTTCAATACCTCTTATTCATTTATTTTTGACACATTGAGCTTACTTTTTTCCTCCTTGTGCTCAATAAACCATGAGAGGAATGTCTATTTGGTACATATTTATTCCTTTTCCGGGCCCAATTGACTAGTTACTGAAAAGGAGCCCCCTTGGAGTCTTCTTTTTAATTATTTTAGACTCTCTACAATTAAATATGACGAGCATGGAATTCCCTGGGCTCGTTAAAATCACAGGTGAGTATATACTTTAGGATCCTCTCAATAAATTCTGTTTTTTAGTTAAAGTTTGGATTTCTCGTGCTGGAATAAAGTGGGATTTCTTAAGGCCCTTCTTCAAACAATCTTGGCCAATCGACATTAGAAAATTATCTATGTGCAAGGTTAGAGCTTTGCGATGCCTTAAAGCTTGCATGCCTTCATGACAGGCTATATCGCCAGCAGCAATGGGGATTCATTATGGCTCCTTGATTGCTGGATCCTATAGTGGGTTCAACAACATCTCATTAATTCACACCTCATAGGATGCATCATATGTACATTGGTCCTCACTCCCATTAATGGTGATGGGTCATGCATTGGTTAACATCTGACCTTAATGGTTGGTAATCCAATGTAATCATTGCACATTTGACATCACCACCTCTATTCATGTGTAATGAACTGTACAAAAAGGGGAAGAAATGATTTTCCTGTAGAACGTTCAACAGTTCTGGTTCCATTTCCTTGAGAAATGCCACTAATTTCCCGAAGAAAAAAATTGTAGATAAAACATTAGCTTAAATTAATCTGATAAAGTACTTATCATTTTCATTATTGGTTGAGATCATGAACTATAAAATTATGCATCTGATGTGATTTCAATGTGGGTTATTATTTCAAGACAAAGGCAGTCGTTAGCAAAGTACTAGACTATTGGAAGGTAAGATCGGTAAGGTACGGGGATGATTAAGTTCAAAGGTAATGATAATTTAATTTTTAAAATTTGCATGAATGTAAGTCATGGTAACCCTTACAGAAGAAGGTGGCTATGAGCGGTTACGTCATAAAGTGAGTTCCATTTTCGACCATCATTACTCTGACATGTCCTTTGGTGATATTTCTAGTATTCATTTCACAGATCAGATCATGATGACAATCATGATCCCGAACTGAATTTTTTGAAAGTTTCCACATTCTCGAATACTTCCAAATTTAAAGTATCACTGTCGAGTTTTTTTTGAAAAGTGTTAGAGGCATCTCTATGAGCTGAATCAACTCTGTTCTCTCCCATTCCCATCCATGTTGAGAATGTTTTCCATTATGAGATTTGAACTGCAAGGTCCCACACTGTTAGACGTCAACCATCAAATTAAAGCAAGACTGGAAAAGGCTGGGTGGCTGCCTTTGTTTCTGAAATTCAGTGGGTATAATTCAGAGGTAAAAAATTCCTTTGCTCGGAATATAAATGGTGACCCAAATCAAGTGGGTAATGTCCAATTTAGGTTGACATAGGAGCTAGTGGATCCAGCTTGTGGCATCCCACAGGAAGGGGAGCACTGGTTCAAGAATCAACGGTTTAACAAAGAAATTTTTGTGTCCTTCCTCCAGAAAGAACATGAAAATACTAGTTGGAGTAAAGGGATCCCACGTGAATACCTTCAAAGTAAGTATTAGAATCTCTTATTTTTCTTACATAAATACATAACCTGTGAAGGTCATTTTGGGTTTGCATTTTTGTTTTGTATTCTCCTTCTCGTCCACTGCCGAGACAAGCCTTTTAATTTTCCTTACTATTTAAGAGTGTCCGTGATGAAAATGTCCACTTCCTCCAAGGAAAGGGCATCCACATATATGAGAACCTCTATCACCATCGTTTGATAACAAATATAATGATAGAGGTTCTGCGGAAGAAGAAGAAAACATGGGAAGAATTTTTCTCAAAAAATTATTTCGTAGAGGATGAGAAGGAACCTGGTCCTTTAGAAACTAAGGAGGAAGAGCCAACAAGAAAGTCGAAAAAGGAGCCATGAACCCGTGGTCCATTTATAGAGGATGGAAGAAAATATGAAGAGGTTGTAGTGATTGCGGAAACCACAAGTAAAAAGCCTAAATTGAAGGTCACTTCCATCCCCGCTAAACGATTTACAAGGAGCCACACTGGCAACAAAGGAAATTGCAGAAGAGGGGGTACCACCAAGAAGAACTGATAAAAATAAAGAGAAGCCCCAAGGCTTGTCCAAGGGAAAAGGGAATTTTTGGACAACTGAATTTATTGACAGGGAAGAATGGGAAGCAATGTCCTTCCAAGATCCATCGTTGTAGGAAAGTGGGAATAAGATAGTAGAAGACTGCCAAGGGTAGGAGGAGCCTAGTTTTCCGCAGTCCTCCCAAGGACAACGTGAGGGGGAAGGAAATCCATAGAAAAAGTGATATCAAAAAGAATTGGAAGAAAATATCACTGAAATTAATGTGTCAAAGGGGGCTTTGTGAAAGGAAAATGAGACCCTAAGGTAAAATAGCCTACGGATGAAAAAAGAGCATGATGAGTGGCATCAGAAGGCAACCCAGATTATGAAGAAGAAATAGGCCCAAATTGATCACTTGAAGAAAAATAATGAAGCATATATGATTTAGGTTCAAGAAGAATCTAGCAGGGCCCAATTAGACCATTTGATTGTAGTAGCTGCAGCACAGGGCAAGGACTAATTTTTATTCTGAAGATGCAACATTTTTTCTTGGATAAGGGACATGCGAGAGGCTAGGTGTGGAGGAGATGTTGAGTCCCAATTTTGCTTAATTTTGACAACCTTCTAAGACCTTTCTTCCCCTCTTTTTGAACTCTCTTTGACCCCTAATTAATCTTATTTCGTTATATTACCTAATTTCTGGCCAAAAGGGTGTTATGTGCTTAAGGTATGCAAATTAACTTAAAAAGTGTCATTTTATCTTTTTCTTAAGTATTCCTTGAAGCTAATTTTTTCCTAATCGAATTTATCAAGTTTACTGATCGAAGTCTTATGTAGATTATTCATGAGTTGAATTAGCTTCGTGTTTTCGTGTAGACATCCTATGGTCACCGATTTCCTACAGACACTTTGCAATTTCCTGTAGATGTGGGTTTCCTGTAACCACCCAGATTTCCTGCAGTAGAATTGACAGTTGGATATGTTCCACTTAGTCTCAATATGAACAGGAACATGGATTTTATGAGAAAATCCACCTATATGGATGTTGTCCTATTGGATGCTTCGAATTCATCATGGAAACCTCCCATATCTTCAATATTCATCTTATTGGTCGCATTTGAAAAAGCTCTAGCAATGTAAAGAAATTAATCTGATCCATGCTTTCAGTCATGGATCAGACTCAGTAGAGATATTATTGTCATTCTCTTCCAATATCGATAGTAAATAGTTATTCCATAGTATTTTTCCTAATTCAGGCAGAGCATATGCCTTTGAACTTGCATAAATTTCATCATGTTTCATTTGTGAGGGGGTTTGTTGATCGGATATATCAAATTTGTACTTTAATATAACAATTTCTAGATTAATATAAAATTATATGTTCTGTCCATTTTACTGAGTAAACCCTTTTAATATTTAAGGAGTTGTGAGTAAGGGAGGACCCCTTTTCTCAAAACTCCATTAGTTGTAGTAATGTGTTCGTTTGATTATTTTTATGCAGTGATAACATTATTGGACCAACTAGTGTTCTCCTTTCTGAGTTTTAGCAGCATATGTGAATGATTGAATGATGACATTTATTTGACAAATGTGTTTAAAATAATTAATGAGGTTTTATCTTTGCAATGGTGAATTGATTTTCTTATGGTTGTGTGTTTGGCCTTTTATCTTTTCTGATCAACATCGGCAATATCAAGAGCTGTAGAGGGATGATTGAATCCACTCCATAGACTTTGCTTCCAAGTGTTGATGCAGAAAAGAGACAGTAGTACTGTGTATATGTGACTGAATTAATTAGGAAGCACTTGAGGTATTAGCCTGCATATTCTTTGCACATCATCTCACAAGCTTACCTACCCTTGGTTGATAATTTATGTTATCAAATTATAAGTCTATAATTTAACTCAACACCTACCAATATTTCCTTATGTTGAGACAATAGATTGGATATTGTAGTGTGAAGACAAGGATCATTGGTAAATGGAGGGGCATGATGAGGAAATCTTGGCATCCATTATGACATTTTCCATCGTAACTTGGCATAAGTTGCTAGTATGAGAGGAGGTGTTCAATAATTGATGGTTATCAAATTCAATGAGTCCAACAAGGGCCTACTAGAATCATGGTGGCAAGAGCTCACCAAGTTCAGTGTTAGGGAAGATTAAATCTACAAGATAGAAGGCCTCAGAAAGGTTTATCAGTTAATGGTATCCATGATGAACATTTTATATGAGAAAGCATATATTAACACTTTCCTAGGCTCATGGGTTATTATGGTGTATATAGTTGCCACTAAAGGGATCATATTGATCCAGGTGGCTATTGGTGTCCTCCCACCTATTCCATTTGGATCCCCACCATCGATTCTTTCAGTTTTTTAGTTTCAACACAATTTACTATTTTTAGCAGTTTTTTCGAGTCGTGAACTTCTAGAGCCATTTTGAGGCCATAAACACCATTTTTTTGGGGAAACTGGGAGCAACATGGGTTGTAGACCAATGCGTCTCACCCAAAACTTCTAGTCCTCGGGTAGATATTTCTAAGGAGGTATTGAGTGCCTCAAATAGAGATCATATGCCAAATTTACGACCATGGGAGGTTGATGTACCGATTTACCTGAACAGGGCCCATATTTTTGGCGCTTCATCTCCTAGGGTTAAATTTTAGGATTTTTAGGGTTTTCCATTGTTTCTCAACAATAAATAGGCCTTATAGCCTCATTTTAACATAGTTGAGAGGCCCGTATCCGCCACATTTCTTCTTAGAGAAAAGCTACCAATGCCCTAGCTAGTTTATTTCCATTATGTTTGTAAGCATATTTCACTCATTTTATTTTAATGAAATGAAGTTTTATTTCCGCTGCATCTCTGTGTTTATGTATATTTCTGTATTTCATTGTGTTCCTACAAAAATTTGGATGACATATTTAACTGGGAAATTATTCTAACATCTCCACTCAAGACAAACATTGAAGTAACCAAGAATCCAGAGAAGGGTAAACCATCAAAATTTTATATAGAATATTATCTTCTTGATGTAGTTTGTGCGAAGTGTGATTTTGAGGATGGAATCTGAAATGGACCCCAGATAATGGTGAGCCTATACATATTTATTAAAAAAATTTTGGAACCTAGCTATAAAGGATCTTAGAGACAACTACAAAATATTTCACTGCTTCTCTGTATCAGAAACTCTTTGTCCATGACCCACCTTGCATGTCGAAAAGAGCCCAGTATACCATCATTAAAGTTTCAAATTGGTTCTGAATTAGGGAAGCAACATAAATTTAAGTTCTCATTGTTTATAAACCTCCTCATTCTCTCCCAAAAATGGTGACTCGTAGAGTATTTTTACAGTAATTTTTCTACCAATTAACCATTGGGCTATCAAATACACTAGAAAAAAGGAACAAGGGATGGTGGAATGTGTTCCCCTTGAAAATTGGAGCATATACTTTTTAAAACTTTAAAGAGGTTAAATAAAAAACCGAAGAATTAAAAGGTTTCTATTTTTTTTATTTGAAAATTTGAAAGTATGATCCAAAGGGTGTTTCATTTGCACATTGTAAGGAAATTTACTTTGGATCGTCCTATACACATTTTAAATGGGATGAAGAATATAAGGTAAAAAAAATCTATAATGCTTCCATGGCAGTAGGGACAAATAAACAATAGGAGGAAGATCAAGATAAATTGAATGATGAATACAAGGAAAGAATGAGTCTTAAGTACATAATAGCTTTTTTTAAAAGAAATAAGGGACAAGAATTACAAGAAGAAGAAATAAAATAAGTAGAATGTTTATCAGTAGAAGAAAATGCAGCATGAATAGAAAGAGGGAGAAGAATATCTTGAAGGAAGAAATCCAAAAATATCATGAAAGAAACAAGAGATGAAAAGGAAAAGAGAAGAGGAGGTTCATAATAAAGAGGATTTTTATCGAAGAAACAATAGTAGGAGGAAAATAAGATTAAAATAGAAGAAAAATAGCAGCATAGAAAAGAAGAAGATCAAAAAGAATAATAAGAGGAAATAAAGAGAAACCAAGAACAGGAATAAATGTGAAAGAAAAAAGAATAAGAGTAACTCAAAAGGAAAATTGATAAGGAACTAAGGAGTAAAGCCAAACAATAAAAGAGGCTAAGAGAAGAAGAAGAGGCCAAAAGGCAACAAGAAGCTCTTGAAAAATAAATTGAGTAGTTTGTTCTCAGGGAATGAGAGATCAAAGGAAAAAATAATAACCAACCACAAGGGCCTGAGATAAAGCTCAATATGCCTCCTTTGTATATCCCACCATATACTCCAACTAGTGGTGGGCACTTCCCATTTCAAGAATTGGGTATCCCGCAAGAAGAAGAAGAGGTATTGGATATTATCGGGCTCACTTTTGATCAGATTGAATGCAAGATAATGCTGGAAAAAAAAATGTTATGCGAAGAATCCATCCAAGCCTATATAGATGGTCAGAAAAACGAGATATTCATAGATACCACTATGAACCAAGAAACAATTTCCTCAGTTGGGACTATATTTTTGATAGCCACATAGATGAATGTGGGAAAACTAAACAAATATGATGTCAATCTGCACGCCAATATTGTTTCCTTTGAGAAAAGAGTTGCACAACTGAAAAAGGAGAACAAGACCTTTCTATGTCTTATTCACATAGAAAATCATTGCAGATATCCATTCAAGGAGAGGAAACAATATTGTAAGATGCCATGGACTTCGTTTACTAGGAAATGATGAAAGTACATCAGGTTATATCACAATTCCAATATATGTAGGAATAATCTAAGGAGAGGGAAAAAAATATTAAACTAGCCACTATAGCCATCGACGACATCCATGAGTGGACCATTAAATATCCATATGCACCTAAACAACTTCTAATTAAATATTGGATAATAACATAAAACAATAAGGTTTCAATCTGCATCAAGGTTCATTCACAGGACAAGTTGGTGAAATATTTGGATAAGGTAATAGCCTTATAAGATAAATTAGTTATTGGGATAGAATATCTTATTCAGTTGCACAAATTTCATTCTATTGGTTCACTAGGAAAAACAAGGACACAAGAAGAAATAAAACAATATATTCGAGCATTTCTGAGCCCCTTCAAACAAGATGATACTACACAATACTTGGAAGCTAGGAAGGAGAAAATTACTCAATATGTGGTAGATATTGTAAGGATACAAATGAAACTCATGAACGTATAAAAACAAGTGAAAGTGAAGAAGTCCACTCTATTGCTAAATTCTCTAGAATGTCTTCATAGGCATCGAGACAAATTAAAACATACGGTCATTGATGTTGCAAAGGAGTACAACCTTTGCTGAACATATCTAATACAAGAATTACATTTTTATGCTCTAGACATTTCTATCGCTAGATTAGTAAATTGGGTGTTTCATTTATTTCATCTACTATGTTAATAGTAGAATAGAGATCAATGTAGAGTCATTTAGGAATACAAAAGGCCATAGGGAAACTCTAAAGTCATATGGGTATGCAAAAGGTCACTCCATTTTATATAAATATACCCTTATGACTCAATGTAAAGGACTTTTAATTTTGTACAGTTTCGATGCACATTGTTTTGAGAAGTAATAGGCCTATGATGCATGCAAGTGGTGATTTTGTACTTCCATTTTTGGATGTCATGGATTCTTCATGTGATAATGCTATGAGTATTTCATGTTTTCAATCTATTTGAGTTCGAGGTTTGTTATTCTCTCATGTTTCATTTAACATTGTAGAATTTGTCTTGATATTATCGAATGGTATATGTGTGTGTATTGATTATTATGTCAATAAACTATTATATTGATTTGGGCGTACATCATGTATTGATTTTTTCACTATTGTGTGCTTTTACAAGTTTGTTTTTTATGAACTTATTTATAATCAATTCACTTAGGTACATGGGTTTTATTTTAAGTTATTCTAAAACTTCTGCTCCTATGTTTCATGTCAATATTAGTTGGTCATTGTTATATGTGTAGCATTTCACATGTCTAGAACCCATAATCACTTGTTTATAGTTGTTAAGTGTTTCATTTGTTATTTAATGATTGTTTTTTGTTTGTAAAAAGTAAACTGATAAGAAATGTGATGGTAGTCAGGCCTACATACTTGATGGCACTCCTAAACCAAATGGTATAGAGTCTAGTTGGGATTATACACCAAGGAGATCCCCTTTCTATTGGTGGAACATACCATCCCATCAAAAATTCCTTATACAATTATAAGGTTGTGGGTGAAACTATTTTGAATTTAGAATTTCACCTTTCCTTGGCTTGCACCCAATATTTAATGTGGAGTTTATTTGACCACGTTTTACACATATGTTGGAAACCTCAGAGGAATTTGAGCAATTTCTCCCCATAGAAATCAACCCTAACTACATTTAATATGATATAGTGGATTAGATCGTGGACACAAGACAAAGGGTGCCCTCTAGAAACACATATAACTCGATTGGATTGTTGAATTAGGGAATCTTCATCACCAAGGCATCTTGCTCATGAGGAGCCAAAATCAATAGTATTTTTCCCATCCGATGAAGTAGGATGAAAAAATGGTGATCATTTATTTTTAAGGTATATTGATCTATGTGCACATTATTAGCCACCCACCTCTTCCAATATCTCAATGTCTCTTAATATTAATGGAGCTTTTCTAGGATTTTTGGGTCTAAAACTTGTAGGGCGCTTTTATTTCCCTAAACAATTATTTTTGTAAATTTTGGGGGCCCTAATAGAAATTTTTACTCCTTGGATATTTCTTTCCAATTATCTATCATGCACCCCAAATGTATTATGTATGCAAACGTTGCACCTCTGATAAGTTGATGTACCAACTAAACACCTCGGGGTCAATAACCCTTTTGGTGATTGATCATCTAGGGATAGGTTTTTATACCTATATAATTTTTTATTTAGGTTAATATGCCATTATTTCAACTTATTGTAATAGAATTTGTGAATGTGCATAAATACCATCTCTCTCTATTCAGAGATAACTAAAATTATTCTAGATTCTTTTTGTTGTACAATATTCAATTATTTGCTACATTAATAAAAGTTTGGTTTTCAAAATATTATTTTAATATCTACTATGATTTCGCTATTTGTGTTCCATTTATTTTTATGCATTTCATTTTATTCCTTATACAACCTAGATCATGTATTATTTTTCCAATGGAATAATATATTCGAAATTTTTTGTCATCTCCTCGTTCTTGGTCATGGTGGCTTATTTAATACATTATTTTTATATTTTCTTATTCTCTAAATTTTAGATTTCAATAGGGTGGTTGGTTTGTACTGCTGATCTATCACTAAAATCTGTTTCATTAGTGAAATTATGATGTGTGTTTGTTATATTTGAATGTTAGTTATATTTAAATGTTATACTCTTCTTACAATTACACATCTCTTAATTGATTTCTCCTCTATATCATGATTTTTTGTTTGGAATTTTTTTTTCATACTTTTAACATTGTCTTACACATTTAGTGTCAATCAATTTTAGCTCACACAAGTAGTTTATATAAAGATTATTATCTCATACTAAATTAATGTTACATAAGATTGTAACATATATTAATTTTATTATCATATACTAATTATATATTAATACAAATGGTTTTAAGGAATTAAGCTTACATAACTTTATTGTCTAATAATAATCACATATTATAAATGGCTAGATTAATTATACATATATATTAATCCTTCTATACAAATGGTTAAAGGATGATTGTCTCACATAAAATTAGATATATTTAAATAGTTCTTTTACCTATTGTTGTTTCTCAAGATTTGCTTGAGAAGTGAACTGTTGAGTTACCTTATGGAGGAAAATAACATGCTTGTTTTAGCCCTAAAGCTAATCTAGAGCCAGATGTTGTAATCGTCAAATATCTTCAATTGTTCAATGACTAGTATCAAAATAGTAGTAGCTCTCTCATTCATATTCAATCCTAGATTTCAGTGAATGTGGGTGCTTACAAAAAAAAATTAGAGGAACTTTGCAACCAGAGACAACAACCATATTCCAAATCTTCAAACCAAGGTATCTTCATTGAGCTCCAGTATCCTATATTATAGAAATTTAACGCTGGTAGGAAGAAAGATATCCAATTTTAAATATGGAGAATGTCTCAAAAACCAATCAAAATGGCATGAAAATCC
This sequence comes from Pinus albicaulis, assembly GCA_034641835.2. Lineage (NCBI taxonomy): Eukaryota > Viridiplantae > Streptophyta > Pinopsida > Pinales > Pinaceae > Pinus > Pinus albicaulis. Next base: position 838,677,761 of record CM076583.1, read on the forward strand.
TTTCACCTAAGGAATACATTCAAGTATCAAACATTCTCAAGAGGGTGATAGTCATAAACTTGTACGAAAAAGAAAAAAAAGATATTGACAATATTTAGCTGAATCCAATTGCATGTTATAAGACATATTGTACAAGCATCTTATTTGAAGTTCATAAAGTCAAAAATAAATATAAATCTTTGAAGTTCATAAAGTCAAATATAACTATAAAGCTTTAAGTAAACATAATTTATGATGAGAAAATTATTTTACACTAAATAGATTTGGAGGTTTTACCAATTCCCGGAGGATTAATAGATAAATACCTCACTAAGAATATTTTAAGCAATAACATGCATTTGCATTAATTCATTACTTGGCATAATATTCAAAAATGGTTACAAAGATAACACCAACAACAGGTATACGTATTTTTCCTTCATAATAAAAACAAAGTTCTCTAGAAGCTCATAAATATTGAGATGAAAAGATCTTTGATTTGTTAAGAAAATATGAAAAAATGATAGAAAGACAAGGTTACAACATCAAAAGTGAATCCTTTGATACATTCCCCAATATTTAACACTTACATTTCCTTCGTGTGATACAGAGAACAACTCTTCAAGTCTTACAGTTCGTTTATTGACTATAGTGAAAAACACATCCCGTAAGCTGCAAAATTCCAACCCATTCATGGTATTTATTCTATCCTTTATGCTTTCTTGCATGTTAACATTATTATTTTCCTTGTATCCTTGTGTAACTTCTTTCTAAATATTAAAAGGAGGATTCTAGAAGTGTGATATGGTTCATCTTTTGTTGCAATCCTCCTAAATAATATGTGAAATTATTTTTCTTTGGTCTCCTTGAATCCCTTATAATCTAGTAACGTGCTAGTTGTTCCTCTTTGCCCAATGTTAGGAAATTTGTGGTGTTTTCAATGTATTTTAAATGAAATATCACCAACCAGTATTTATAAGTTACCAAATGAAATTTCTCAGGACCTTTTAAAAATTATAAATTGGTGTGATTGAGAAATGTCCCTTGTCATAACCTTTTGAAAAATAGAACAAATGAACTTCATACCTTGCGTTTGTAATATTCCATTTCTTGATCCAGTAAAAGTGGACAAACTCGATCCATGGTACTTACCGTGGTATTGGCCCATGGTATTTGTTGTCGGTTTCTGAAAAAAATAATAAAATAAGGTCTCTAGAAACTCCATCAAGCCTATAAAAGGGGAGAGAAGCTAGGCATTTAGATCCATTCTAGTTTATCTATCTTATTTTGTTTGGGTTGAGAACCTAGCATGGCCAATTCTAGCATTGATCTCGGGACGAAAACCTCATGGTGAATTTGTCTTGTGGATCCATCTAGGTTGCACGATTGTGCTTCAGTATTGGTTTCTTGTTTTAAGGAGCAGCCGAGCATGCCATTTGTAGGAGCTCAAATTTATTATATGGGCATCTATTCTATTTTCAGTTAATAATATAAATAAAAGGTTTCATTTCCAGATCTCGTCTATGTTCATGGTTTTTACTGAATGTAATTTTATTAAGAACATTAGAAATGTGCTAGATTTGACTAAATTATTAAGGTTTAGGATCTTATAGTGGTATCAGAGTTGTGCATCCTGCCAGCCTGAGGGTTTTATGTAGGGATCTTCGGTGGGATTGCTTCTCACCCTAAGCCTGCATCTTCCAACTTCGGTGGTATTTGATATCACCCTAGTCAATTTCCTAATTTTTACGTCTTTTAAGGTTATGAAGGATGAGTAGTACTATAACTGGAGAAGATTATGGATATGGAGTACTCTTTATAGCTATAACTTTAGCAACTATTTTGGTCTCAAATCAGTTACATATCAGTCATTCCAGATTTGTCCATTGCTATTTGTTATTTTGTCTTAAATAAAGATCACTCTTAAAATAAAAATAAAAAAAGAATGGAGTGTGAGAAATATTTTGGGATATATTGTTATTTTGTCTTAAATAAAGATCGGCTTCTGAAATAAAAAGAAAAAAAAAGATATATATATATATATATATATATATATATATATATATATATATATATATATATATATATATATATATATATATTGAGGCTTTGACTTCTTGATTGTTACATTGGATTATTTTCACTACTATTATTATTTGTAGGTGAATGATTTCCTTATGGAGGTAGAAGATTCAAGTTGAGTTCTCAAAAGGATTTAAATCAGTTTTATTGAAGAAAGCCGAGGAGAGAAGAAAAAGTATTGAGATCCATTGATGACAAACAACAATGTCATAATTTTACTTTTGGAAATGCCACAAGAATCAACATAATGATACATCACTCGATTCTATGGGCTACAATTATTCTATGGATCAAATATGTCAACAACATACAAATTAGAAGCAAGAGAAGAACAACAAGCCTTTCTCTCAAAAGGTCCATGTTATCCTTCAATAGTCAAAAGATATCCGAAAGGAAGATGTAACAAGAAAGTGTCTGTTTGAACTTGGATCCAAATTGCAGAATACAAAGTTAGAAGATGTCATCCTACAACTAGACACATTAAATATGGCTTTGAGCTTGATAGAGAAATCAAAATGGGAAGGGTCAAGTTGGGCCCTGAATCCATTCATGCTTGCTTTGATACAACCTAGGTTCTTGGAGCATTCTTATGAAAAGTTAGACTCACAGTCACCTCTTGTCTCAGTAAAATCATAGCCTTAACAACACCGCTACTGCCCTACAATGATGACATCATGAGGAGGACTTTTCGAGTAATGGTAGAAGCACTCCAAAGGTTGGACAACACCACCCTTCTTACTTTTTTTTCAGAAGTGCACAATTTTGGAACGTATGGCGAAATTCAAATTTGGTATGCTTATGCTAGATCTAGAGTGTGATGACTTAATCCTTTAGATGCTCCAATACTTCTACACTGGAATCACAACGTCTCATCCAAACTTCATCAAAAGAGACATGCAAAAGATCATGTCTTATATCTTAGGAGTAGATAGGGCAATCTGTGAACAATTGAGATCCAAATTGTTGCCCATTTGGAGGAAGGAGCTAATTTATCACCTGCTACTTATGAACTAGATGAGGGGTTGATCAAACAAAGCATCAAACTACTTAGAAAGAAGTTAACCACGGAGGAACTAACAAAGATTTGTGGAGACAAAAAGAATGAAATAAGGAGGAAAAGCTTATGCTTTGTAGGCAAGGGAGTTTGGGCACTTGACTATTCATTTCCAGATGATAAGGAGGCGACAAGGATAGACAAATTAGAGACTTCTTCAGATCATGGGAATTCATCCATAGATGGGTTTTCTAGTTTTCAGGAGAGGGCCTATGAAGGATCTGAGCAGTCAAGTACAAATGGTGAGCAACAACACCATGCTCTTCAGAGAAACTTGCAGGACAAGCTGATTAGTCAACTTGAAAAAGTACATGACGAAAGGAAGGATGCAATCCCTCTTGATGATGTGGTAGTTGAATATGTAAATACAACAGAGGACATTCATAAAGAGTATGGGAAATCAGGTATAGACAACAATCCACCAATACATCCATGTTTGACAACTAGAGAGGATGGACAACTTATCCTCACATGTAAAGAGGTCCAAGACGAATACACCCAAAGAGAACCAAAAGAGGAGGCAGTGGTAATGAACCGATACGATGAGCATGATCATGCAGGCGAGCATGACAAATATAGTATGCATGATGAGTCATTTCTAAAGGGCCAGTCGAAGGTTTAAATTGAAGTAGTGGTCGTGGGGCATCCGGTGCAGTCAAATACAGAGACATTCAATAGGGCACTAGAATTTCCAGTGAAAGAATTCTGGGAGAGGATCATGCATTTCAAGACAGATCTTATGTTGTTGAAGCAAAGAGATTGGACAGTCCGAGACATTGTCTTAAAGGAGAATAGAAAAATTGAGGAACTCATAGGGGTATGTGCCAAATCAAATACCAAGTTGTCTAGTGTTGAGGAATGACTCAAATCCCTCATAAGACAGCAAGAGGAGTACGATTGGGAGTTCCAGAGCAGCCCTCTACAGGAATACATAGATAAATCTTAAAACACCAACAACCCACCTTTATACATTAGGAAGAGCAGGGCAGAGTTCTCCAAATACATCGTGTTGGGTAACCAAGTAGAGCAGCATGAATCGAGCATGGAACAAGATCAACATAGTAGATTTGCAAATATTCATTCTTTCTCAAGTATGGATTGGCAAGAGATTATGAGTTGGTATTCTATTGATGGGTTGATTATTTGGAGGATACCCATAGCCAAGGGAAAATTACAGCTTAGAACACTTGGTGTGAGCAGTGATGGAGAGTTTAAATGGTACCATAACGCACAAGTCCCAGGATTTAGGTGGTATTGGGATCAAGGAGAATCCATTGAGGAAAGAATTGGTTAGAGGACTGTTTGGGATCCAGGTATCAAAGGATCCATTCAGGACCATTCAACATGGAGGGTACATCGGATTTTATCGGATCCTGGTATCAATGTACAAATGCTTATATTGTGGATAGAAGTGGATCGCTTGAGGACAAGCAATCTTTGGGCGGGAGGATTTGTAATATTCCCCTTTTTCATCCAGTCACATTGGAAAAAATCGATCCATGTTACTTACCGTGGTATTTTTCCATGGTATTGGCCCATGGTATTTGTTGTCGGTTTCTGAGAACAATAATAAAATAAGGTCTCTAGAAAGTCCATCAAGCCTATAAAATGGGAGAGAAGATGGGCATTTAGATTCATTATGGTTTATCTATCTTATTGTGTTTGGGTTGAGAACCTGGCGTGGCCATTTCTAGCATTGATCCCGGGATGAAAACCCCGTGGTGAATTTGTCTGGTGGATCCATCGAGGTTCCACGATTGTGCTTCAGTATTGGTTTCCTGTTTTAAAGAGTAGTGAAGCATGCCATTTGCAGGAGCTCAAATTTATTGTATGGGCATGTATTCTATTTTCAGTTAATAATATAAATAAAAGGTTGCATTTCCAGATCCCATCTATGTTCATGGTTTTTACTGAATGTAATTTTATTGAGAACATTAAAAATGTGCTAGATCTGACTAAATTATTAAGGTTTGGGATCTTACAATGTTTGTTTCCAAATTGATAACACTTCCACCAATAAACTGTTTTTACAACTATTTCTACGTAATAAATTCATTAAAGTTTATTTTTATTTTGGTTTATGAAATTGCCTTTAAGGAAATTGGCATTGATTCCTCATTTAAAATTTGTAATTCATAGTGACATCCATTTTCCAACTATGCAAAACATATGCAACCTTCATAAAAAAAAATGGAAAACATTTCATGATCAATATATTCTCACGTGAAAGAGATAATGGTTGAACTAATTCTGGAAGTAACGATGTGTATGCTACAGCTTCCTTATTTAAATTTGAACTATTATACTATAGTGTGCTTCTTCACAACTTGAGCAGCTCATAAAGTGACGAAGAGGTTAAAATCCATTTCATAACAACTAATTTAGAAAAGGGATGCAATAGAGAACTCGACTTCGCAAAATATGTACACTCATTATTCTTTCATTAGCACTCCCTTCCCGCACCTTAAACTAGCAATTCTACACAATTTAAAGTATTATTGTAGACACTTTCAGGGTACATTACATGAAAAAATATCTATGCAATGTATCCTACTTACACTGGTAGCTCTATTTACAATGTGAAATAGTAATAACAAACTTTCACGAGTTATCTTTATTAAATTATTTTGTTATGCCAAAAGTAGCCAGAAATTACAAGAATACACGGGTCTCCCACCAACTACAATGGGAAATATCACATTCAAGGTTCTTCCTGGAAATCTATTTATCTGCAATGCTTTTGTATTTCTCTTTTATATTATTTATCTTTTATACTACTCTTTTAAACTTAAGAACAAAACTAGATATTCAACATGTAAAGTACAATCGTTCATTTTTCTTTCTTCCAAATTTTCTTTGATGCATAAGTAGTTAGCACACCAGCAATATAAATTATTATACCAGTACTAATTTGAATTGAAATCCTATCTTCAAACACAGTTATTAAGAAACCACTCGCAAATAACCGCTTCATGTCATTTCCATGAACATGTGCAAGTGGTAGAAATTTATACAGATATCTATTTCTTGTGAATCTTTACATGAAAATTGGAAAGATTCTAGATGCATTCTTAGAATATGTAGATGGAAATATAAATTTATAATGACAAAAGTAAGAGAATGATCATGTGTATTTTCCCCTTATGCTTGAAGGCTCCAGGCTTGGAATTTGTAAACCCAGTTAGCCCGTAATGTTTTAACTGCAGAAACCATTCTCAACCATTCTCAGGCACACTACTAATTGGACGCCCGTAATGTTTTAACTGCAGAAACCATTCTCAACCATTCTCAAGCACACTACTAATTGGACACGTACAATGAAGCTTTAAACAACTATAATGTAGTACTAAATGAGTATATTCACTTTGAAATAGCGTTAGGTACCTTCCTAAAACATAAATGGAACCACAATCACAGTAATAATAATAATTAGTGTGGTAGATTTCTTGGAATTTGTAAACCCAGTTAGCCCGTAATGTTTTAACTGCAGAAACCATTCTCAACCATTCTCAGGCACACTACTAATTGGACACGTACAATGAAGCTTTAAACAACTATAATGTAGTATTAAATGAGTATATTCACTTTGAAATAGCGTTAGGTACCTTCCTAAAACATAAATGGAACCACAATCACAGTAATAATAATAATTAGTGCGGTAGCTTTCCTGGATTATGAGAACATTTCTTTTCATGGTCGCCTCTGCCATCAAGCAAGATATTTCAGAATTCTTGTGCTCAAAAGCCGATAAAACAAAAGACTAAATATAAGACTTAGAAGTCATGCAGTCTTCCCTCTATAGAGGAAGAGGACTTATCTTCTTTGCACTAGCTGGATATTCAGTTGAATGATGACACGCTCTCCTTGGATGAGACCCCAACCTCAGATTTTCAAAAGCCTCGCGAGGAGAGTAAGGCGAAACAAATTTCAGCAAATCAGAAAGAAATAAACAGTAATACTACATCGTTGGGAGCGGTAAAGCGAGCCCACGGGTCGTCCTACTCAAACTTATCTGGCCTTGGTTACTCCTATAGCAAATGGATGGATGAAGAAGACAAAAGGAACCTGCTCCAAGCTGGGTAATAGTTACTCTATTTTCTCTTTCTTCATGAGATTGAGAAATATGATCTCAATGTATACTCGCTTTTATTAATCAAAATCCTTTACAGTAGTTTAGAAAAAAAATTAACATGCCAGTTTCAAAAAGTTGAATGTTCATATCTATGGGTTTCCAATAAGCCAATCAACCACCAGACAAAAAGGGGATTGAAAATATTGCTATTTTTTTTTATACTAATTCACAACACCTACCGAGATTTTTATCTTATCTTTCCTAGCAAATAATACAACACTGAATGCTTTGCAGAATTCCCAAAAATTGGTAGAAGAATCGCACTTATAAAGGCAATTGGCACATTTCAATAATGAAATGGCCGATTTGGCTGTTACAATATATCCCGATAGGAAATAAAAATCCAAGTAGTTAGGATATAAAACCATAATATTGCTTCACAATGTGTAATACAGCCACTTTCTCTTCAACTATATCTCTTCCATACTCCCCCGAAGTTTGTTGGTGAAAATAATTCCAACCATTTCTTCATTTTTTGAGTTCAATTTAGTTTAGTTGAGAGTTTTACTTCAGTTATTATTATTATTATTATATCTAATGTAATCTTATTTAAAGGTTGCTAAGTAATGTGACTATTACTTTTGTTCCATTTTCTATTTTAAAATATTCTCCTTTTATTTCAACTTCTTATTAGAAATTGTGAGAGAGCAGAAATGCACAGGATTCACACACAAATAATTATTTTCTATATTCAATCACACTAATACATTACAATATTTATAGTGCTACTGAGATCCAACTAATTCCACTCTTGCAGGGAGTAGTTGAGAGAATCTCTCAACATCCTCCAACAAACCAAACCAATCCCTAATCTGTAGTATGCATCATAAATGAGGCATTATCTCAACACCCCCCCTTAATGCCTACATTACAGAAATGGAGAACACACTAAATTAATACAAACATTTGTCTGCCCTGGTCTTCATTAACATTTGTACCCACTCTGAGATCTCATAGAAAACGTTCTTTTTTCCACCATTTTCGAGCTACCATTCAACCCATTTAAAATACATTTGTTTCTGACCAGCAATAATGAACTTTGCAAGATCAACAGTATTGACAACTTGGCTCGTCGGGGCTTCCGCGATAAGAGCTGACAAGTGATGAACCATCCTATGGACCAATCACCATCTGTCAGATATTTCGCTTTCGGCTATCCATCAGTGGCTAGGCAAATGGTCTGAATACTGAATGTGTTCAAGAGATAATCTAACAACTTGACCTGCTTCACACAAATGGATCTCATACTGTAACCTGTAACTGATGCTCTTGGCCCGTAGCACAACAATATCAGCATATAACAAATCTACACAATCAAATTAGCCAATTTTTCTCTCGTCCCTGTAGAACATAGAGAACGACTAATTTAAATAATGCTAATTTGTTCAATAATTGGTTCTGCACTACACAAATCTCACAACAAAAAATTCATAATTCTACATATTAACAAGCTACATACTCCACCAACACAATTCTTTTTTTCCTATAAACCGGCTCGGGATGAACAAATTAATGGATTTAAACTACACCTCTGCCATCACACTTTCAAAGCCCCGCAACAAGCAGTACCATATCTGAGCCACTATTATGGCTCCTCCATTGCCTTGGCTGTCGAATTCCAATAAATTAGAAGGCAACTTCAAGCGTTTTCCCCAAATACTGAACCCTTTGAGACCAATGTAATAATATACGCCATATTGAGATGAAAGAGGTGCTCTGGAATTGATTAAAAATGGCGTGTAATTCAAAGGGATATCCGTAGGGAGCGCATTATCACCGAGAACCATGAGGATTTTCTTGTCTTCTTCGTCAAGTCGGTGGCTCTGAAGGCAATACGCGAATTTATCTTCAATTTCTTCAATACTCGTAAGGTTTTATATACATAGACATAGCCTCTCCGCCAAACTCGGCACGTAAGGTTGCCTCGTTTTCACCATCGTTGTTGTAGACAGAGGAGGAGAAGAAGGTCTTCAGATCCTCTGCGCTCACAATCCCTCGTTCCATTTCACGTTTCAGAAATTCACGTGGCTCCATATGAGGCGAATGGCATATGTTTCTCCTTTGAATTCCATAAATCAATCGCGAGTGTTGACGAGGACTATCTAAGTTTCTGTATTCTGTTTGTAATTGTGAACATTATTCTGTCAACTGACATTCACGTATGGTCCACACATCTATATAAATATTTACAACACTCATTCGGGATGAAGCCGTGGAGTACATCATTGTGTTGTAGAAGGGAATCCAACTGGCTGAGAGTGATAATGGCGACGGAATTAGGTTCTGAGCATTGGTGCCCAGTTTCGGAGAGCAGAGAGTTATATATGAAACTCCTGAGTGGTATTCTCTTTTTCTGGGAACGCAGCGGAAAATCGGCTAAGAGAAAGTTGCAATTACAAGACTCCAAATTCAGTAACGCAGCGTTCAATTTTCAAGGAGCAAGAAACACACGCAGATGTGCACACAAAACTTTACAACAAAACAAATTCAACACTCCTAATCTACATATGCACAAAGAATCTTCCCAAACTATGTCATTTTTTCTCAAGTACCTTTATGCGAGATTAAGCCTAGTTAAATTACAATACATATTAGAAATTGGAGAGAGCATTCATTGAACACAGATTCACACACACAAATAATTATTTCTATATTAAATCACACTAATACATTACAATATTTATAGTGTTGTTGAGATCCAACTAATTCCACTCTTGGAGGGAGTAGTTGAGAGAATCTCTCAACATCCTCCAACAAACCAAACCAACCCCTAATCTGTAGTATGCATCATAAATGAGGCATTATCTCAACACTTCTACAATATTTATCATAATATGGAAGCGAGGTTGCATAAGACTCCAAAAAGAACAAAATTTGAAATTTGTATTTGTTCATAGAGAAATAGTAAAGGTCAAGAGGAGCTTGAAGACGAGCGAAGTTGCAACCGAGCAGAAAGAGCATTCACATTGCAAAGGAGACCTTCACAGTCCAAAAGAAGAAGATAGTGATAGTGAATTTGCACACCTTTGTGTCAAAAGGTGCGAAGACAAGCCAACATTGTAAACGCCACACGAAAGTCACCACGCAGTGTTATCCAAGAAACTACACACGACACACAAAAATTCGAAGGCTTGAACCATGATTGGTGTTCGATTTTTGTTCACCATTCATTTAATTCACATCAAAGTCGAATGTTTATTTTACTTCAAAGTCTTTTTTCTCGTAATATTATAAAAGTTGTTTTTAGAATATATTTTTTAAACTAGCAATTGTATTAGATGTTGCAAAGGAAATGTTTTAAGACATAAATTTAATTGTGATATATATAATATCACTTAATATAAACATTAGTAAACAAAATGTCATTAAAAGTTAGGATATAAAGAGAAATCACTGAATCAAATTCCAAGTTCCAATAGCAATTTTTAGTAAAAAATATGCTCTTTTTCAATATTAAATGGTCTCCTTGATCAAAATATTATATTTTTTTATTGTCTTTGTTTTTCTTTGCATAACATCTTTTGGGAATTTGGAATCATTTGTGATAGAGGAAGTTTATATTCAATTTTTTTTTTAGAAGATGAGAAATTCAAAATTTACCATTGGATGAACTACTTTTGGGAATTTGGATTAGTTTGTGATAAAAGAGGTCTATATTCAAAGTGTTTTTTTTTGTTTTTCTTCGCGAAAATGACAGATTCAAAATTTACCATTGGATGAACTAGTTTAAAGCAAATCTACGAAATAGATATATCAATAAAGCTAGTCACTCATATAACAACTTTACATTGTTTGATAGGAGAGAAGTGGATCTTTTGTCGAGTATTGATTAAATAATTATTTTAGCTAACCTAAAAAAATTAATTCACTATTTAGACATACCATGGTGAAATCTTTTGGTATCATCCATAAGATTTCCTTTATTCAACATGATATTTTGTGAGACTTGGCTACATATTTGACCAGGAAGGGGCCTATAAATAAATGCAAAAGGACTTTTATGCCTAGAAGACAACAAAATCTATTCTGGAAAAAAGTGGAAAAATGTTGTGAAGTGTACATTTGATGTTGAGATTGTTCCTTCCACATAGGTTTGGTACATATTTCTTTCTCATGTAATAGTCATTTTTGTCTCACTTGATCAAAATCAAGCTTGTAGACTTTTGTGGAAAAATGCTGTGAAATGTACATTTGATGTTTAAATTGTTCCTTCCACATAGGTTTGATGCATATCTCTTTCTCCTCTAATAGTCATTTTTGTCTCACTTCATCAAAAGCAATCTTGTAGACTTTTACATTGTACCTGCATATAATTTTATCATGTCCCTGCACATAAATTCAGCATGTATCCATTTCATATTTCAAGTATTTTATGATATCTATTTCCGCTAACTGTCCAAAATTCCTACAAGTTACAACTCAATCTTGCATACCTATTAAATAATTTTATGTTAATTTCGATAGAAACATCTTATATTCAATTTTAATGAGGAAATAATTTAAAAATTAAGTAGAAAATTTCAAGTCTCCTCTAATATCCATTTTCCCTAACACTTCCAAATTTCTATCATTTAGAGCTCAAGCTCATTTTCCCTCTCAAATTATTATTGATCTATGAAATTATTCTAAGTTAATTTGGTCACAACCATCTTATATGCACTCTTTCTGAGATCATAATTTATAACTTAGGTGGTTAGGACTACGCTATTATTTATCACCTATTTACAGTTGTTGTCAAGACCGAGGAAGCTTTCCATTCTTTATTAATCAATTCTCAATGCTAGAGATGCAATGAATCTTGTGATCATGGTCAAATCTAAGATATTTGTATGAATTAATTTCTTCTACATCTAAGTTAATTTGGTCATAACCATCTTATATGCACTCTTTTTGAGATCATAACTTCTAAATTAGGTGGTTGGGACTAAGCTATTATGTATCGCCTATTTACAATTGTTTTCAAGACTCAAGAAGCTTTCCATCCTTTATTAATCATTTATTAATGCTAGAGCTGCAATAAATCTTGTGATCATGGTCAAATCTAAGATATTTGTATGAATTAAGTTACTCTACATCGATAATGTCATATATAAACATAGTGTAAATGATCTTTTAAAATCTAATTATCACAACCTTTATCTCGTCAATGTTTATTGGTATAAATGTATAATAAGAGAAATCAAGGAAAATTCTTAGTTACTTCATAAGATAAGAGAGACACTACATCAACACTTCATGTTATGATATCAACCTTAAAATTAATTGTATTTGTATAGCAACCCCTCCCACCATCTCAACTTAGAGGAAGTTAATTCATATAAATATCTAGAAAAGCTTCAAGATTAAACTAAATGCTAAGTGGAAATATAACAATGATAAAATCAATAAAGAATGATGGAAGGCATATTATAATTAATGAATGTTATAATTATAAATTTACACCTAGAATAAAATTTAAAAAACCATATTCTTCCCAATTTTGAAAATTTTAATCACATATTAATTAATTAATCACACATTAATAATAAGATTGTAAACCATAAAAACTAAATAAGTTCGTATTCAATTTTGAAAAAAATATACAATTTAGCATTGTATGAAAAATAAAAACAATATAGGAATACTTTATATTAGTTTTGATTTATTTCATTTCTTCATTCACTTAATTTTCTTCTAACTTCATAAAGTTTATTATGTTATAATTTTAAAATGGGTGAGTGTAATAGTTATTGGTTATCCACATAAAATTATGTTTATATTAAATTTTATTTATACTTTTATTTGCAAATAATGAATCATTTCAAATATACACATGTTAAGAGATGTGTTATGATTTTTAACATCAATTTATACCTTAATTTTATTATTTTAATATATTTAATGTTTCTTAGTTAATTCAAGCTAGATATAAAATTTTAAATATTTTATTTAGTTAAATTTTATTAATTTAATACATTTTAAATTTTGATTATTTATATTAAATAATTTATTATTTTAACTTGTTTAATGTTTATTGGTTAATTCAGGTTGAATATGAAATTTTAAATAACAATTCATATATAGTAAATTAGATTGCATGAATCTGAAACCAAATTCAATTTAACCTATTTGCTATTATTCTTCAAAATTATAGAAATCAATAAAATTTACAAATAAACATGAAACCAAATTCAATTTAACTCATCTATCATAAATTTTATTATATTATAATTTTAAAATGGGTGAGTGTAATAGTTATTGGTTATCCACATAAAATTATGTCTATATTAAATTTTATTTATACATTTATTTGCAAATAATGTATCATTTCATACATACACATGTTAGGAGATGTGTTATAATTTTTAACATCAATTTATACTTTATATTTATTATTTTAACATATTTAATCTTTCTTAGTTAATTTCAATTTAACCCATTTATAAAATTTACGATGGATTTTCATGGTTGAGTGCTTTCGTTTAACAAAACTTTGATGGTTACTAAAGAATAAGAGGAAATGCCTTGTATGTCCACTATCTCATAATTAAAGAGGAGTTTCCAGATGTTGCAGCCTTGTATGTATTTAGGTATGCATCTACCCACCCACGAAGAGGTCTTGTTAGTCCAGAGGGAATCAACGTGAAACCAAATTCAATTTAACCCATTTACAATCATTTACTATTATTCTTAAAAATTATAGAAATCAATAAAATTTACAAAATAATGTGACCAAAACAACCCACCTACCATGGTTCTTTAAAAGGTTAAAAGAAATACTTGTGATCGTTATGGTGGAGTAAACTTACACGATGGATTTTCATGGTTGAGTGCTTTCGTTTAACAAAACTTTGATGGTTACTAAAGAATAAGAGGAAATGCCTTGCATGTCCACCATCTCATAATTAAAGAGGAATTTCCAGATGTTGCAACCTTGTATGTATTTAGGTATGCATCTACCCACCCACGAAGAGGTCTGGTTAGTCCGGAGGGAATCAACGTCCGTCTGGCAGGATTCGTCAACGCTCTCATTCTGCTCCACTGACTCGTGGGTCATGAACGTAGCAGCAAACCACCACATGCTTCACGGTTTGGGCCTTGGTTCACGCCCTCAGAACACTCAGCGTTTCCACAATGGTCGACTTGATCACATCGTCCTTCCGCAAGACGAACGGAATTTTTTTAGGTGTATTTAGTCCACGATACATTTCAAAATGGAAACATTTTGAAAACGGAGATTTAGACAGGTTTACCTCTTGATATTTGGTTGTGGAATCCATAAGAGTTGTTACATGAAAAAGTTCGTGGTAGCTAGTGATGACTGCCATTTTTAGATAGCTCAGCTCTGAAGAGCTTGAGTCATTAGGCAACTTCCAGAATGTCCAAAATTATATACTACACTATGGAACAAGTTTCATGTTTCTATCATTAAATAATTGAAATTGGTTAAAAATAGAACAAAAGTTGTAAAAAAGAGAAGGCGAAAATAGAAAATTAGATCTATAAAAAGTTTGCTGGTTTTTTAAAAGTAGAGTATATTATGTTATGGTTTTTTTTTTTTTTAAGATTTTGAAAATTTTGAAGAATATGGTTTTTTTAATTTTATTTGGGGCATAAATTTATAATTAGAACATTCACTCATTATAATATGTAATTTTTTTGTTATAAAAAAATATATACTATTTTTCGATTTAATATAATAAATCAGAAATCATATTTAATAAAATTAATTAAAATTTAAAACACTACACCATAAATCTCAATCCCTCTAGATCTCTCAAAATGTGAAAGGGCATTTCTCTAGATTTTTCAAAACATAAACGGAGATTTAGACGGGTTTGCCTCTGGATTTTTGGTTGTGGAATCCATAAGAGTTCTTACATGAAAAACTCCCTGACTGTCGTTTTCAGATAGCTCAGCGCTAAAGAGCTTGAGCCATTACGCAACTCCTAGAATGTCCACGAGATGTGTCTACCAAATTATATACTTCTTAAACGTACTAAAAAAAATGCAGAAAGGTTTCTGAATAAGAAGAGATGCAAACCTCCGTGGCAGGTTGTGGCATGGACAGTGTAACCCTTATGGAGTAAGCTCTTGAAGAGCAAGGAGCGCACCAAACCTGTACCTCTCGTCACTTAGAAAGTGGATGCTCTGAATAGAATCCACTCATCTTCACCTTAATATGCAGACAAAGAACAGAGAATCCCGCTCCAAATAGAATCCACTCATGTTCACCTTAATATGTAGAAAAGGAACATAAAATCCCTGATGCAACACACATTGAAACTTTTTAAAAGCTCATTTCCATCATTACTGCTAAAACCTCTCTCCATGTGAAGATATAGAAGAAAAACGGTTGAAAAGAGTTTGTTACAAAAAATCCTTGATGCAACATGCCCTGAAACTATTTAAAATCTCATTCCTTGATGCAACACACCCTGAAACTATTTAAAATCTCATTCCCTGATGCAACACGCCCTGAAACTGTTTAAAATCTCATTTCCATCACTACTGTTAAAACCTCTCTCCATGTGAAGATACAAAAGGAAAATAGTTGAAAAGAGTTTGTTGGAATCTAAGCTTCTGTGATCCATAATATAAATTTGTAGAAATTCTTTCGGTAGTAATCACATGCAAAAGAACGAGGTCGACGCGTTTCGAACCAACCAGTGTGGTTCATCATCAGGACTATGTGAGAGAAATTATTAACTGAAATTATTATTAATAACTATATTAATATGATGGTTGACTATTTTTCAATCGTCTAACATTAAATCTAAAGGTGCAAAGTAATTCCACCTGGCACCTGAGGGAAGTTGTTTTCAAATAATAACGGCTTACAGCATAAATATGATATTCAATTTTTTTTTCCCAAAAGAGGCAAAAAAATATAAGTTGTGCTTACTAGCATGAAATTTTATAAAGTAAAATTCATGGCTTGAGTTTTGTTTTTTAAGAAAAAGGGATACATGAGTGATTTTATTTTTAAAAAAATAGTAAATGTGAGCAATGGAGTTGATGGATTTTATTGGACACTTTGAGTTTATTTGAGTGGTGGATTCTTTGAAGATACTCCCTCTCACATGTGAAAACTAGAGTGTTTTATTTTACTGTTGATTTGTATAGATATTTGAAGGTAAATCTATTTCGGATTACTGAGCTACCATTGTTGCATGTCGCCATTGTGGTGAGCTAGATCCAACGTTATCAAAGCTAGAGTTGATAATTGAATTTGTTTGAAATTGTGCAATAGAGAAGTCATATCTTATTATAAGTTACATGTTTTAAGAGTTTGCAAAGGCATAACCGTGAGTCAAAAGTTTTCATTGCATATTAGTCACTATGCTTGTAGGTTGATATTCTTGTTTAGTTGTAGTCATCTAACACTAAACAAATTGGAAAATCCAAGAGGCTGAGAAATAATAAGCAACAATAAGAGTTGTTTGACATTTATTTGAAAGAGATGGAAGACAAAAGGAAAAAGAACGCCTTCACTTTGAAATTCATAAAGAAATACACAGATTACAACATTCTTCCCCCCATTGCAAATGCAAATACAACCAAGGAGGCTTGGGATACCCTTAAGAGGGTTTCGGTGTAAGGGAGAGTATTCAATTCGAAGATGAAGGTGGATCTATATTAGAAAATATACAACAAGATGAAGAATTTGGTGAATCCCACTTCAAAGTGGATGATAATGATGATGGTGTACTACCATCTATAGAGAAAGAGCACGCAAATGATCGTGAATCGAATTATGCACAACCAGAAGTCGATGAAGTTTTAGCGAATCCAAGAAAAAAAAAATTGATGACATTGAAGTTACCATTGATGCCGTAAATGAATGACTGGTCGATCCACCAATTAAAATTATTGATGCCAAGTTTGATAAATAAAAATTATTCCATGATGAGTGGTTGCACATAATGCAAAAAAAAATAAAAAATCATGGAAATGATTTTATCTGGTGAGAGAATCGAAAGAGGAAAAGAAGAAAGAACAAGAGGAGAAAGCTCCCACTACATAGCATGAAGAATAGAACTAATGTGGTTTTCTAGATGTTTTTAAACTTATCCTTCATTTTGAGTGTGAAAATGTTAGTAGAAACTAGGAAGACATAACAAAATTTGAAGAAGAATTAAAGTTCCTTGAAGCATGGCTTGCAAAACCATGTTTTGATTAAGTCTACATAGAATTTGCGGCAATGAATGTTGAATACAATATGGATGATGAAAAAAATAATCGAATTTTCATGTATTGGAGTCCCAAAGAGATGAAATTGTATTCTCATCTTATGTTGCAACAAATTGATGATCAAAAGATTAATGATGAACAATACACAGTTGAATATGACATGTGGTAGTAGTCCACATATAAACATATTTTTTAAGTAGAGGAAATGAATGGAAAACCTAACAAAAAATCGAAGATTTGTACCAACAAATGAAGAAATTCAAATTTGATTCCTAAAATGAAATGAAAAAGTTGAAGAAATTCACATGATACAGAATCTGGAAGAAAAGAGAAAAGAAAAAATCCAACCCAAACATTGATGTGAAAGTTTTTTTAATCCAAGCTGGGACTTAGACTGATAGGCATCCTAGTTTCAATTTGTGTGGTTGTAATTAAGGGGGAGTGTTGGAGAAAATAATTCCAACCACATGTTCCTCTCTACTAGGTGTCACAACTTTCATTCTAGGCATCATAGTCAGTATGAGTTTAGTTTAGTTTAGCTGAGAGTTTCACTCCATTCATTTATTGCTATTGTCTCCCGTGAAATTTTATTTAACAATTACCGAGTAATCTGAATATTGATTTTGTTCTCTTATTTCTGCCTCTGCATTTTTGTCAAATTATGATCTATGGGATCATAAATATTTTTGTGTATCTAAAGCCAAAGGACAATGTATAGTACACATGCTAAAAGAAGGGTTTTGAAACCTTGAAAGGGATAATTCATAGTTTCTAACATATAATTAGTGTGAGAGCATAGAATAGTTTGAAATAGCAAGCCCATAATAGTCGTCCATAATCCAAATAGAATTAAGGTATAATCCTATGCATACCTTTTGAGAGCAATATAAGGCACTAGTTGGAATTCCAAAAGTTTGAAAAATAGTATCATCATTAAATCTTTATTTGAATAACATCTCTCCAACAAATTCACTTTCACAATTTTTCTCTCTACACCTTTTTTTAAGTATAAAATTGAAACTTTTACTTTGACATCTCACAAACCAAACCAAATCCATCATACATTGATGTGTGTTACATCCTTATTTTTGGTATTTCTAATAATTTATGATTTGAGAATTCTGGGATTATTGGTTTGTAAAATATTTTCAGGATCGATTCCATTCATTTTTATTTATATCAACGTTTCGAACCTTCGACTAAGGTTCATATAGTATCCATGCAAGTTAAAATGGAATTCATCATGTGATAGACTTAAGCATGGGACCTATCATTCATTAATGCGTGTTATATCCTTATTTTTGGTATTTCTCAAAATGATTTCATATAGTATCCATGCAAATTAAAATGGCATTCATCATGTGATAGAATTAAGCATGGGACCATTGATGGTGTCATTGCATACAAAAACACTTTACAATTTTTTTTTAGAATATAGATGTAATAATGATCTGAAATATTTCATTTTTCTACCAGATCTGTTGCATTACCTCCCTTGTCTTTCTCACATGCATATGCATATATACTAACCAATATATATCCTCAAACTCTTGCATTTGATACATTGTTATGCACTAATACTAGTTTATACATAATTTCCAATCCAACATATTTCTTGCAAGCCATACGTCATTAAACCCTTTTTTGAAAACTACATATGCCTTAATATAAATTAGAAACATTTTGAAAATAAGAGTTACCAAAGAGGGCTGTCCACAAGTAAATAGGAGCGACCAAAGAGGGCTCTCCATGAGTTGTGTGTGATCAATTTATGTAGCATGCTAGCATATCGTGGTGTCATCATATCTAATGTAGTGTTTGAAAGACATCGAGTTGGTAGAAGAATAACTCGATGTCAATGTGTAGCAACAACTTAACATAGCAACAATATATTGGTTGCGGGACTTCAAATTGTCTTCCGAAAAACCTTCGCAACCCACCCCTCAATTATGACATGGTACTGACGTTGGCATGACTTCATGAATTTTTAATAAGCTTTTAAACACATAATATATTTTTTGAATTATTTTGGAATACACTTCTTTATGATAGTATTTGGCTTAAGCTTTCAAAAAGCAATAAATTTAAAGAATGCCGTTAAGAGCCTTATTTATGAATAGTTTTAATACTAGTTTTAATAATATAATAAAAGAGTCAGAGTCGAGATAAGGGATACAATTTGTAAGGTTTAAATAATGTGTAGTTATTATCGCATGGTTCTTATTTTGTTTCGACTTGAATTCATGGATTTTTAATAAGACTTTGATCCTTTGAACACATAGTGTAGCTTTTGAATTAGTTTGGCATACACTTATTTATGACAATATTTGGATTAAGCAATACATTTAAAGAATGCTATACAAAGAGCTATTTATCTATAGCTCTAATACTATATAACGAAATAGTTAGTTGGAATATAAGGCTAAAATATCTTAGGTTTATATATTTTTAGTAATGATGGTATTGTTTTTGAATTAGTTTGGATAATATTTTTTTATAATAAAATAAAATTGATAAAAAATTTATTTATAAATTATTTTTTAGAATAGAAAACAAAATGTTGTGGTAATAATAAAATTTATAAATATAAATAAGTTAGAGTTGTGGTAATAATAAAATTTATAAATTTGAATAATTTATAATTATAATAGTATTGAACTATATCATAATTAAATTTAAATAAAATTTGTAACAATAAAGTTAATAATTTGAAATAATTGTAATACTATATAGCTTGAGGATGGTTAAGTTTAGAGAAAAATAACTATAAAATTCATGAATTCAAAAACTATAACTATATATTAAAATAATTTGAAAGAAAGAAAAATTAAAGATAACACTATTTAAAATGTTTATATATTATTTTTATTTCAATTTTTTTTTAAATATCAATTTAATTTTTTTTTTTTTAAATACAATACCAAATATATATTATAGTATTTTTTTTTAGTAATTTTAATAATTAAGATTTTTCATCGTCTTTTTATAAATTAAATCATTCCCCCATATATATATATATATATATATATATTTGATATTTTCAATCATTTTTACTATTTTTAATATAAATTATTTATATGATATTAGAGTTTTGAAAATATATTAGTATCCAAAAGATAAGGTAGTTTTTTCATGAGCATGTTGTTAAGTAAAATGATTTGTTGATGTTGAAAAAGAAAAAAACATAATTATTTCCAGGTCACATTATTGAGAAAGAAAATAATTTTTATATTTAATCGTTTCTATAAAAATAAGTGACTAAATAATTTTTGTTTCACTTAAAACATGGTTTAATATTTATTTTTCTTATATTTCACAACATTTATTTTTATTCAACATAATCCAACTAGCATAATTATGTCGTAAGACATTCTTATTTAAAAACAAATTTCCTGCCATTGTGTCCATGTCTGAGCCATTGGATCAAATGTTAGACGATTGAAATGTTTTACACCATTAGATCCACAAGTACATATTTATATATATATTTTTTATAATGTTAATTTTTTGTTTCATTTTTAATAAGTTAAATTGAATTGAGGTTTTCGTGATTTTTAAGTTAAAATGTTGTTATTAAAAATATGTTATATTTTTATATGTAAATGTAAATAGTTTTATATATGTTTTTTTACAGTTAGTTTTTTGCAGTCATTTGGTATTGAATATTTTAATAGTTCCTTATTTTAATATTTACTTTGAGTGATCAATGTTTTACCATGCTCTCTCCATACGTCAAGGGATACATAGTTATAGATTTTTCCAATCCACTCCATTTCAAATTATTGTATTTTGATATTTATTCATATGATTAAATCATTAACTTACAATGAAATGAATGAAACATTCTCATGTTCTTCTTTCTCTATGTAAATGTTTTAGATCATTCTTACATTTTCTGAATCCTTTCTTGAAGAAGAATTTATGAACTCTTATATACATGTGACTTTGGAAGTTTTTTGAGACCAAATTCTCCTTTACTTAACTTCAATAAAATATTTTAAGATCCTTGCTTTACAAAAATTTCTAGTTGAAGAAGGTACACTTCTTTCTTAATTCACCATTCAAATTTTGGTTAGTAGATAACAAATCACTCTAGTGGTGTTCATTTTACTTATGGATGAAAATGTGTTATCATATTTTTATTTTTATTTGTGAGTATCGATCTAACATCAAACTTGTCTATACTATCATCATAAGAAAGTTAGATTTATACACCCATTTTGAATCTATAGAAACCCTATTTTTAGCAATTTTGTTCATTCCCAACTTTCATTTTTAATATCCAATCATATAATTTTCTTTTCCATAGCATTTATCCATTCTTTATGTTCCTTTTTTTTCTCAAAATTTAAAGGTACTTCGACACCCTGACTTGATAGTTGAAGCACAATATTTGTACTTGATTTGTGTTTTGATTTTCATTGTTTATATTTATAATGCCTCACACCTTGGTGTAGTAGCTACACTCCTTGGTGTACCCATATTGTGTAGCTTCAATAGCACTTTGATATTCAACACTAACTTGTTGATACACACCTTCTTCTACTTTAACACTTTCAATTCCAACAACAACAACTTTCCTTACATTTTGACAATTTTCCTTATAATGTAGAAATATTCTATTTTTTTTAATTTAAATATATAATACTTTAGAAAGAAACACATACTTTTAATTAGATATAATTGTAAAAAAAATTACCAACTTCAATTTTAATAAATGAAATTATTAATTTAAAATTCAATTTCCATATTACAACAAAATTTATATAAAAAATGACTATTATAAATAATAATATTAACCCCTTACCCAATATATTAAAATTTTAAAACATACAAATTATTTGAAAGTGTGTATTGTACCCAAATAAATACTTTGACTAAATTTGATGAGATATTTTTATGAGATGATAGATTGATTTCTTTTGAAATCATCGAGTTAAAAAATAGAAAAGGACACATATCTACTTGGCTTCATTATTGTGAATGTGTCCACTTTTGTTAAAGTTGAGAAGACAATTTAGTGGCCAAATGGCTAAATTTTATTTAGCGGGCATCATATCGTGACTACCCTTTCTTGAAAGGGGCGTCGCAATCATTAAACTTAGGAAAAAATCGGATATATTTCTTATTAAAAAATTAAACAGACCTCACAATAAATCGAACAAAGAAAAACTTAGGGCGTGCCAATATTATGGTGCGAGTGCGTTGGCGAGGATGTCATACAAATTCTTAGCCAGTTTTAATAATTCAGATGACATAGAAACAAATGTGCAAAAGAATATAAGATCAATAGGTGAATAATTTATACAAAAATACAATTTGATTGTCACTTTTAACAACTATAAAAGCATCTTTAATGATTGATATTGTACAAAGGGAGTGGTTTTGAGTTTTTCATAGCAGTCACAATTTTAGACTTTAATTGTCAAAAAAATATTTAGACTTTTAGACATGCATCAATTTTGGATTTTCACATCTCTTACAAATTATTTAATAGTATTATAATAAATGAGAAAGAAAAATAATTAGCAATTGCACTATATGTTGCAAAAGAAACGTTGTAAGGCAACATAATAGGAAAGAGTAGCCTATAAGAAATAAGAAGGCAATAGCATAGAAAAGAGTAGCCTAGAAAAAATAAGATGTTGCAGAGAACAAGTCATCGTGAAGGAATAAAAGGAAAATTTTGCTTCCTTGAAAGCAAGTCGTGGAGATTTCAAAGATATTGATGATAAGAGTTATCAACATAAAAAAATTGTTATAGATTTTGAAATAGGAAATTGGGGTGAAAACATATATGTAAGCCAACATAATATGTTCACATATATACAAATTTTGCTATAGATATGGAAATAGGAAATTGGGGGTGAAAATCATTTGGTGATTAATAAAGTAGCACATAACTCAAATAAGATATTTTAAATACATTCAAGTACAATCTATCTAGCATAGATGTAAATAAAGAGATTTTTTATTAACAAAAATAGAGTTTACTTCAAGTTCATCTACATATCTGAGAGCCAATTTCATGCTTATCAGAAATTGTATATGAAGAACAATCGTCATGGTATACAAGAAAGTGAATGTCATTTTAATATGGAGACATTTTGGGAAGGAGATATTTTTCTTTATGTTATGGTTCATTTTCTTGACTCCAAACTTGGTTTATTATTTCTATATATACATAAGAAAAAAATACAAACTAAATTCACAAATTTAAGTTATAGTTTTATATTTCATAATTACAAATCTAGTTTCTTATTAAAATATTTTACACATCCTAGGTTATTCTAAATGGATCAAGAGTATAGAATTATTAGGGTGGTGTTCTATGTGCACTAAAATTCCCATGAGGTTCATCACAATGTATGGGGTTCATTGCAACCTTGGATATATTTTGTGAATTGTTGTGATTTTTTACTTGTGGCTACAACTTAGTTTTGGTTTTCACTTAGTTATCATGATTCAAAACTTTTTTATCATCTTAGATCCTTCTAGCATTATATATATTATGTGAGCTAATGTGATGTTTTTTTTGTCACAATGATTCAAAAATCAGTTATTATACCACAATATTGAATTTCTTGTTGTCTGTTTTGTTTATATTATTAAAATATTTTACACATCCTAGGTTATTATAAATTGATCAAGAGTATAGAATTAATAAGGTGGTGTTCTATGTGCACTAAAATTCCCGTGAGGTGCATCACAATGTATGGGGCTCATTGCAACCTTGGATATATTCTGTGAGTTGTTGAGATTTTTTGCTTGTGGCTACAACTTAGTTTTGGTTTTCACCTAGTTATCATGATTCAAAATTTGTTATCATCTTAGATCCTTATAGAATTATATATACTATGTGAGCTAATGTTATATTTTGTTTGTCACAATGATTCAAAAATCAGTTATAATACCACAATATTGACTTTCTTGTTGTCTGTTTTGTTTATGAAACCCTTAAAAAAACCAGTGGAACATTAGATTTTACACTGTGATCTCCCCCGCATGGGTGGGGGTTTCAAAAATTGGAGATTAAATTGAGTGGTTATTGTTAGAAATTATTGTATAAGATGGGAAATTTGGATGGTTTCTAGACAATATGGATGTCATAACATATATCGTTTTTGAATTTTTTAGTTTCTCTAGCCACCATGCATCTAATGGGATTCATTTCAACTAAGAACATCAATACATCACTGTGCGAATGATAACTTGTGACATCCCTAGCCATTTTCTTTTATTATGGATCAAGTTATAAACTAATAACTTGTGAAATCCCTAGCCATTTTCTTTGATTGTGGATCAAGTTATAAACTAAAGTATACACTCTCTTTACAAGAATCTACATTATATATTGGATGGAGGGAAAGGTTATGATAAAAATTGTACAAAAAAACCCCTTAAGGTTGTCTCAACTTACTCTATTGTTAATCATAGTGTCAATTTTGTAAAACTATAATCTACAATAAGGACTGATTGGGATTTTTCTTTTGCAAGTTTTGTTTGTAATTGAAAAATAAATAAATAAAATTATAAAATCTAAAATTATGTAGTGGGAAACATTGTTTAAAATTTCAAAATAGAATGTTTAGAAAGTTTGACATCATATAATATGAAAATTGTTTATGATTATAAAGTAAAAAACATGTAAGATTTTTTTAGCTAAAATTAGGTAATTAAAGATATGTATATAGTTTGTTTTTAACAGAAGAAAGAGTATGTCTGTAGTTACAAACTATTACAATTAAATAATTAAAGGTAAATTTAGTGTTATTTAAGAAATGAGAATTGCGAACATTCATAATTATCGCTCAAGATAAATCATGTCGTGTGAAATAAGTTGGAAATTTAAAAAGATCACATATTTTAAAATTTTTCGTTATTAATTTAATTTTTTATATAATAAGAAATACTACTCATGAATAATAAAACAATTGTAACATAGATAATATATAACAAAAAAAACCATGTATTTTTGGAATAATAAAATAGTTGTAACAAAAAAAATATAGAACAAGAAAAACTATATATATTTGGATGTATGAAAATGTAGATACATTTTATTAAGTGAAATGTTAAAAGAATAATGGTTATAAACTTTTAAAGATAATTTTATTAAATAATTAGTTTGATCAATGAGGTTTTCATATCAAGACATTTGATTCCTCTTGACTCTTGGTAGATCCAGATTTAGGCCATCTTAATTCAATACCATGAGTCAATACCATGGGTTGTTTTTATAGTTTAGTAAATACTTTTATTAAATAATTAGTTTAGATCTATATTATTGATGAGAGGGATCAATTAAGTTTGCATATCAAGACATTTGATCCCTCTCGGTTCTTGGTAGATCCAGAGTTAGGCCATCTTAATTCCCCCCTTCACATAAACCACATTCCACATGAATACCATGAGTGAATACCATGGGTTGTTTTTATAGTTAGTATTATTTTTATTTTTTATTTGACCTAGTTAAAATTTTCATTACAATATGTCAATCTTTCTATTTTATTTATTTTTATTTTTATTTTTGTGTAATATGACAAAGTCACCAAAATGTATATTCAACCACTTATTAAAAAAAAAACTAACATTATAAAAAACATATATAAAACTTTTATTTGTGAATCTAATGGCCTAAAACATTTCAATCATCTAACATTTGATCCAATGGCTCAGACATTGACACAGTGACACCTAGGGGAGTTGTTTTCAAATAAGAACGTCTTACAACGTAATAAAATGGTAGTTATTTGTATTTTGCAGGAACAATGTATTATATATTGGCTTATATTATTTTGATTTATTTATTTTAATAAATATATATTTTTTTTTTATTTTCATTTTTATATTAGGGTTGTGTCATTTTCATAGTTTTTATTTTTATCTTTATTTATATATTTAATTATTATGTATATGGTTTGCATAATATTTCTTTCTAAGGAAATAATATATTTTTCATAATATTTCGTGTGCACCTCTAGTCTTACTCTTAAGTATCTCTCACAAAAACATAAAGTACTTTTCATAATATCTCTCCCCCACCATAAATCTCACTTTTAAGTGGGGTGGGGTCGATTTTGAGTAATATCCTTTCCTAGCCCTACACTCACCATTAGATGGTTTTTAGGGGAAGATATTATGATAGATATTTTATGCAAAAAATAATATATGGGGAAGATATTATGCAAGATAGTCTGTGTAAAAAAAATTATGTTTTGGATAATATCTCCCAACACACACCCAATAAATCATATATTGCATAATATTTCCCACCTCAACTATCATTACATTTAGATTCCTAGTGGGGGTAGATATTATGCAAAACATAAGGGTGGGAGAGAGGGAAAATAGAGTTTAGGTAGGGGACGATATTACGCAAAACATAATATATTTTTCATATAACATCTCCCCTCAACATCACTTTATATTTTTCATAATATCTCCCACCACCCCCACCACATACATGACCCGATACCCATAGTCGTCACTCTCATTTAAATATACTAATAAATTTATTTTATCTACAATTTTAATTTTAAAATTTATATAATAAAATAATATATATTATAGGTTAAGATTAGAATTTGAATTGTGATAAAATTTCTTTATTTATCTTCATCATATTCTTTTTATTATTATTTTTAAGAAGTTACACTATATTCATACTCCATATTCATACTCCCCTACAAATGAAGTATGTAATTTGTGACTAATTTTCAACTTTTCATTCCCAAACATGATAAATGGTCATACCAACTTCTCTCAATAGAAAAAAATGATTTATAGAATGAATTTCTTAAGTAGAGGTTTTCATTGTCATTATTTTTTGGCATGGAATAACATCTTTCTATATTTAGATATATGTTTTCCAAATCCATGGCATAATTGTATTAATTTTTTATGTGTTTCAAACCAACTAATGTGTTTCTTTATGAGGACGATTAGATATTTTGGTTGAAAACATGTCAAAAATTAATACATTTTTGTGATGGATCTAGAAGACATATATGTAAATAATTAAATACACATAACCCTACCTTCAAATATCTTTGTATATTTTAACACAAGTTTGAGAGGTCTAGATTTCCATTCTTTGGCATCATCTTTCCAAGAATCGATGAGATAGATTTAATATTTTCTCTCATTTGTTAGTTAGTAATTACCTTCCTATTATACTCTTTTGGGTAATTATAGCTTAAGGCCTTATTCCTATACATTCTTTCATCTCATATATATTTGCCTCCATTGTTCGTTGTGCCACTTCCTTACATATCAAGAGCTCCATGCCTTTATGTTTGCTCCCTATATCCTTACTAACCCCTCATTGTTGCTCTAAATAGCATTTACCTTGTGTTATTTCTTTTTCCCTTGAGAGTATTCTCCCCTTATTTGTTCCCATAACTCATTGTTATGGCTCTTTCTGGTTCAAGCCATAGGGTTTGAGTTTGTTCACAGGAAACACTATCCTCCTAAGCTCATCAAGAATAAGAATCCTCTATAAATACCCACTAGGATTTAAAATAATTTTTAGTTGAAATTAATGTAGTGGAAATAGATGCGAGGACGGGAAGGAGCTAAATTGCATAGAAGGTTCACAAAGTGATTAAGAAATGGATTCTTGATAGAAGCCATATTAAGGACTTATTACTATTTAATTTCTAGGAAACCCATTTTCACCTAGGAATCCACTTCTCCTACACTTTTAAAGTTATCATAAATTACCTCATTAAAGGCATCTCATGGAAAATATGTCTACAATAGAGTTGAAGAATGTTCAATGTAAAAATAGAAAGATATATCTATGTGTACTTATTGTGTATATGAAAAGGATTGTGTTCACACATTTTTGCAAAGAGTTAGAATCCAATAATGTCTATTTCTAATATTTTGTGGCTTTTAATGCTACAACTCACATAAAGAGACTGGGAGTACGTATAAGGATTGTTCGAATATATTGTAATGCATTAGATATTGTTTGTTACTCATAAACATCCTATTCAAACCTGCATGAACTGAAGTTCATGTAAACTACCACTCAAAAATTTAAAAAATTCTCTTATTTAGTTAAACTATTTGGCTCACATCTAGGACGATGTCACATTGTGATTAACATTGTCTCAATATGAAAATAAATCTAATAATAATTGTTGTAATGTTACATTACATTGCAATTTATTCAATGTTGCATTGTTACATAACAAAAATGGGGTTTAATATTAGGTTTATAATATTAGCACTTTTTAATAACATGCTTATAATATTAAGGTTTAATATTAGGTTTAGAATTTATAATATTAGTGTTTGTGATATTAAAATTTAATATTAGTGTTTACAATAATAATCTCAGGGTTTTTAATATTATCCTAAGGGTTTAATATTATTTTTATGGTTTATAAACCATAATATTGAAATCAAATTGACAATAATTGTTGCAATTTTGTGATTGCTTGGGTTTATAATCTTAAGTTTTTAATTATACTTGTGATAATATTAATCCTAGGATTTAAAATGTGAGGATTTATAATATTAATCTTAGGGTTTAATATTAATCCCTTTGATACATAATCCCTTGGGATTATAATATTGATCTTAGTATTTTTATTCCTAGCATCTATTATTAATCACACGAGTTTATAATATTAATAATCCATTGGGTTTATTAATTCCATGGGTTTATAATATTAACCGTGAGGGTTTATAATATTTTTTCCTAAAGAATTAATATAAAACATCAATGTTAGGGTTTTACAATGGTAGTGTTTTATATTAGGTTTTAATACTTTGACATTGGAATTGTACAAAAATCTATCCAACTTAACATTGTGATAGACATTGTCTCAATACAACAATCAATTTGACAATCATTATTGCAATGTTACATTACATTGGAATTTTTTCAACGTTTCATTGTTACATTGCAAAGTTCGGTTATAATATTATGTTTATAATATGGATTTGTAATATTGGGTTTATAAAATTCATCCTAGACCTTAATATTAATTCAATGAGTTTATAATATTAATCCTAGGGTTTAATATGAATACATTGGGTTTATAATATTAATATTAGGGTTTGTAATCTTAGGGTTTATAAATATTAATGTTAGGGTTTAATATTATTCCCTTTGTTTATAATATCAATAATCTCTTGTGTTTATTAATATATTTTGGTTATAATATTAAAAATCTCTTGGGTTTATAATATTAACAATTTCTTGGGTTTATTATTCCATTCAGTTTAGAATATTAATCCCTTGGTTTTATTAATCCTCACGTTTATATTATTAATTCATTTGGTTTATTAATCCATTTAGTTTATAATTTTAATCCCTTGGGTTTACAATTTTAATCCCTTGGATTTATAATATTAATCCCACATATTAATCTCTTTTATTTATTTATCCCTTGATTTTATAATATTAATCCATTGGGTTTGTAATATTAATAATCAAGTGAGCTTATTAATATCTTGGGTTCATAATATTAATTCTTTGGATTTATTAATCTATTGGGTTTATAATATTAATCTATTGAGTTTATTAATGTTAATAATACCTTGGGTTTATAATATTAGTTCCTTTGGTTTTTAATACTAATCTCTTGACTTTATTGACCCCTTCGGTTTACAATATTAATAATTTGTTGTGTTTATTAATCCCTTGTGTTTATAGTATTATTCCTAAAGTTTATAATCCATTGAACTTATAATATTAATCCTAGGGTAAAATATTAATCCCACATATTAATCTCTTTTATTTATTTATCCCTTGATTTTATAATATTAATCTATTGGGTTTGTAATATTAATAATCAAGTGAGCTTATTAATATCTTGGGTTCATAATATTAATTCTTTGGATTTATTAATCTATTGGGTTTATAATATTAATCTATTGAGTTTATTAATATTAATAATACCTTGGGTTTATAATATTAGTTCCTTTGGTTTTTAATACTAATCTCTTGACTTTATTGACCCCTTGGGTTTACAATATTAATAATTTGTTGTGTTTATTAATCCCTTGTGTTTATAGTATTATTCCTAAAGTTTATAATCCATTGAACTTACAATATTAATCCTAGGGTAAAATATTAATCCCTTGGGTATATAATGTCTTGGGATTGTAATATGAATATTAGGGTTTAATACTAATTCCATGGTTCGATAATCCCTTGGGTTTATAATAACAATCCAAAGTGCTTATAATATTAATCTCTTTGTTTTTTAATACTAATCCATTCTATTTATTCATCCATCGAGTTTATAATATTAATTCCCTCAGTTTATTAATCATTTTGAATTGTAATTATAATCCATTGGGTTTACAATGTTAATCGCTTTGGTTTACTAATCCATTCAGTTTATAATACTAATACTGTCTTGGGTTTATAATATTAATATGTTGGGTTTAATAATCCCTTCGGTTTATAATTTTAATAAAAACTTGGGTTTATGAATTCCTTGGATTTATAATATTAATTCCAAGGGTCAATAATATTAATCATGTTACCACTTTGGTTTATTAATCCCTTAGGTTTATAATAATAATAATCACTTGGGTTTTTAATCCATTCGGTTTATAATATTAATCCCTTGAGTTTTAATATAAATCCAATGGGTTTATTAATCCATTGACTTTATAACATATATATATATATATATATTCTAAATAATACTATTCTATTAATTTGCACATAATATACAATTTGAAGCTTTCCTCCAGAATTGCTATGCTAGCCAATTCCAGAGGGAGAAGAGTTCAAATAAAAAAAAATATGACCACCGCAGGAGGGGAAACCGGTCCAAAAATTGCTACCCTGAGTAGGGAAACCAGAGTTAACACAAAAAGGCCAATAATTTATCAAATGGTTTAGGAAAAACATGATATCTAAAATATGAAACAAAACAGAGAGAGGTAACCTCTCATTGTTGAGTCTACATGGCTTGCTATGTGTCATGAGGTTGAGGCAGAGACTCTTCAATGATGAGACACATGTAGTCATCTAAAGAATCCTTGTCTTTCTTTGAATGCTACACATTGGGCTCAGGAGTGGTGGCGGTGCGCATAAGGCTGCCACTGCCTTTCCTCTTTTCATCCACAGAATGCTCAGGACTAATGCTGCTGCAGCCTTCGCTACTTGAGGAATGCGCTCTTGGTTTGAATGGTAGAGCGTTAGATTTTTGAGAGTGCTGAGGGGGAGCCACATAAATTGTTGATTTCTTAGGACGTTTTCTAGAACCAGAGCCAGAAGAGCTCGAAGGCATATCCTGAAAGCTCACAGTAATGGTGGCGGTGACTCGAGGTATGTCCAGGGTGAAATCGTAATGAAACTAAGAAAATTTTTCCTTAAGAGGCTGGGAGCGATTGTCTTCATGAATTGAGATGGGTGGGCGAGAGGACTGGCCCCTGCCACGAACTCGTCGACATGAGCAGGAATGAGCATGAGCAAGAGGTGAGACAGTGGGAAGGATGGCATGTAGAGGCGTCGAGGTAGTGGGGTGACTGGAGTGCAGAGGCTACGAGGCAGTGGGATGGTAGGTGTGATGAGGTGGCGAGGCTAGTTGAAGATGGTCATAGAGGATCTTGGAGGGTGAAGAGGATCTCTAAGTAGAGAGAGATAAGTAATGGAGATGACAAGAGGTGAATGACATCAGAGAAGGGAACGACGCCATGATGTAGTTCTTAGGCCTGCGGACTGGACGGGCATTAAGGCAAGAGGTAGAGACATTAATGCTTGCGTGAGGTGAGCAGTTGGTGAATTTAAGAGCTACATGAAAAGCTCCATGTGTGGCCATGTGACACGCCGCGGAGCTGCCACCTCTTGAATCAATTTAAGCACCCGCATTCGAGGCCTTGAATTTATAATATTAATCTTTTGAGTTTATAAAATTAATAATATTTTTGGGTATGTTAATACTCTAGGTTTATAATATTAATCCCTTGAACTTATAATATCAATAATCCATTTATTTTTTATATTATTAATAATATCAATAATATTATCATAATATAATAACAATTTCAATAATACTAATAATAATTTATAATAAGTGTTATCATAATTATAATATTATAATATAATAAGTATTATAATAATAATATTATTATAATTATATATTTAATAATATCAATACTAATATTATTATTAAATCTATATCATGGATTTATATTGGTCTATAAAAATTAAATTTACTAATGTAGTTGTTCATGCTAGCATTATCGTATATCAAGCACATTTATTAAATTAATTATGATAGTTATTAAACCATTTGACTGTCATCTAAAACTAGAGTGAAATTCATCACAATGAAACAAGAACTTGAATGTATATGTTTTGAATGTACATCTCCTACTTCATATATATGTTGGGTTTTAGACATACTATAACACCTTCAAACCTATAATCCTACATGTCCAAATACAATAGAAAATTCCTCATGTCAAAACTTAAGAAATAAATAAATCTTTAAATATATTTCGAAGGATATAAGTAAATTCACTAACTTATCCACTTGTCTCACTAAGCTCACTATCCACGTAGTGATTTAAACTCATAAACATAAGGTTAATTTTTTTTGTGATATTCATACTTTTAAAGGAACTTTCACACACACCTTTCTTCAAAAAATTAGCTGAAAATCTGTGGTGATGTACAAATTTAATCATACATTTTTTGCCAACACTTCATTAGCCAAATTCATAACGTGTTCATCCTTTATGTTGTTCATAAATACAAAGAATCTTCAAACAATAATCTATTCGATCAATCTTAATGGTATGATAGTTCACAAATTTTCCAGTGTGGATTATTGTTGAAACAAACGTAAACCCAGTAGCCAACTGTTATAAAGTTGTGTGTAAGAACACTGGTGCCTTATGAATTTGCATGACCACGGGTTGGAAACAGGTCATATGTTAGGGTAAGGATAGTATATATTATTCAGTTCTCCAAATAAAATCAACTTAAGCTCTGTTATTTAACAGAAATATGAGTTTCCAAGGAATGTATATGGTTCAAGAAAAAACATTGTTATAGCATCATTTATCACCTTTATATATTTGATGATCTATGTATTGGCCATGGGTAGTCCTTTCCATTCAGAATTGGTCATTTTCTTAAAAAAAATTATTCTGAATTCCATACATGACTCGACC
This sequence comes from Pinus albicaulis, assembly GCA_034641835.2. Lineage (NCBI taxonomy): Eukaryota > Viridiplantae > Streptophyta > Pinopsida > Pinales > Pinaceae > Pinus > Pinus albicaulis. The sequence continues at coordinate 838,711,339 of CM076583.1, forward strand.
CTGTCTTACACGTGCATATACACAGGTCCACTCATATCTCACCCGCGTATAGAATTTAAAATATTTAAAAAAATATATATAAACTCCCTATTAATTGGGTGGGGTTTATGTGTTTTACTTAAAACCCACCTACACCATCCCATGGCCAAACTGCTCCGAACTGAAAGAAATGTTTTGAGGAATTATAAATAAACCTCACTAGGAAGGCCTAAGGGATGATATAGAAAGGAATCGATACTATAGCCTGTTATAGTCTCGACCAAGTCTGACTATCCATGCGCCTCTTGCACTTCCTAGGTTCAAGAAACCCTTGTTTACTTATTTCATATGTTCACCTCCTTTTTGTGACATCCTTGTGCACCTTTTATGGAAGAAGATTGTTGAGGCTTGGGCTGGACGAATCCGGAGAATGGTTTTACTTGGAGCTCTTGTTGATTTCAAGTGATATCTCCATATTTCTTTTACATACATCAATAAAGAAAATTTTTCTTGTTCCTCATGTCATGATATTATATGTCTCTTATACATGTTAAATGATTTTATAATTGTTTATTTCATGTTATCTATTATGAGTTTATATGATCTAACATATTGATATTTATGATATATATGATGTACAACTAGTCTATGTGCTTTTTATTAAGTGGGTTGCAGGTCTTTAAGCACATGGAGAAGCAGAGAGTTTTCACCATGCAAGATTGACCTCAAACGTAGGACATACAGGTAAGGTCATCTCTCCCTAGTTTTCTAGTTTAAACAATATGACATTTAATTTGATTGCTCTTTGTTGTTGTATGCCTTCGGCTCTGTTAGGTCTCTCAACCCAAACCTTAGGGTAGTTTTTCCCGCAACAAAATTGATGACTCCACTGGGGATTACATTTGTGTAATACCCTGTTCAGGTTGTTTTCTTTGGATTTTGGGTTCCTTGACTGATTTGATGAATTTTCCAGTCTTCTCGATTCTCTATCCATCTAGGAAAAAACCCTGATCTTCTGGATCAGGCTTGGATTTCTTTTTTTTCTTTGTTTCCTTTGCTATACACAGCTTCTAGTGCATACAATCATATATACATATATTTTTTTCAAAGAAGCCCGCGTATATGAGAGTTTCCTTAGACGCAGACACATGCACATAAGTTGCACACAACCTGCCCATGTATGGCCAATTTTAAATGAAAATATTATTTTGGAGATCCTGTAAGTTCTTTCTGCCTACTTTTGGTCACTCCTATGGAGCCTCTGATATTTCTGGATAGTGTTTCTCCTTGCTATGTATTAGTTTCTCTATTTCTTTCTTGAAAACCTAGTCAACCTAGGGTTTTCCTTAGTGATTTTTCAGTTGTGGCTGTTACATTGAGACTTCTTTCTAAGGTTATTTGTTGTTCTAACATTTAAGAAGAGTGAGTTCATGTCTATATACTCATGCTTTACCTTGTCATTACATCACTTTTTTCTTTTTGGGTTGTTGGCTTGTTTGATTTTCTTGGATCCTGAGATCAGATTTTTTGGAAAATATTGAAGTTGTCTTCTTGGTTTCTTGAAGTTTTTGTGTTTTTTGGAGTTTTATAGCACTGTTTCAAATCATTTTCTTGAGTTAGTTACTTCATTCCGCTTATTGAGTCTCATCATGAAAATGACAGGGTTGGCTTAAGGAATTTGGAGTTGCTTGTTTGCTAAATTTGTTTATTTGAAGCCTTTGGTAGTTTATTCTTTTCTCAAATACTTTTTGATGTCTCCTTAAAAATTTAAAGTATATATATATACATATATATATATATATATATATATATATATATATATATGTTTTTCACAGCTGATTTTGGTTTTCGTTTCATGATTTTCATCTTTTTGGAGCAAGTTTGTAGTTTATAATTTTGGTCCGGTTGATTGGTTTTGAGAGAAGTTAGGTAGTGGGCTTGTCTCTTTTGTAACATATTATTTTTGCAATTTTTGTGCAAATTTCTTATTTAGGCTTGTCTCTGCTTTTGTGTCAAAGTGATCAGACTTGTCTTGTTGAGAAACTCTTTTTCTTCCCTTTGCAAGTAGTCCTAGAATCTACATCGGTCATTGGTAATTTTGCATTAGTGTAGTTGCACTAATCATAATATTAGTATTTTGATAGTTTTTGAAGTGTGTGAGCATGATGAAAAGAGAAGAAAAAATTCTTTCTTTTTAGTTGTTTCATAGAACCCAAGTAGAAATATCTTTCATCAAAGAAAAATGTTCATATGTATGTAGTAGGTTTCTATTGATTTCTCTTTTGCGTCAAAACATCACAAGTAGGATTATCCCTTTACCCATGACTTAAAAAGAACGGTCATTAAAATCAAGGGCTTAATTAAAATGAACTAGAATTTTTGAGTTGTCATTAATATACACTAGCTAGTTTAGGTCATAGGGCCTTGGAATAAGTGAGTGGAGATTTACTTTCCAAGGCCACTCAAAATTTCAAACATAGAAGTTTATTAATGAGTGAAATACAACCTCATTAAGTGGACCGAGAAAGCTCTACCTCTGGAGAGTTAAGCATGAGGTCTAGTGAAGGCAGAGAAGAGAGATAACCCCTCTCCTATTTGTTGGATCCTGACCTAAGATAGTTCTACCTAGCTACCGATACAAACTTGTGTCCATAGTTTCTATTCCTAGGTATCACATAGGTGACTGCGGGGGGGAATACACGTAGTACCTGAGGCAGACGTTGTATCACTCTCATTAGTACTTTTGGAGAGTGCCCTTTTGAAGCTTCGGTACTTGCACCGGCAAAGACTTTTGCTAGAATGTCAATGTAACCTTTTATGTTACCTTCACTATTAGGGTTGGGACGTAATTACCCCAGACTATTCTCGGAAGGTCCTTTTATTCGCTTTCTTTTATTTTGGTGTGCGGTCCTAATAACCCAGAGTAGAAATACCTAAAGGTTTCTTGATTGTTGCATCTTAGGAACATTTTTGTAGAGAGTTCTCCTTGATCCTAGATTTCCATAGCTTTGTTATTTTTTGAGTCTACATAAAATCTCATAATTATCAAAAAATTTTAACCGATCAGCTCGTTGATCGAGGAGGCTTCGTGGGCTTTCCTCTATGAGTGCCGAGCCTTCTTCAAGAAGGTGTAGGAGAAATTCTACTGGTGATTCTCATCCAACAATTGAAAACGCATCAAAGAGCGATCATCCACCTAGGGCTATTATTTCTGTGGGTGGTCCTAGTACTAGTGGTGATTTAGAAATGAGTATTCCACTCATCTCTCGATTCCTTTTTTCGGCAGAAGAAGTTGAGGTGGAAGAAATTCATGAACCTCTAGTTACTCCTTCCTCTCCCCTTCCTACTAGTTTACTGGACATTATTTTGTACATTGGACCTTTCTCTTATAGATGGTCTAGCCCTCATATCTCTCCTACCTTTATTTCTATGGCCACAACTGGGAACATAGCTTCAACTATGAGCACTTCAAGTGTGCATAATCCTCTTTTGTTTTAGGGAGGAAGTACTATTTCTATTTCAACTATCACTCCCACTGCTGCAAATTTTGGCTTTACCTCCATTCTGTCTAAGACTGTGGGCACCCAAGATTTTGCTTCCCATTCTGGTCCCTTTTCTTTCGGAATGCCTGCTAGTGCAATTCCTTCAGCTCCTCTCACTAGAGCTGCAGCTGTCTCCAGACACATTTCTTCTATGGCTAGTGGGTCAACTTATTTTTAGGGTTTCCCTGTCGGAAACGGTCATATTACTCATTCGAACCATTTCTTAGTTTCATTTCCTTTGTCTGCTCAAGTTCAAGTTTTTGATCCTTTTCTTGGAGGCAAAAGCTCTAATGATTTTCAAGGCTGGAACCCTGCTTTTACAGGGTTGGGAATTGGGAATCAATTTTTGTACGGTTAGCAAGGGAATATTCCTTTCTCCTCTGTAGATGCTTCTCACGGTTTCTCTCCATTTGTTAATGCTTGGGACCCTTACCAAGGGGTTTCATCTTCATTTAACACCTTGATTGGGGGAGATATCCCTATTTATGGTAACCCTATGATGGGAGGGAGTCCTACTCCGAATGCTTCTGGGCCATCAGGTTTCTCTTATGGGTCAGATGTTTCTACGAAAATTCCATGGAAACCTAGTGCCTCAACAAATTTAGGGTATTCTTTTCAGAATGTTGGGAATCCCTCTGTTAGTGGATGAAATTATCAAGCTCCTCCATACTTACCATTTTTGGCAACCCTATATTAGCTAGATTTTTCAAAATTCACTAATGATCCTATTCGATATAGCCTAGGTTAGCCTACGGTCCCTACTAAACTTGTATCATATATTCTGAAATATGAAGGGGAGATTGGTGAGGATCAAGTCGACCATGTCACTACTTTCCATTTATGGTGTTCGTCGAACTCCCTCATCGGTGATTCTATTAGGTTGAGACTATTTCAACCCACCGTAATTGGAAACACTGCTTAATGGTACATGGACATTATTGGGGGAACTTTAGGTTCGGTTAGTGAATTGGCTATGGTTTTGAACCATTTTCAATTGCATGTTCAATACGATGCTGGAACTAAGCTTCTAACCAATTTTCAACATGATAAGGAAACACACATTTATGAACATATTCAGGAATGGAGGAGAAGGAAGAGGCTCATTAAAGCCCATATTCCTAATGAATTCCTTCTTGAATGGTTTCTTAAATCCTTACAGCTAGAAATCTTGAAGGATGTATCTCTTTCTGGGGTATTTTCTGAGGAGATAGCTATCTCTAGAGCCCAACAATTGGAACTGATCTATTCTCAGTCTGGGATTATTAATAATATTTTTCCTGATGCTCCTCATTTGAAAGTGGATTTAGCGAAACCAAAGCCAGGTGCTCATTTTGAATGGCTTGTCAGTTCTATTGATAGTGGCACAGCTAACCTGCATCGGTGAAGCCTTGAAGCATCACTCCCTTCATCCGTTTGTACCATAATCAATAATTTGTAGTGCCCCTGAGATATATCAAGACACACTTCCGTGCCTTTCAAAAGAGCTCGGTCATCTTAACCATAGCTTGACTATGCAGGTAAACTATGTAGCATATGTCTGGTCATTTGTTAAACAAGTACACGAGTGAACCCACAAGCTCCCTGCAAAAAATAGCATCCACTACCTCACTTGAAGTAGCATCCTCCTTCCTCTAGTTTCTTGCAAGAGGAGTCTCCATGGGTTTACAACTCTCCATGTGGAACTTCCACAGAATATCTTTGGCATACTTTCCTTGAGAAACAAATAGCTCCCAATTCCACTGCCATATCTCCAAACCAAGGAAATAGTGAAGGAGTCCCATATCCTTCATCTCAAACTCTCTTGCAAGATCTTCTTTGGAAGAAGTAATGAGCTTCTCATCACTTGTTAGAATAATATCATCAACATAAAGTACAATAATAAAAAATTTACCATCAACCACAATCTGATACAAGTTCACATCCACTTCACTCTTTGGGAAGCCCAACCTGGTGAAATAGTTGTCAATCCTCGTCTACCAAGCACGAGGTGCTTGCTTCAGCCCATACAATGATCTCTTGAGTCTGCACACATGCGACTCTCTCTCAAAGGTCTCAAAACCTTATGGATGCTCAATTTACACTTCTTCCTCAATAACTCCATTCATAAATGTTGTCTTCACATCCATATGATGTATCTTCCAACCCATTTACGGTATGAGTCCAAGGATAGATCTAATTGACGAGTACCATACAAATGGTGCAAAAGTGTCCTCATAGTCAAACCCCTTAACATGTGAGAATCCCCGAGCTAAAAATATAGCCCTGTACATTTACACACACCCATATGATGCTTGCTTCACCTTATAGACCCATCTAGATCCAACCATTGACCTCCCAACTGGTCTTCGGACAACTTCCCATGCATTGTTCCTCACAATGGATTCATACTCCTCAACGATGGTGTCAACCCAAGTTGGTTGCTGCACGACTTCCTCAAAAGAGGATGTTTCTGCCACAATACACTTTCTCATAAGAGCCATGTATCCAGTATACATGTTTGGTGATTGTCTCTGTATGCACTCTGATATAGGTGCTCCTACATGTTCTGTCACATCAAGTCTAAATCTTTCAGCCTCTCTGGTGCGCCGCCTACCTTGTCTGTTGGATGGCTTTGCATGATTGGTTTCTGCCACTCCATGATCCTCCTCATGTGGCTGCTCCACATCTTGAGGTTCATCCTTTAGAACAAAGAGTTCCTCATCTACATGAAAATCAGTCTCCCTCTCAATGGAAAGTCACATGGCTTTCTCCTCATCAATTTTTACAACCCGTCTGATAATTTTCATCCTGCTGTTCGGTAAAAACATCCGATAGTTGTGGGGAGTATCAGTATACCCCACAAATATCACAATCTCTGTTGTTGGTTCTAGATTATTTCTGTAATGTTTGGTTACATGTCAATATACATATGAGCCAAAAATTTAAAAAAATGAAACACCAAGTTTGTTATCAGAAAAAACCTCTTCTGGTGTAGTCATGCCAAGTATCTGATGAGGACAATGGTTCTACACAAATACCATTGTGTTTCATGCCTCTGCCCACATATGCAACAGTAGGCCCTGATCATGTAGCATATCTCGTGTCGCACACACAATTGTTTTGTTATTTCTTTATGCAAGCCCATTCTGTTGTGGGTTATGAGGCGCAATCAACTCTCTCTGAATTCCTCCTTTGGCACAGAAGATATTGAATTCAATGGAGATGTACTCACCACCATTTTCAATCCTTAGATCCTTCACCTGCTTCCCTGTATATTTCTCAACTAATTCTTTGAACTCACAAATTTTTGAGAACTTGTGATCTTTCTTCTACAGCAAGTAGATCCAACACTTTCTAAAAAAATCATCAACAAAAATCACATAATACTTGTGATTTTCTGTAGAAGGTATAGATAATGGTGCACACACATCTATGTGAACTCTCTAAAGGATTTCTACTGTTTGGTTCTCCTTCTCGTGAAAACTGGCCTTTGTATACCTCCCCATGGTACATCACTTGCATGTGTCTATCTGTGCAAAAGTACCCTTTGGAAGCCCCGTAGAAATCTGTTGCATGACCTTCAAATCACTGTGGTGTATATGGCCCAAACTCCTATGCCATAAATCACCCTCTTCCCAGATCACCACTCTATCTGCTTTACTCATCAATGTTGTGCAACCATCTACATCAATTTTGTAGAGGTTCTTCACACAAAACCCAATCTTATTAACCTATCCTGTGGCTTTTTGATGAAGGAATTATTTCCCTTCACTAAAAACCACATCATATCCTCTATCCTCCAACATAGAAACTGAAGTTAAAATTCTTTTTCAAGCCTCGTACATGCATGAAATATTTTAATAAGGAAGGTTTACCTGACTGTCTCTGGAAAGTAACTATACCAATCACAGTAGCACTATACCTCCCGTCATCACCCATCTCGATGTGCATCTGAAGATCCTTCTCCTCCAGGCTACTAAAGAGTTTTTTTTCTCTCGTCATGTGGAAAGATGCACCACTATCCAGGTACCACATTGATCCCATAGCATTAGACACCATGCATGCGATGAGTGAGAATTCCAGCTCGAACTATGAAGATAAAGCATCCCACACTACAGATCTTGAAGCCTTCTTGTTGTTGTTCTTCTTCTGTGGAAAATTAGTTTCATAATTTCCATGCTCATGATAGTGAAAACATTTCACTTTTGACATGTCACACTTATTTCCTTATTTTCCGATCTCAGATTTGGAATATGATTTTTTTCCCTTCCCCTTTTTTTCCTTACTAGCCAAGGCACAATTTTCCTCATCATCTATCTTGTATGAGGATCCATCCCCGGTACTCTGTTTGAATTATTCTTGTACCAAATCCAACCAAAGTCGCTCCAAATATGGTAGCTTCTCTCTCCCATTGATAGAGTCCTGATAACCTTTCCAGCTCTTGGGAAGGTCTAGAAGTGCTAGGTTCACCAAGTCATCATCCGCTACAGTAATCCTAACACTTCCAAGCTCATCTCGACATTGTATTAACTTGGTCAAGTATTTTGGAATAGTGTCACCTTTCTCTATTTTGATTTTCCTGAGCTTCTCATTTAGTGCCATTTTTTTGTGGTCACTGTTGTTCTGAAACAATTTTTTCAAGCCCTTTCACATTGCATATGGATTCACCTTTCCATTGAGACTCGAGAAAATGTGATATCGAACTCCCTATAATAAGATCATCCTTGCCTTTGCAACCTTATTTTTCCAAGCATCAAGAAGAGAAACATTTACTGCTGCAGGCCTTGGAATATCAATGTAAATAAATTTTTTCAATCTTTTGTCCTCCAGAACTGCCTAAATTCTATATTTCCATGCAAAATAATTATAACTTCCCTTGAGTTCATATTCAAATCTTAATCTATTGAAATCTATCTTGATCCGCATGTTGCACCAAAGAAAATTTTTTCAAATTCGAATGCTGATCAACACAAACTCAATTTCTTCTCCACTATAGTGATCTCTCGTGCTCTGATACCATGTAGAAATTATACAAATAATATGTATACCAATGGATTTAATCCGATCATGCAATATTCTAGAGAAAGATACTCAATCCATATACAATTAATTTGTAGAAATTAAACACGATCGCACAATCAGATCAAGTAAGATAAATAATCATATCCACAACAAATGAATTTTTTTGGGGAAAGAAATCTACTCAAAAACCCTCTATGTTTATTGTATAGAACCAAGAAATCATGAAACAATTACAATGCACTCTTCTGACAAGAGTTTTCTGCACTCTACCAACTGTCTCACACTGATCCAGAAAAAATTGAACAAAACTCAGCCAATTTCCTGCCTCTAGTGAACTTGCCTTGCTTATGAAATTGTAAGAACAATTGATCCCTATTATTTAGGAAATTCAACCTTCCAAAACTATCCAATACATCATGGGAAATTCTATGGTTGTCTAATTGTGTTCCAACAATTTACTAATAATACAATTGACAGATAACATCCCTTTAACCTTTGTCTCAACTGGGTCTTCATCATAACTAACATGCATGAAAAAATTAATAGTAAATCATCAGCCACTTGAAATATCACTACATGTGAATTAAATATGATTTAATTCAGTTGACCTCTCACTAGTACAACAATCAGTTACAATTAGTTATACTGACTTTAACTCACTTAATTGAGTTAAGTGATTTCTCATGCATTAAACTAATACATTAATTGCAACTTGGACTCTAAAAAAAATAGAATCACTCTACATGCCTCACCATCCACCCTCAACTTGAATTTCATGAGCTAACTGAGTCTGTCACACTTAGTTAACTATTAAAAGTGTTTATGAGATAAGCTTACAATTTATTGTCCAATTTAATTAAGGGAAAATTAAATTAGACACATATTTCTTGTTAACTTTTCAACACTCCCTCTCAACAAGAAAAGGATTATTAGCTACCCCGATGCTGCCTTTATGGTATTCTAATTTTTTCGTAGCGAGCACCTTTGTCAAAATATCTACATCCTGATCCTTCGTTGGAATGTACTAAACTAACATCATGTGTCTCTGAGCACAATCTCTGAGATGGTGGTACTGAATGTCAATATTCTTGGGCCTATCATGGAATACTGGATTAACTAAGAGTTTTATGAAACTATGGTTATCACAATGTATCACCATCGGATCCATATTTTTACCAAACAAACCAACAAGTATCTTCCTCATCCATATGGCCTCACATGCCATCTAACTGGCTGCCATGTACTCTAGCTCGGCTGAACTAAGTGAAACTAATCTCTACTTCCTACTGTACCAAGAAACTGTTTTCGATCCTATGCCGAAAATCCCTCGTGATGTGCTCTTCTTGTCTGATGGACTGCATGACCAATCTGTATCGGTGAAGCCCTGAAACTTCACTCCCTCTATCTATCTGTACCATAATCCATACTTTGTAGTGCACCTGAGATATCTCAAGACATGCTTCTCCACCTTCCAAATACGCTTGATAGACTTAACCATAGCTTGACTAAGTTGTTTAACTGCATATCATATCTCTCTTCATGTGTTCACCAAGTACATGAGTGAACCCACAAGTTACCTATAAAAAATAGCGTCCACTATCTCACCGAAAGTAGCATCCTCCTTCCTCCAGTTTCCTGCAAGAGGAGTCTTCATGGGTTTACAACTCTCCATGTGGAACTTCCTCAGAATCTCTTTGGCATACTTTCCTTGAGAAATAAAGAGCTCCCCATCCTGCTGTCATATCTCCAAACCAAGGAAATAGTGAAGGAGTCCCATGTCATTCATCTCAAACTCTCTTGCAAGATCTTCTTTGCAAGAAGTTATGAGATGCTCATCACCTGTCATAATAATATCATCAACATAAAGTATGATAATCAAAAGCTTACTGTCAACCACAATCTAGTACAGGTTCGCATTCGCTTCACTCTTCGTAAAGCCCAACTCGGTGAAATAGTTGTAAATCCCGGTGTACCAAGAATGGGGTGCTTGATTTAGCCCATACAATGATCTCTTGAGTCTGCACACATGTGACTCCCTGTCAAAGGTCTCAAAACCTTTTTGATACTGAATGTACACTTCTTCCTCAATAACTCCATTGAGAAATGCAGTCTTCACATCCATATAATGTATCTGTCAACCCATATATGCTGAGAGTGCAAGGATAGATATAATCGATGAGTATTGTTGTGCATATCAACCCTTTGACCTAAATTATTGGCCTAATGCTCCCCCGTGATCTTTAAAACCTGTTATCATGGCCAAAAACTTCCATATACTACCTATTGTTGACCTCTCCGCCTAAAAACACCGTGCATAAAGGTCTAACCCGCCATTAAAATTTGTATCGGGCCTAGCCCCTGAGGAATCAGCCCCCTTTGATTTGATTCCCATGTGAACCAGGCGCAAAACCATGTGTCAGAGGGAAAGGGGCTTGACGTTCAAATTTTCGGGTGCGTTTGGAGCCGTCGGATTAAAAACCAATCGACGGAGTGGAGCCTTGCTTACAGCGGTGGTCCCCGCGCCCGTACCAGTTGCAAAACTGGTTGTTTCATTCCGCACCGCTTACCCCAGGCTGTCGGTTTTCCTCAAAGGCCCAGCAATTCCATACGCCGATTGACAAGTGTCTTTTGTACGGGCCTGAAACTGCTCCCATTTCTCACATTAATGTTCAGTCAAAGGTCGGGTAGCGGAATAAATGGTGACTGTCAGATCTCGGGGCCTCCATCTGACGGCCATCGTACCTCAAATATGCACGCGCTTTATCTCAGGCCTCCACTCTCCCCGCGCATTAAATTTCGGCCAAAGGATGTGCAGTGGAATCAATCATCATTGTCCGATCCTCCGCCTTTCATCCAACGGTGACTATCCTCCGGAGCAGCACGCGTTTTAACTGACGTCAACCGCGTCCCTGGCCCACCTTTGATTGCCCTCCGACCCATTTTAACCATCGATCTCATTCAGAGATCTTGTGGCCCATAATCATTCGCATTCTCCCCGCTTGACTAAGTACTCCGCCACGTCATCTGTTCTCCTTGGCTTTTCGTGTGCCTATGTGTCATCACCCCACGTGCCCGTTATATTTCCATCCCCGTCGCCTATATATTTGTGTTTCATTCATATTCATCTTTTTTATTTGTACATCGTGTTTTACGTGGAAAAATTACATCCCGTCTGTTTACCAAAACCTCTCTGTAATTTCGCCGTCACCCCGCATGATCTTGCCATGTAGCCATATCATCAATGCCACCATTTTCTCCACCTCCACTCCCCTCGCACCTGCGTCTAGTTTTTTCTCTAATATATTTGCGGGTTTTGCAGGTTTGTATTGAAAAGGAGTTGCCGTAATGCATCGCCTCCATTGTAGAGGCCAAGATCTCTTCTAAGGATAGTTCTTAACATCGAAATTTAAGAGGGAGGCTGAGGGTAGTTGCTGTGATATGACTTCATTAATGGAAATAGAAGTAAACCCATTGAACCCTACCGAGCAATTCAAAGGGGCAGATTCTGGTAGCTGAAAACATAAATGAGGTTACGAAGGATATTAGCTGAAAATTAAAGAGCTTAGTGTCCGACATTGAGACATACAAATTTCAGCTCAGGGCTCAAAGGGCCAAGAGTACCATGCACAAAAACAAGCAACCTCAAGGTTTTATTGCATCAGATTTTTCTCTTCCCTCCAAGTACAGAGCATGTGTATATTTTATTCTTTATGTACTGTTCATGAGGAGATCTTCATCCTCAGCATTTATTTCATGAAGCAGTAGCAGAGTACTTGCACCAGTTCAGCACCACCAAACAGCATAGGCGGGTTTTTCTTTCAAATTTGTTTTAAATTAGATCATTAAATGTATATCACCTACCTCATTCTCTAGAGTTTTCTGCTTCTCCTATAAAAACTATGAAAAAACACATTGTAAAGGTTCCAGATTTCTATCAGAAAACTGTGCAGTGAGAATTTCTTGTATACATCTTGTAACACTTCTGTATGAAGGCTCAGAGCCCGTGGGGTCTCAGTGAGGAGGAGTTATAACTATAATGAGGATTCTGGTCTTTGGTATCCCACAGTATGTAATATTTTCTTATGTGTTAATGTAATATCTCATTTCATGCTATTTATCTTCTTGTATCATGTTCTAGAATGCGAGTGGCTCACTGGTCTTAAGTAAGGATTCATCCTAGTTGGTGCCCATACTTGGATTAGTCAAGCACTTTAAATATGCCTAGTCATGATATACTGTTCCATGTTCATTTCATCCATCTTTTCTACTATATTAGTTACTTGAGGAGGTTGCTTTTAAAACGCCATTTTCATGTATGGATTCTTAGCTGGATAAGCCCATATGTGGTTTTGTTGTGTATCTAGGTATTAGCCTCATGCTAACTAGTATCTTCTCCATGTTTCTTCACTGCATCCACTTTCTGATATTTGATTTCTGTGGCATATTATTTGAACTGGCCCTCTTTGCAGTAAGCTGTCTCTTAACTGTCTGATGTTGTTGTATTGGAGTTTTGCATGTTGTTCCTACATCATTCTTATCTTTATATCAGCTTCTGAGAGAGTTTGGTTCCATTTAAACTAATTTCCTTGTTTTACAAGAGATAGCAGGAGAGCTTTTGGATTGACAACCCAAGCTATATTATGAGCTCCTTGCTATGATAAGATGTCCTAGGCACTGGTCTATGGCAACTCTAGGCTGTCTCTAGGGTAGACAAAAATTGTCGACAACATCTTTCTGGCGCCGTTGTCGGGGACGAATTTGAGAATATCAGTTTCCCTGGGCCTCGACAAATCATATTCACCCTCTAATCAGGTGAGCACAGAGAGTTGAAGAGTTGTATATCTCTCACCTTGGCAACTCCACTGTTCTTTATTTGATAAATCTATTGGTAGTCCTGGCTCCTCGAAAGCCACATTTGAGGTCAGATTCCTCTAAGTTAAATACATCCTCTGTATCTGACCCAGAGAATATTATTCATAGAAGAGGTTGGAAAGAAAAAAAATCAGCCCATGTTGAAGTCCCTGAATATTCTGTAGAAGATCATCCATCCTCTTCTTCTCAGGAAATCCCAGTGGAAGATCCCGACTCCACTGAGGAAAATCCCGAATATTACTCAGATAGCCCACTCAGGGGAAGTGCTAGAACCAAAGAAAACCTTCATCTCACCTCTGAGGCTGAAGAAGTTAAAGAAGTCATAGAAGTAGCTGCTGTTAATCGTGAACTATTCCCATCTACACCTCAGGCTTCTGTGCAATTTATTCCCATTGTTATACATACTCCTCTCCCACCTCCTCCACTTCCTCCATTTGTAAATCAAACTGTTGCACAGCTGCCACCTCCTCCAATGGCTAATGTTCCTGCTTTCCTATTGAAAAAATACGCTCCACTGGCCTTACCACAAGTGCTAAATGATATGCCACAGGATTATTTGAAGATTTTGCCTAGATTTAATGGGGAAAATGATATTGATGCTCAGAAACATATTGAGACTTTCTACTCCTTTGCAAAGAACTTTAATGTTGAAAATTTAGACGTGGTCTTAATATTATTTGTTCAATCTTTGGATGGTGAAGCCAGAAAATGGTTCAAGACCTTGGGAAACCGTTCAGTGATCACCTGGGATGACATGGAGAATACTTTTCTCAGGAAATGGGGAGAAAAGAAAGATCATGGACAGTGTCTCACTGAGTTCAATACACTCAAGAAGAGACATAATGAAGGGGTGTCGAAGTTTATTAAGAGATTTAATAAGTTATATCTAAATCTCCCTGCAGATATGAAGCCTCATCAGAACGCTGCAAAATGTGTTTTCATAGCAGCCTTTGATTCAGATTTTGGCTTCTCTTTGAGGGAAATAAAACCTGCCACTCTGGATGATGCTCAGTCATATGCTCTTGAATTAGAAGAAAAATTTTCCTCCACTGGAAAATTAAAAGGAAAAGTTGAACAGGAAACTAGGAGGAGAGGCAAAGAAGAGGTTTCCACCTCTAATCAAGATAAGGATGCAGATAAGATGGATGAAATAAGTAAGATGGTTAAGAAGATGGTCAAGCTTGAGTTGGAGGCTAAAAATGCAGCTCCCAAGAATTTTTATAATGCTCCAAACAGAGGGTACAATCCTCAATATAGAAAGCCACCTCTGTAGATATTGCCAAGAGAAGCAAAAGAGCAACCAGATCAGGACCACACCCACTGTACCTGGAAGGTCCAGCATATGACTCCACTGAAGATGCTGCTTATGAACTAGAAGATTCAAATTTTTCTTTCTCAAACAATGATGAAATTGAATGCCCATTGCAAGAAGAAGAAGAAGAAGCAGAGATTGATCATTATTGTAAACAATTTGCTGATTTCATGCAAGCACATTTCAATAGAAAATATGATCTCAGATCTTCAAGGAAGAGGACCCAAACTCAAGATCAAGAAGAGGAGCCACCTCAGAAGGAGGTACCTACTCAGAAGGAATCAGCAACAAAGAGAAACATAGAAAAAGGTAAGAGTCCTCTGAACAAGCCTTCACAGTCTAATGACCAAGTCCCTTGTTCTTCAAAAGTAGCCAGTCCTCCTAATGATGAATCTGTGTCAAAAGAAATTAAATTTTCAGCTAAAAATAAAGAGTCAAAAGAAGTTGTGATAGAAAAGCCTCCTCTTGCTTTTAGTTTGCAAAAAGAACTTGAGAAAATTAAAATTCCAGTCCCCTTGACCGAGCTGCTAAAACAACCTGCATATCAGTCTCAAGTTACTTCTTTTATGCTCCCTCCTAAAATATCAATTGTGCCTGATAGTTTAAACCTTCAAGAAGAAAGACCCATGGTATTCTTTGGCCCACATGTTGAGGAAGTAGATCCTTCTACTCCTCCTTTTTATGTGTCTCTAGTTATTCATGAACTGCTGTTACACAATTGTATGTTAGATTCTGGGGCTTCCCATAATCTTATGCCTCTATCTGTCATGGAACAACTAGGACTGCAAATCACACGCCCATATAAAGAACTTTACTCATTTGATTCCAAAAGAGTCAAATGCTTGGGGATGATTAAATATCTAGTGGTCAATTTGGCCGAAATTCCAGCAAAGAGTGTGGTCATGGACATTGTGGTGGCTGATATCCCAGCCCGCTTTGGCATGTTGCTGTCAAGGTCCTGGGGTACAAAAATTGGTGGGTCAATTAAGTTGGATTTAACATATGCTACCATCCCAGTTTTTGGTGGACAGGAGAGGAGGTTATACAGAGATACTAAATTTGTCAAGGTAGTTACTAAGGCTGATAACTCTGAAAATTCACCAGTCTATAGTAAAGAAGGATATTTTTCATGCTTTATGCTAGAATAAGATCAAAATTATGTGCATGAACCCTCCTTTCAAATTAAGGATGAGCAGCCTTTAGAAAATCATGAAGCTGGAATCTGGACTTTACATTTTGATGGGGAAAATTCAAGAGAAGGCAATGGAGCTGGGGTGTTATTAATCTCTCCCACAGGCAAATGGGTCCCACTGTCCTTTAAATTGGAATATGAGGCTACCAATAATGTAGCTGAATATGAAGCACTTTTTTTGGTATTACAAACAGCCAAGAATATGGGCATACAAAGTTTAAAAGTCATGGGAGACTCTGAGCTGGTGGTAAGACAGGTCCGAAATCAATGCCAAACCAAATATCCTCGGCTGAGGGCATATAGAAATGAAGTTTGGGACATGGTGGAGAATTTCTTCTCAGCATTTAATATACAGTTCATGCCCCGAGAACAGAACAGAATAGCAGATTCTCTTGCTGTGGCTACCAGTACATTCCACCCTCCTCAGAACCCACTCTTGAGGTATGAAATTGAGGTATGTTATAGACCATCAATTCCAGATAATATTAAGCATTGGCAAGTATTTGAATATGAGGAACATATAAAGAGATTTCTGGAGACAGTGGGTGAATTTTCTAATATGGAGATTGATGACTATGAAGAAAATGAGGCTGAAAATATTTCAGAAAACAAATGGGAAGAAAACATAGCAGGCAATAAAGTGCTACAGCTAAAAGGAAATATCATACCTAGAGGGCTAGTGCCCCTATAAATATTATTTGATAAAAATGATGTTCCATTGCAGCATAATAAAATAGTGGAAGAAAATCAAGTAGAAGACTTGAATTTGGGCACTGATGCTGAGCCCAAAATTGTAAGATTATCTAAGAAGGTTTCAGAGGAATACAAAAGAAAATATTTGAAATTATTTCAGTTATACAAGGATGTATTTGCATGGTCTTATCAGGACCTAAAACTTTTGATATTAATATAATGCAGCATAAAATTCCTTTGAGGGAAGATGCAAAGCCTTATAAGCAGAAGCTCAGGCAGATAAATCCTCTGCTGCTTCCCTCTATTGAAAAAGAAATCAAGAAGTTGCTCAAGGAAAAAATAATTGTGCCATTGAGATACTCAGAATGGGTAGTAAACCTTGTTCCTGTTCGAAAGAAAAATGGAGAAATAAGGTTGTGTGTAGATTTCAGAAACTTAAATAGAGCATCTTTAAAAGATAATTATCCATTGCCTAAGATGGACCACATTCTATAGAAAGTGGTTGGAGCCTCCAGAATGTCAATGATGAATGGGTTTTCTGGTTATAATCAGGTGGCTGTTTTCCCAGAGGATCAAAAAAAGACTGCTTTCACCATGCCATAAGGCACATTCATGTATGCTAGGATGCCTTTTCGGTTAATTAATGCAGGAGCCACCTTTCAGAGGGCTATGGACATAGCTTTTGTTGGAGAGCAGGACAAGTTTTTGGTGGTATATCTGGATGATATCACAGTATTTTCAAAGGATGATACTGAACACATTCAGCACTTGCAGAGAACCTTTGAAAAATGCAGAAGGTATGTTCTTTCCCTCAATCCTCAAAAATCTTTATTTGCATTAGATGAGGGAAAACTCTTAGGGCACGTTGTAGCTAAAGACGGTGTGAAAATAGACCCTAAGAGAGTTGAAGTTATAAACAGTATTCCTTTACCCATGAATAAGAAGGAAGTGCAGGTGTTTCTAGGCCGAATCAATTTTCTGAGAAGATTTATTCCAAATTATGCCGAGATAGTTAGGCATATAACTGATATGCTTAAAAAGAATAATGAGGTGAAATGGTCCCAAGAATCTAGAGATGCCTTCACAAGGATAAAACAGGCATTTGCTAAAGCTCCTGTACTAGCTGGACCAGATTACAACAAGCCATTTATTATTTTTTCCTTTGCATCACCTCATACAATAGCTGGAGTCTTGTTGCAGAAAAATGAAGATGGATATGAGCAGCCAATAGCCTTTTTCAGTTAGGTATTGCATCATGTAGAATTGAAATATAACATACTAGAAAAATAGGCATATGCCCTGGTGAAGTCTCTCAAAGCCTTTAGAACATATGTTTTGCAATCCCACATTACTGCATATTTTCCTACAGCAGCTGTCAAAGATATCCTCGTTCAAGAAGATAGTGAAGGAAAAAGAGGAAGGTGGATTGCAAAAATACAAGCATATGATCTGGACATAAGACCCACTAAGCTGGTTAAAGGACAAGGGCTAGCCAAAATTTTGTCTGAGTCAAATCAATAGGCTCTAGGCATAAATATCAAACTACACATTCACAATTCAATCCCTCACCATTAGTCTCGCTATGGCTTTCGGAGGTAACTGATAATGACATGAGCAGTTTAATATCTAATCTAACTAGTAAAACAAATGTACAAAACTGAAATGAATAAAACAATGCTGGAATTAAAAACTAAGAGAAATAAATCAACATAAGGACAAAATTAATTCCATGTCATTAGTCATTACAAAAACTATGTGCAAATGCTCGGGCTGTCTATTGTAATCTGGAACAGAAACACTGATCAGTTAACAACAATATAAAGCATGAAAGATTATGAACAGAAGTAAAATGTAAAGCATGAAAGATTATGGACAAAGATGAAACGTAAATACCATGAAAGATGTAATGTATATATACATGTGAGTGACCATGGCACAATGAACATAAGGGAAAAAAAAATAAGCATGAAACTATACAGTAATACACAAAACCTCGGCGTGTGCAGGGGCCCTCTGCACAATCCTCGGGAAGCAGCTATCAAATACGAATTACGCTTATGAACAGAGTCTTCTCATATATCTAAAATGCGGTCATAACAGAGAAATAATGTTACAGCACAATGGCGATGCAATTACATTACAGAGCTAGCTATTATGCATATGAGAACGCATTATTTATAACATAGGGTGACATAACTAATTCCCTAAAGTCTACGCTGATAGAAGACACGTGAACCACCACGTCCAGAGATCTAGCATTATGGCCGCCGTGAGGATTAAATTTATGGAGAGTGGTTGTTGAATTCGGCTTATGGAGCTGTTTACAGGTGTTGATGTGTCTCCCGTGATTTAGAAATGGCCACGCAAATCTTCACGTGATGAGAAACAAAGTTCTGTCACCGTGGGACTCTTCGGTTGACCACCACTTGGCTACCTTTGACCACAGCCTTCTTAGGTGAATTCGACTGAGCCAATAGGACACAATCCATGTCCATGTCATTTCTAACTTGCCCATGTGACTCGATTTTCCTGAAGACACCTGCAATATAGACTTTAACAAAATGGTTGCGGAAAGTTGCAACAGCTGCGGAAAGTGACCAGATTCCGCAGCTAAATGAGCAAAAATCTAATTCAAACAACAGACACAAAACATAGTTAAAAACCATTTTAAATGATCTTTTACAATTAATATGCAATGATATTGATGACTTAAAAGTTCCAGGTGAATGAAAAAGGTCTAGAAAGGTGTATAGGAAAGATGCAGATTTGAGACTCAACATACCCCCACTGTGAAGGTGTTGCATGTCCTCATGCAACCAAAATTTTGATAATCCTTCTTCAATTCATATGCCTTGACACCTCTGCCAGTACATCCAGTCCTCTTCTCCTCTTCCTTGGTGCTGCTAACATCCTGGGCTTTTTCATCAAGCATCTGAATTTGATATTAGTCAGTGCTCTACTTAACTTCTGGCATTTCTTCTTCAATTTCCTGTTCTTTTTCTGCCATAGTCCCAGATGTAGCATGTTATTTTCATGAATGATCTTGTCCAATTTTATTTGTTCCTTTAATGCCTCATTTTCATTTTTAATGTGTCTATTTAAAACCTCCAACTCAAATACTTCTTGTTTCAATGATTGGACTAGATCTTCTTGTGCTGTGTGAGGCTGAGTGGATGAAGTGTTGGGACCCATGGTTGCTCTTTATAAAGATTCTATATAATCATATACTTCTTGCTGCTTTGGGTCTATCTCGGGTGTCGTTTTCATTGGGCTGTCCCAAAAATGCCATGGAGGATAATTGACTTCAAAATCTGGCTGAAAAGGACTCATGTCAACATCTTGAGGACTAATTTCAACATTTGACTGAGAATGAGATGGACTATGTTCAATGTCTGACTGAGAATGAGATGGACTATGGCCAACTGGAGTTTGTTCAGGTGTTTCTTCTCCCAAATCAATAAAATGGGGTCCCTTTGTTTGTGTTTTTCTCAACTTCCCTTTAAGCCTGCTGCTTCTTCTTATATACTGTGGACTACTGTCTTTTCCTTTTTGTTTTTCTTTTCCCCTCTTTTTGGCCATAGATGACTATTCCTGAAGGTGAACTAGTCTCTCAGATAACACTTGATGATCTTCTTCTGAGGAAGGGTTTTGATGCACAGCCTCAATGCTTCTTTTCTCTTTTGATTTTATTGGCTTTTTACCCTTGGTTTCTTCCTTCGTCCTTTTTGACAGTCTTTCTTCTCTACTAGTTCTTTCAACTGTATTAGTAGGAGTGCTTTGAGTTTTATCATTTGTTCTCTTTCTCCTACTCTTTCTTGATGTACTGCCTTCAGGAATTTCTTGGGGTTCTTCAAAGAAATTTCTAATAAAAAATTGTTCCCATGTGTCCTTTTTCTCTTTTAACTGTTTTTCAATCAAAATTTTCACAAGACCATGGTGATACAAATGTGGTTCTACGTCCCCTAAATGCTTCTGGATGGTTACAGACATCTTCTTCAAACTGTTTAATAAAAAGTATGGCAGATTGAGGGTCTGGTTGTCTAGAAAATTCATCAGCAATCGGGTATGATACATATACATGGATCCAAAACGGCCCTCACAGGTGATAAATTTTTAAATAACTAACAGTAAACTGGCCCACTCTTCTTTCAAAGCATGAACAAGAATTCCCCTTTTAAAAATAGTTAAATCCATACCTGGGTTACGTAGGATCATTCTCCAGGCTTCATCACTAATGCTTTTGTTCTTGAACCAGCGTTCACCTTCTTGAGGGAGTTCTGTAGCAGATGCTATGGATGCCTCATTCACCGTAAATTTGAGGTCCCCAATTTCTACCTCCAGACCATTGAAAGACCTTGCAAAAGCTTTTGTCACCTCTTTATGGTAGCCTCTAAACTTTTGAATAAACTGAAGCCACTTTGCCTTTTTCAATATATCTCTGACTTGCGGGTATCCTTCCATGAATTTAGGTCCTTCTGGTTTTGTTCTCAAAAACTGACCCATCCTTCTTTCTGCTCTTTAAAACTTGTCTACATGAGGAGGTTTTAACGGAGTTAAGACGGCTGAATGAGCGGAAATGAGCACGATTTATGGAGGAGACCAGTGACTGTAGGTGGATATCAGAGAATGGGTATACGGAATGTAGCATAATAGAGAACAAAATGGGGTGAAGTGGAACAGAGAAGGGTTACGTGAGCACGGTGGAAATGCAGCTGTGAGATCAATAGAATAATAGGAGGAGTAGAACGCATCTGGAAATATTTAAAATTGGGTGGCTGCAGAGTAAATGTAAGCACGTTTATGAAATGGCTACGGATTTTATGCGGCTGAAAGAAGCCGTAGTCAAATCAACCACGTTTCATCATCACAGGTGGAGTATCGGAGTATGAGTGAAGATCGGAGGCTTGATTATGGGACCGTTTGAAAATGAATGCAAGGATTGTGGGAGGATCATATAGAGATCGTGGAATGGTTACAGAGTTTGTCAACACAATCATTGCATATAATGGAGCTATGGTTTATAACTATGTAAAAATGTGCTTAAATGCCATTTGAAATAAATTTTACTCATACCTTGGAATTCTTGCCATTTTTCATTGGTCTTCAATTAGTTGCTCCTCATTGATATCTTGAATGCCCCATGTCTTCATAATATGTCTTCATACCTGCATTTGATTTCATGATTGTTGAACTAACATTTGGCTGTACACTTTTTTTGAAAAACAGAGTGGTAGCTACAGAATCTGCTTCTGGCTGCGAAAATTGGTGTCAGCTGCGGAAACTGACACAGCTATTATTTGGGTGAATGGAAATAGATGGATGATATCTGACTGAATGAAAATGGTCATGAAAGAAAATTTTATTGGTGAAATGAAATGAAATAGATGAAATGAAGTGAAATGGAATGAAGTTGAGTGAAATGAAGTGGAATGGAATGGAATGGAATGGAGCGGGTGGTCACAAAACTTGTGAAATGAAAAAGAGATTTTTTTTTTTTGGAAAATATAGGGTGTCAGGTGTTCCTGATTTTCACCCTACATTTTCTATATAAGACTGCCAATCAATGATTGGTTTTCAGGCTTATACAATATCTATATATATATATATATATATATATATATATATATATATATATATCTATATATATATATATATATATATATATATGAACAAAAAAGAACAAGGCTAGGCTGGTGGAGAAGAAGAATTCTTCTGTACCAGCCTGATTGCAGAATTTTCCTGAAACATTTTGACAAATTCCTCTTTTAAGAGTGGCTTATGATAGACTTTTAATCTGTGGCCATTCACAATAAGAGGAGTTTGAAATTCATCAATGGTCTTGATTCTTACCGCTCCATTGCTAAAGATCTTGTCAATATCATATGGCCCAAGCCAATGAGTCTGAAATTTTCCTTTAAAATCTTTAAACTTGGAATTAAATAACAATTCCCAATCTCCTTCTTGAAACTTCTTCTCTTTGATGTATCTTTCATGCCATTTAGCTCTTTGATATTGAACTAGATCAGTTCTTAGAATTGCCTCTTGTCTGATCTCATCTAGCTCATTCAACTACTCCATTCTATGCTTTTGAGCTTCTGATAAATCCATCCCCAACTGAACTGCTATCTTGAAGGTCCTGACTTGGAACTCAATGGGGAGCAGGACTTCTTTCCCATAAACAAGTTCATAGGGAGAATGTCCTGTTGTATTTCTCCATGTAGTTCTGTAGGCCCACAAGGCTTCAGAGAGCCTTTCTGCCCAATCTCTTCTATGTAGATGAACAATTTTAGTGATGATACTTTCAAGAAATTTGTTTGTAGACTCCACTTGACCATTTTCTTGCGGATGGTAAGGAGTAGATATTCTGTGCTTGATTTTGTATTCTTCCATCAACTTCTCCACCAAGTTGGATGTGAATTGGCTTCCCTGATCTGTCACAATTTCTCTTGGAACACCAAAGCGAGTAAAAATATCCTCATAAAGAAAATTAACAACTGAATTTTCAGTAGCAGACACTAATGCTTTGGCTTCTACCCATTTAGTAACATAATCAGTACAAACTAGTATATACTTCTTTTGCTTAGATGGTGGATTAATAGGTCCAATGAAATCTAAAGCCCATTTTTCAAAGGGTTCGATGAGTACTTGTGTTTGCAATGTCATTTCATTTGAAAGGGTAGGTTTCCCTAATCTTTGGCAGCTGTCACACCTTTTGACATATTGTTTTGCATCTTTGAAGAGGGAAGGTCAATAATATCCTAAAGAGAGGATTTTATAGGCTGTCCTTTTGTCAGAAAAGTGTCCACTGCATGGTTCATCATGACATGCCTTAAGGATATCATGCATTTCATCTTCCCTGACACATCTTCTGATCAGAAGATCTGGCCCTGTTTTAAACAACTCATTATAAATCCATGAATATTTTGAACTCTCCTGAATAATCTTTCTTTTTTCACTTGGAAACAAATGTGAAGGAAGTTTCCCTGTAACCAAATAGTTAGCAATATCTGCATACCAAGGAGTCTTAATAGTTACTGCAAACAAGTATTCATCAGGAAACTTATCCTCTACAGGAGAATCTTCTTTAGTGTTCTAAATCCTAGACAAGAAATCAGCTATTGTATGTTGTTTCCCTGGTCTATCCAACATAGTAATATAGAATTCCTGCAAAAGTAGGAGCCATCTTGTCACTCTACCATTAGTAACAGGTTTTTTCATTAGATATCTAATCGCAGAATGGTCAATATGAATAAAAGTTTCATAGCCTGTTATATAATGTCTAAACTTATTGATTGCATGAACAACAGCTAAAAACTCTTTTTCAGTCATAGTATAGTTCAACTCAGTGGGAGTTAAATTTTTACTGGTATAATAAATGGCATAAGGGACTAAATATTTTTGACCCAACACAGCTCCCAGAGCTGTATCTGAAGCATCTGTAGAAATATGGAAAGGGAGTTTCCAATTTGGTCCTCTCAAGATAGGTGCTTCAGATATTCTTGTTTTCAAAGTTTCAAGCTGGTTGACAATTAGGATCCCATTTGAATTCACAATCTTTTGTAAGCAATTTGAAAAGTGGAGATGCTATTTTGGTGAATTTTTCTATAAATCTTCTATAGTATCCATTAAATCCTAGAAAACTTCTAACATCTCTTTGACAATTTGGAATAGGCAGCTTGGAGATGACTTCAACTTTTGATCTATCAACCTTAATCCCATCTCCTGAAATATGATGCCCCAAAACAATACCTTCAGTAAACATCATAAAGAATTTTTCATGACTTAATGAAAGGTTTGTTTCTTTACATCTTATAAGAACTTTTTCAAAATTTTCTAATGCCTCTTCAAATGAATTACCATAAACTGTAAAATCATCCATATAAACCTCTACACAATCATGGATTAGATCAGAAAAAATTCCTAGTACTACTCTTTGGAATGTTGCGGGTGCATTACATAACCCAAAAGGAAGCACTTGATAGGCAAAAGTTCCCCATGGACAGGTAAATGTGGTCTTATCTTGATCTTCAGGTGCTACCTGAATTTGATTATAGCCACTAAAACCATCCAAAAATGAAAAGTACTTTTTTCCTACTAATGTATCTAATACCTGATCAATAAAGGGCAAAGGAAAGTGATCCTTTAAAGTTGTTTTGTTCAATTCCCTGTAATCAATGCATACCATCCATTTACCATTCTTATTAGGTACTATAACCAAAGGAGAAACCCATCGGCTATCTGAAATTGGATAAATGAAGTTTACATTGAGTAGTTTTTGGAGCTCTTCTTTCACTATCTCCCTAAGATTTGGATTCATCCTTCTTTGAGGTTGTCTGATTGGTCTACTATTTTCCTCAATATAGATATGATGAATGCAGGTCTTAGGATCAATACCTTTCATATCAGTATACTCCCATGCAAATGCAGTAGAATTTTTTTGCAAGATTTTGGTTAGTTCTTCTTGTTGTGACTTTTCCAAATTTTTGTTGATATTAAATGTTTTTCCTAGAAAAATTTCAATGGTAGAACTACCAAACTCTTCCATAGAGTAAAGAGACATTTGTCTTGATGATAAATATTCAATGTTAGATTCCAACTGAAATTGTGTGGGGTCATATTCTGAAGATGTCTCAAAATTTTCTAATGTGTTCAGAATTTGACTATCCTCACTAATTTCAGAAATGGTAAAGATAGGTTGTATAATATCCTCATCATCAACCCATTCATTGTCTCCTACTTCTGTGATTGCTTTTGCTGGAGGATACAAATTGAATTTCTTTGTCGAATTACCATTAGAAATGTACATATCCCCAAATATACAACTAATGAAAGCATCAGCTGTGGCTAGCCAAGGTCTTCCTAAGATAAGTGGGTGCCCTCCTAGATTACTCTTGGGAGTGAAAATCATAAAATCTACTGGATATTCCCAAGAATCTAAGGAGACTGAAATATCTTCTAATACACCATCTGGTTTAATAATTGATCGATCTGCAAGTTGCAGTAAAGTAGGTGTAAAAAGAAGGTTAGGAAGTTTTAGCTGGTCCATAGTCCGTCTACTCATAATGTTAATAGCAGCCCCTAAGTCAATCAATGTGTTTGGAATTTCTATCCCATTTATATGTGTCTTGACAATTGGACTTCCTGGATCTACATACTTCTGGATGGTAATTTTTCCCATCATAATATCTGCAATTTTTCCTACCAGGTGGATTCTTCTTGTGTCTTTTAGTTTCCTTCCTGGTCTTTTGAAACTCAACTCCTTTATTGTTTTTGCTAGAATAGGAATCTCTCGAATGGCTTGTAGCAAGGGAATCTTGATACAAACATTTTTTAATTCATCTAGAAAATCATAGTTAGGCAACAAGATTTGTTTTTCCACCCCCTTATCAATTTGTAGTCTTTCGAGAAAAGGAGGTGTGGATGAAGATGCAGGTTTCTCAACTATAGGAGTTGTGGGGGTTAACTTTTCTTTTTCTTTTTGAATGTTTGAGTTTTGAAGAGATGCTTCCTCAGAACCCTTATTGGCTTTAAGAGAATCTTCCTCAAAGGTATCTTGCTCTTGGACATCTATGGAAGGTTTTTCTAAAACTCTACCAGACCTGAGTTGTACATCATTGAGAGGAACAATCATATAGGTAGGAAATTGTTGTCCTTCTATCATGTAAGTAATCTGAGGATTTTTATTGTTAGGATTTGGCAATGGCTGAGCTGGAAGTTGATTTGTCTTTTGTTGGTATGGAAGCATGAGTTGAGGGTTTGGATTTTGTTGAGAAGGTTGTTGTTATGGAAATGGCAATGAAAGTTGTGGATTTGGGTTTGGAAGTTGTGGAGCTTGTTGATTTTGAAAATATGGAGGATATTGATAAAATTGAGCAAATCTCCCATAAGGATTTTGCATCCCTTGTACCCATGGCTGATATGGATTTTGATGTTGGGGCCAAGGTTTTTGCCAAGGATTCCAATTTGGTGGGGTTTGAAGATTCATAGGGTTGTTAAACCCTTGAGTTTGTTTCCCCTGCCAAGGTCTTCTTGCAACAAAACAGAGAGATTCTATTGAATTTGGATCTTCTTGAAAGACAGATTTGAGTCCGGGAATTGAAGGACAATCCTTGGTCTCATTATTCTCTGAAAAAATCATACATATTTCTACAACTTTTGCATCCAAGGGACATTCCCTTAAAGCATGTTTCTTCCTAAATTTCGGACAAAAGATGGCTAGAGCATCTGTTTCTGCTTTCTGCTTGTTTTGGATCTTAAGGGTGTCTAGTTGTTCACTAAGGCTCCCTAAGATATCAGTTTTGAATTCATCAAGCATATTGCCAATCTCTACCCTACTTACTGATCTAGTTGCAGATTTGTTAGCCCTGATAAGAGAAGGATCCCTAGGCCCTTTTCCTGTTTTAGATTTTCCTCTTGAGAGATGGACACATAGTTCTGTTATGTCACGAAGTGGAAGTTGAGAAATGTCTCCTTTCCCCATCATGTTTAAAATATCTATCCATTCAACTTTGATGGCTTTTAATATAAGGTCTTTCAAAGTTTCATCGTCTAAGTTGCTCATCTTTGCTCTTTTAAGTTGTATTGAAATCTTTCAAGTAAATCCTCCAGATTTTCATCTTCTTTTTGCACCATTTTGAATACCTCATCCTTGTGATTGGTGGGCATGAAATAGTCCAAGTATCTATCCAAAAATGTTTTTTTCATGTCATTCCAAGTCCTAATAGATTGGGTGGCTAATCCCATGAACCATTTCAAAGCGGCTCCCTTCAATGTTGAAGGAAAAAATTTGAGTTTTTGAGAGTCTTCCATATAGTCATAGGTTCGGCACACGACTTCAAACTCAAACAGAAATGTTTTAGGATCCTCAATTCGCAATCCATAAAAGTTGGGGAGGACAGATGGTGAGATGTTTTTCATCATTGTATGAGTTTCCTCATCAACTATAGGGAATCCAAACAAGTTGTCTCCTTCCCTATTTCTTCCATTGTTACCTTCACCATTGTTGTCTCCATTATTTCCTCCTCCTCTACCTCTACCTCTACCTCTGAATCCATCTATTATTTCCTCTGCCATGATAGTTTCTTTAGAGTCTTCAAAGTCCTCTGGTTCTTCTATCAAGGGAGGATGAGAGGGAGTCTTTTCCTTTTCTTCTTTAGGTGATTCTACTTCTTTGATTACAATATACTCTCCTGTAGAAGTAAAGAAAGGATCCTTTTCTAAATGAGATTTGGTAGGTGGTGTAGGAGAATCCTCTAATTCAGCCGCTCCTCCTCTAATTCAGATGCTCCTTGAATTTCAAGAATCTTAAGGCTAGGGGTAGATGGTGGTGAATATTGTCTATGCCTTGAAGAAGATGGAGTTGTGAAAATCGAACTATTGGCTCTAGCTATAAACCTTCCCATGGAATCTCTTGCTCTATGCATGTCATTTTTTTTTTAAGTTGGGCTAATAATTCTCTTTCTAATCTTCCAGGTCACACTAGGTGCAAGAAGAGAGCATACTTAAGAAATTATTGAACCAATAACTCTCTTTTCTGATCCTCCAGATCACACTAGGTCAAGAGGAGAGCATACTATATATATATATTTTGTAAGTTGGGCTAATAATTCTCTTTCTGATCTTCCAGGTCACACTAGGTGCAAGAAGAGAGCATACTTAAGAAATTATTGAACCAATAACTCTCTTTTATGATCCTCCAGATCACACTAGGTGAAAGAGGAGAGCATACTTCAAGAAGTTATCAAGTTTTCCCTTCTTTTATTGTTTTTTTTAAAGAAATTGACTACCTAGTTACACTTCCTCGGCAACGGTGCCAAAATTTTTGGTCAATTTAGTGTGTCCTAAATTGCTACATTAATTTTTCAATCTGGGATTCGTAAGCTGACGAAGTGTGGCGCACTATATGTGCAAGATAACCTATCTCTTACTTTTTGTCGTTTTTGATGATTTTTTTTATTTTGATTTTATCTTGGTTGGTTTCCTAATGTGAGATGGAAATTCTAAAAGACAAGTATGGGTATAAGTGTTCAAGGAAATGATGTCCTTTATAATGATTTCTCAATCTTCAAACTTCAAATGGATTTTGAAATATACAATAACAAAACTAATTCCTAAAAGAAAGTGAAAATGTACCACTATACTAGTCAAACAAATAGTGAACTATTGATCATGAAACCATTACCCTTACTGTTGTGTAAACACAAAAGAAACTGTATTCAAAGAAATCCAAATATTTTCAAGTAAAGTAAAGCTAAAATCAAATTACATCAATTCATATTCTGACCCCTCACCATTAGTCTCGCTATGGCTTTCGGAGGTAACTGATAATGACATGAGAAATTTAATATCTAACTTGCAGAAAAATAAACTAATATCAAACTACACACTCATACTTCAATCCCTCACCATTAGTCTCGCTATGGCTTTTGGAGGTAACTGATAATGACATGAGCAATTTAATATCTAACTTGCAGAAAAATAAACTAATATCAAACTACACACTCATACTTCAATCCCTCACCATTAGTCTCGCTATGGCTTTCGGAGGTAACTGATAATGACATGAGCAATTTTATATCTAACTTGCAGAAAAATAAACTAATATCAAACTACACACTCATACTTCAATCCCTCACCATTAGTCTCGCTATGGCTTTCAGAGGTAACTGATAATGACATGAGCAGCTTAATATCTAATCTAACTAGTAAAGCAAACGTTCAAAACTGAAATGAATAAAACAGTGCTGGAATTAAAGACTAAGAAAAAGAAATCAGCAGAAGGACAAAATTGATTCCATGTCATTAGTCATTATAAAATGATGTGCAAATGCCTGGGCTTCCTATTGTAATCTGGAACAAAAACACTGATCAGTTAACAACAATATAAAGCATAAAAGATTATGGACAGAAGTAAAATGTAAAGCATGAAAGATTATGGACAAAGATGAAATGTAAATACCATGAAAGATGTAATATATATACACGTGAATGACTATGGCACAATGAACGTAAAGAAATGAAGCATGAAACTATACAGTAATACACAAAACCTCAGCGTGTGCAGGGGCCCTCTGCACAAACCTCGGGCAACAGCTTTCAAATACGAATTACGCTTATGAACAGAGTCTTCTCATATATTAAAATGCGGTCATAACAAAGAAATAATGTCGCAGCACAATGGCGACGCAATTACATTACAGAGCTAGCTATTATGCGTATGAGAACGCATTATTTATAACAGAGGGTGATATAACTAATTCCCTAAAGTCTGCGCTGATAGAAGACACGTGAACCACCACGTCCAGAGATCTAGCATTATGGCCGCCGTGAGGATTAAATCTATGGAGAGTGGCTATTGGATTCGGCTTATGGAGCCGTTTACATGTGTTGATGTGTCTCCCGTGATTTAGAAATGGCCACGCAAATCTTCACGTGATGAGAAACAGAGTTCTGTCACCGTGGGACTCTTCGGTTGACCACCACTTGGCTACCTTTGACCACAACCTTCTTAGGTGAATTCGAATGAGCCAATAGGACACGATCCATATCCATGTCATTTCTAACTTGCCCATGTGGCTCAATTTTCCTGAAGACACCTGCAATATAGACTTTAACAAAATGGCTGCGGAAAGTTGCAGCAGCTGCGGAAAGTGACAAGATTCCGCAGCTTAATGAGAAAAAATCTAATTCAAACAGCAGACACAAAACATAGTTAAAAACCATTTTAAATGCTCTTTTACAATTAATATGCAATGATATTGATGACTTAGAAGGTCCAGGTGAATGAAAAAGGTCTAGAAAGGTGTATAGGAAAGATGTAGATTTGAGACTCAACAATCCTTCAGGTATATTACTGTTATGCCTCACAGAAAATGAAGTGGAGAATATAATGACAGAATTTCATGAAGGAAACTGTGGAGGACATTACAGCTGGAGGGCTACAGCTCCCAAAATCTTGAAGGCTGGTTTCTACTGGCCAAAACTATTTACAGATGTTTTTGTTTGGGTCAGAGCCTGTGATAAGTGCCAAAGATTTGCTGAGAGACAAAAGCTGCCTGCTTTGCCCCTAATTCCAGTTCATATAGATGAACCATTTCAGCAATGGGGATTAGATTTTATTGGAGAAATACATCCCCCTTCAAGTGACCAACATAAATGGATATTGACTGCAACAGATTACTTTACAAAGTGGGTGGAAGCCATTTCTGCGAGAAATGCTACAGATGCTGTAATCATCAAATTCATGGAAGAGAACATCATATCCAGGTTTGGTTGTCCTGCTAGAATTGTAACTGATAATGCACAGGCCTTCAAGTCTGCAAGATTCATAAATTTCTGCTGGTAGTATAACATTATATTGAATCACTCCACAACTTACTATCCACAGGGGAATCGCTTAGCAGAATCCTCTAATAAAACCCTGGTGAGGGCTCTGAAGAAGACTATAAATGAGAATCAGAAGAATTGGGATTCCCAATTAAAGTTTGCTCTATGGGCGAATAGGATAACCAGCAAGAGAGAAACGGGGAAATCTCCCTATGAATTAGTATATGGACGAGCAGCTGTGTTTCCGGTGCAGCTGGCATTGCCAGTGGCACGCTTTATGCAGGAAAATCAGGAAGAACCAGATGACATGGTTAGAAGAATTAACCAACAGGTAGAATTGGAGGAAACATGGAGCCAAGTGAATCAGAGATTAGCGGAGTATCAAGAGAAAATGAAAAACATCTTTGATCAGCATGCAAAAGACAGGAAATTTCAAATTGGTGATCTGGTTCTCAGATGGGATATCCGAAGGGCTGAAAAGGGAAAGCATGCTAAATTTGATCCACTTTGGTTTGGCCTATTTAAGATTATGGAGCTAAAAGGTAATAATACATTTATTCTAGAAATTTTGCAGGGTGACTTGTTAGATGCCCTTGTGAACTGCCAATTCCTAAAGTCCTGCTTTCAATTCTGATTCAGGCAGAGCAGGCCTGATGTACCA
This sequence comes from Pinus albicaulis, assembly GCA_034641835.2. NCBI lineage: Eukaryota > Viridiplantae > Streptophyta > Pinopsida > Pinales > Pinaceae > Pinus > Pinus albicaulis. The sequence continues at coordinate 838,742,916 of CM076583.1, forward strand.
TACTATATATATGTTTTGCTTCAGTTTTGGTTTTATGAGTGCGCTGATAAATTATGAAGAAAAATGCTAAAGGAAGTAGAAGATGAAGGTATACACGGAAATAATCAGTGGTCTGCATGTTCTCGGCACGTCCAAAAATGAATGCACCGTCCCCAGATGGAGCCGATGTTGTGCATATCAGCCCTTCAACCTAAATTTTTGGCCTAATTCTCCCCCATGATCTTTCAAACCTATTATCATGGTCGAAAACTTCCATATACTACCTATTGTTGACCTCTCCGCCTAAAAACACTGTGCATAAAGGTCTAACCCGCCATTAAAATTTGTATCGGGCCTAGCCCCTGAGGTCTCAGCCCCCTTTGATTTGATTCCCATGTGACCCAGGCGCAAAACCATGGGTCAGAGGGCAAGGGGCTTGAAGTTCAAAGTTTCGGGCGCGTCTGTAGCCATCGGATTAAAAACTAATCGACGGAGCGGAGCCTTGCTTACCGCGGTGGTCCCGGCGCCCATACCCATTGCAAAACTGGTTGTTTCATTCCGCACCGCTTACCCCAGGCTGGCGGTTTTCCTCAAAGGCCCAGCGATTCCATACGCCGATTGACAAGTGTCTTTTGTACAGGCCCGAAACTGCTCCCATTTCGCACATTAATGTTCATTCAAAGGTCGGGTAGCGGAATAAATGGTGACCGTCAGATCTCGGGGCCTCCATCCGACGGCCATCGTGCCTCGAAGATGCACGCGCTTTATCTCAAGCCTCTGCTCTCCCCGCGCATTAAATTTTGGCCAAAGGATGTGCAGCGGAATCAATCATCGTTGTCCGATCCTCCGCCTTTCATCCAACAGTGACTGTCCTCCGAAACTGCACGCGTTTTAACCGACGTCAACCGCGTCCCTGGCCCACCTTTGATTGCCCTCTGGCTCATTTTAACCATCGATCTCATTCAGAGATCTTGTGGCCCACAATCATTCACATTCTCCCCTCTTGACTAAGTCCTCCGCCACGGCATCTGTTCTCCTTGGCTTTACGTGCACCTATGTGTCATCACCCCACGTGCCCGTTATATTTCCATCCTCGTCGCCTATATATTTGTGTTTCATTCATATTAATCATTTTTATTTTTACATCGTGTTTTACGTGGAAAAATTACATCCCGTCTGTTTACCAAAACCTCTCTGTAATTCCGTTGTCACCCCACATGATCTTGCCATGTAGCCATATCATCGACGCCACTATTGTCTCCACCTCCACTCCCCTCGCACCTGCATCTGGTTTTTTCTCTAATATATTTGCGGGTTTTGCAGGTTTGTATTGAAAAGGAGTTGCCATAATGCATCGCCTCCATTATAGAGGCCAAGATCTCTTCTAAGGACAGTTCTTAATAGCGAAATTTAAGAGGGAGGCTGAGGGTAGTTGCTGTGATATGACTTCATTAATGGAAATAGAGGTAAACCCATTTAACCCTACCGAGCAATTCAAAGGGGCAGATTCTGGTAGCTGAAAACATAAATGAGGTTACGAAGGATATCAGCTGAAAATCGAAGAGCTCAGTGTCCGACATTGAGAAATACAAATTTCAGCTCAGGGCTCAAATGGCCAAGAGTACCATGCACAAAAACAAGCAACCTCATGGTTTTATTGCAGCAGATTTTTCTCTTCCCGCCAAGTACAGAGCATGTGTATATTTTATTCTTTATGTCTTGTTCATGAGGAGATCTTCATCCTCAGCATTTATTTCATGAAGCAGTAGCAGAGTACTTGCACCAGTTCAGCACCGCCAAACACCATAGGCGGGTTTTTCTTTCAAATTTGTTTTAAATTAGATCATTAAATGTATATCACCTACCTCATTCTCTAGAGTTTTCTGCTTCTCCTATAAAAAATATGAAAAAACACATTGTAAAGGTTCCCGATTTATATCAGAAAACTGTGCAGTGAGAAGTTCTTGTATACATCTTGTAACACTTTTGTATGAAGGCTCAGAGCCCATAGGGTCTCAGTGAGGAGGAGTTATAACTGTAATGAAGATTCTGGTCTTTGGTATCCCACAGTATTTAATCTTTTCTTATGTGTTAATGTAATATCTCATTTCATGCTATTTATCTTCTTGTATCATGTTCTAGAATGTGAGTGGCTCACTGGTCTTAAGTAAGGATTCATCCTAGTTGGTGCCCATACTTGGATTAGTCAAGCACTTTAAATAGGCCTAGTCATGATATATTGTTCCATGTTCATTTCATCCATATTTTCTACTATATTAGTTACTTGAGGAGGGTGCTTTTAAAACGCCATTGTCATGTATGGATTCTTAGCTGGATAAGCCCATATGTATTTTTGTTGTGTATCTGGGTATCAGCCTCATGCTAACTAGTATCTTCTCCATGTTTCTTCACTGCATCCACTTTCTGATATTTTATTTTTGTGGCATATTATTTGAACTGGCCCTCTTTGCAGTAAGTTGTCTCTTAACTATCTGATGTTGTTGTATTGGAGTTTTGCATGCTGTTCCTACATCATTCTTATCTTTATATAAGCTTCTGAGAGAGTTTGGTTCCATTTAAACTAATTTCCTTGTTTTACAAGAGATAGCAGGAGAGCTTTTGGATTGACAACCCAAGCTATATTATGAGCTCCTTACTATGATAAGATGTCCTAGGCACTGGTCTATGGCAACTCTAGGTTGTCTCTAGGGGGACAGAATTGTCTACAACAAGTACTATGCAACTGGTGCAAAAGTCACCTCACATTCAATCCCCTCAACCTGTGAGAATCCCCGAGCTACAAATCTAGCCTTGTACTTCTCGACACTCCCATATGTTGTCTGATTCACCTTATAGATCCATCTAGATCCAACTACTGACTTCCTAACTGGTCTTGGGACAAATTCCCATGCATTGTTCTTAATGATGGATTCATACTCCTCAACCATGGCGTCAACCCTAGTTTCTTGTTGCAGTGATTCCTTAAAACAAGATGGTTCTATCACAATATAATTGCTCATAAGAGCCATGTATCTAGTATACCTGTCTGGTGACTGTCTATGTTTTTTATGTGATGTAGGTGCTCCTACATATTCTTCCGCATCAAGTCTCAATCTGTCAACCTCTATGGTGCACCTCCTACCATGTCTAGTGGATGGATCTGTATGAGTGGTTTCTTCCACTCCATGATCCTCCTCATATGGCTGCTCCACATCTTGAGGTTCATCCTTTGGAACCAAGAGTTCCTCATTTGCATGAAAATCAAGCTCCCTCTCAAGGGACAATCGCATGGATTTCTCCTCATCGAATTTTACATAATGTCTGACAACTGTCGTCATGTTTTTTGGCAAATACACCCGGTAGTTTTTGGGAGTATCAGTGTACCCCCCAAATATCCCAATCCTTGATGTTGGTTCTAGCTTCTTTCTGAAATATTTGGTCACATGGAAATAGATAGATGAGCCAAAAATTTTAAAATATCAAACATCAGGTTTCTTACCAGAAAAAACCTCCTCGAGTCTACCCACACCAAGTATCTAATGAGGACTACGGTTCTGCACAAATACCATTATGTTTTCTGCGTCTACCCACATATTCAATGGTAGGCCTTGATCATGTAACATAGCTCGTGCCACACCAAAAATTGTTATGTTCTTTCTTTTTGCAACCCAATTCTCTTATGGTTTATGAAGCGCAATCAACTCTCTTTGAATTCCTTCATTGACACATAATTTCTTGAATTCATTGGATATGTACTAACAACCATTGTCGCTCATTATAGCCTTTACCCGCTTCCCTGTATCTTTCTCAACCAATGCTTTGAAGTCACAAAATTTTGAGAACATGTGATCTTTCTTTTGCATGAAGTAGATCCAACACTTTCTATAAAAATCATCAACAAAAATCACATAATACCTGTTCTTTATTGAATAATTTCTAGATAATGGTCCACACACATCTCAGTGAACTCTCTCAAGGATTTCCGCTGCTCGGTTCTTCTTCTCGTGAAAAGTGGCCTTTGTATACTTCCCCATGGTACATCCCTTGCATCTGTTTATCTACACAAAAGTACCCTTTGGAAGCCCCATAGAAATTTTCTACATGAACTTCAAAGAAATGTGGTGTAGATGGCCCAATCTCCTATGCCATAACTCACCCTCATCCCGGGTCACCACTCTGTCTGCTTTTCTCATCAATCTTGTGAAACCATCTACATCAAGTTCGTAGAGGTTCTTCACATGAACCCCAATATTTTTAACTTGTCCTATGGCTTTGTGACAAAAGGATGCTTTCCCTTCACTCAAAACCACATCATATCCTCTATCCTCCAACATAGCAATTGAAACTAAATTATTTTTTAAGCCTGGTACATGCATGACATCTTTTAATAATAAATGTTTACTTAATTGTCTTTGGAAAGTAACTATACCAATCATAGTAGCACTATACCTCCTGTCATCACCCATATTGATGTGCATCTGAATATTCTTCTCCTCCAGGCTACTAAAGAGTTCTTTGTCTCCTGTCATGTGGAAAGATCCACCACTATCCATATACCACATTGATCCCATCGCACTAGACACCATGCATGTGATGAGTGAGAAGTCCAACTCAAACTGTGAAGCCAAAGCATCACCCACTGTAGGTCCTAAAGGGTTTTTGTTGTTCTTATTCTTCTGTGGAAAATTAATGGCATAATGTCCATGCTCATGAGAGTGAAAATATTTCACTCTTGTCATGTCACGCTTCTTTCCTTCTTTGCTGGTCTCAAATTTGGAATAGGATTTCTTTCCCTTCCCCTTCTTTGCCTTACTAGCCAAGCCACAATTTTTCTCATCATATGTCTTGGATGAGGTTCCATCCCTGGTATTCCACCTGAATTCTTCTTGTACAAAAACTGACCAAAGTCGCTCCCAATCTAGTAGCTTCTCCCTCCCATTGACAGAGTCTCGATACTATGCCAACTCTTGGGAAGGGTTGGAAGTGCTAGGATGACCAAGTCATCATTCGCTGCAGTAATACCGACACTTCTCAGCTCATGTCGAGATTAGATGAACTTGGTCAAGTATTTCAGAATAGTGTCTCCTTTCTCCATTTTGATTTTCCCAATCTTGTCCTTCAGTGCTAATTTTCTTGTGGTCACTGTTGTTCTAAAACAAAGCTTTAGGGGCCTCCTACATTGCATATGGAGTCACATTTCCATGGAGACTCGAGAAAATGTGATCTCGAATTCCCGCTAATAAGATCCTCCTCGCCTTTGCAACCTTCTTTTTCCAATCTTCAAAAGGAGTGTTGTCCGGTGCTACGAGCCTTGGAATATGAATGCCGATAAATTATTTCAACCCATTTTCCTCCGGAACTGCCTCCATTATGTATTTTCATGCAATTTAATTAGAAATTCCCTCGAGAGAATATTCCAATATTAATCCATTGAAAGTCATCTTGATCCACATGTCGCACGAATGAATATTTTTGCAAATTCGAGTGTTGTTCAACACAAACTCGATTTCTTCTCCACTATAGTGATTTCTAGCACTCTGATACCAAGTAGAAATTATACAAATAATATGTATATCAATGGGTTCAATCCAATCATGCAATATTCTAGAGCAATATACTGAATCCATCTACAATTAATTTGCAGGAATTAAACACAATCGCACAATCACACCAAGTAAGGGAATGTGTCAAGTCCACAACACATGAAATTTTTTGGGGAAAGAAATCTACTCAAAACCCTTCTATCTATATTTTATAAAACCAAGGAATCTTGAAACAATTACAATGCACTCTTCTCACAAGTGTCTGCTCCACTCTAGCTACTGTCTCACATTGATCCAGACAAAATCGACCAACTATATGTAATAATCCAATTTTTTTTTTATAAAAATATATTAAAAAAATAAAAATAACACATCAACATATTGCATATTTAAAATATTTTTTTATTTTTTAATTTAAAATGTACTGGTTAATATCAATTTAATTTGATATATTTAAACTACAATTCCAACTATATGTAATAATCCAATTTTTTTTTTTTTTTTGTAAGCTTCATAGGACCTTTCATTTACAAAAAATATAAAGGGCAGAGAGTCATACAGTAAAGAACCAATGCAGTGACCTCAACCTGCCCGAAGGAAACCAGGTCTGTTGGCCACCGCAACGATTTGTACGCAGACCAAAAACGAAATTGTCTAAGCCTATGTCTTACAGCTTTAAGGGCTATAGTATGTCCAAATTAATTACAGCGAAGACCAAAAAGATAGCAAACAGAACCCAAAATTAAGTAAACAAGAAAGGAGTTAACCAACTAAATCAACAGCCAAAGCATTAGCAGCTGGCCCAACCACTTGAGGCCTGCTATGAAGGAGCTGCACCTACTGTTCCAACTTTGCCACCTTATCAATCAACTGGATCTGTACCTTGGAGATGGCATGCATATCCATCTTCAACTGTTGCAACTCAAACAAAATAGAAGAGGTAAGAATATTCTTCTCTGTTGCTGCCAAAGCCTTAGCAAGGAGACACTTCATCTTCCAATATGTCTTGACTGATTGCTGAAAGAGAGAAACTCGGCCTCGAGTACTACCTGGATCAGTTAAGAAGTCCATATGGGAGAGCTGCTCATCCATACCCACCTCTTCACTATCAATTTCAACTTCCCAACGTTGAATTTAAGATTTAATCTTATCCTGATTGTCAGATTCGTAAACCTGAGCCAGCTCTTATAGTACCTCTGTATTTTTTTTATGGCCCTGTCTACTGGATCCTGCCCCAGGATTGGTATGGCGATCTTGTTTGATCCTCCTAGGCTGCGGTTTCACCATTTTTGCAATTGAAAAACGTGCAAAGAGGCCTGTGGCCAAATGGACAAGGAAGAACAGGTAAGTCAGTACTAAAGAAAACTGCATGAGAACATGTCCAACGCGCTGAACCGGGCAGCGAAAGGCAGCAGTGAAAGTAACAGAAGGCCACCCATAAAGAAGCGCATAGAGAAGATATTGGCGAAAATAGACCACCATCAAAATCGTGCCAGACACGCTGAGCCAATAGCAAACACCAGAATGTGGCTGAGAATGAAAAAATAAATCGAAAGAGGAAACATGCACAGTTCCGGAGAAAATGCATGAAAAAGACTGAGATGCTACAATAAAAACCAGAGTTAAAACCCCTGTAGACTCTGATGAGGACAAACACAGCAACAAACCCATATGGGAGAAAATATATAGCCGCAGAAAATGCTAGAAATTGCAACCCTTCAGCAACAAAGCCATATGGGAGAAAATAGATAGCCGCATAAAACGCCAAAAATTGCAGCCCATCAGCAACAAACCCAGATGGGAAGAAATAAATAGATGTAGAAAATGCCGAAAATTGTAGCCCATCAGAAGCAGTGATACTGAAAGCTTGCAAATTAGAACAAGAGTTGCATAAACCTCGGGCCAAGAAACCAGAAACGCATCGGTACAGTTACAACTAATAAAAGAATGAACCCCGTGCATGTACAGCCTAATGAAAGCAGCTGGAGCCGGAGACAAAGAAACCACTTCCATCGAAACTAGAGGATGACATCCCATAGAAGAGAAAATATATGTTATGAGAGGAAAACAGGGCCATGGAAACACAAAAGGCCAATCCAATTGATAACTTCCGTGTCCCCAAAAAGCCAGAGCCGAAGCTGGGGGGCTACGAAAATGGGGCTCGACCACGCTATCCCCCATATGCCCAACACTAGATGCAACCCAGTTAAAACAGAAACACGGAGACAGTAGAACTGGATGCATGAAATGGGACTAAAATAAAGCTAACAGAGATTCAAACTGTGCATCAGAATTATACAAAAATAAGATTGCCATTACATACCCCAGACACCACCGAAGGAAAAGTGCTCTGGGAGAAGAGGCCTAGACCTGCAACGATACTCCAAGACAGAGCCGGGAGAGAGAGTGGAGAGCAATGTGAAAAACAACCTAGAAATGTTCGATCCTCCGCATAAAGCAAGGAATGAATGCATCTGACAAGGCATTAATCATAACAACTAGCCTGTGCATGCAAAGTAATGGCGAGGTGATAGCATCGAGCCCATACACCCATGAAAGGACCAGGGTCATAATGGAGCAGTGATTCTGCCAACACATGGTTGAAAGCAATCGACATCAACCTGTACGCACCCCAATCAGAGAATAATCCAAAATTTTTAATAATTCTATTCGCTGCTAGTTTTCATTGCCTTTTTAAAGTTAAATTATGCCATTTACTTTTAATAATTATTTTACTTTTCATAATTCGTTATATATATATCAGACTTAGGTTGGTGAACTTTCCTTTTTCTTTGCTTCTATATTTTCCATCTATATATATATTCTAAAATAGTTTTGACATTACCGAAATGTTTAATCAAAATTAGTTGTTGTTGTTAAGAATAAAATATTTTTTATATTTAATAATTTATATAAAATATCAGTGATTAAATATAATTTAATGTTTTTTGACCCAAAATCCGGGAACGATTTTCAGAAAATCCGGAAAAGATTTGCCCAGAAACTTGTTTATAGTTGTTAAACATTAGTATTTTGAGTGCCCCAGGGGTTTTTGATAGTGCTGAATCCATTTCCACTATCAAAAATGGATTCCAAGCACTGCAACTACCTGATTTTTGCAAATTTAGTTTGCCGTCCGGGCCAAAACGCGGCCTCGGTAGACATCTCCTAAATAAATATGTAATCTTAATAAAAAAAAATTGTAATGATAAAATGATAAATCCAAACATTCACTAAATAATAATAATGTGATTAATCCAAAAAAATAGTTATGATCCAAATTATGAATTACAAAAATCTTAAATCTAAAATGAATTTAGAGTGTTAAAATTATATATATGCCTTGGATAACTTGAGTGTTAGAATTATCTATATGCATTGGATAACTTGAAGATGATTGCATAAACCGATTGACAGAATTTGGTGAGCATAAACCGATTGACAAAATTTAGTGACCCCATTAAGACAATTATTAATCGTGTACTAGAGATTGTTGTGCACCGTACTGGGCATTCTGCACACATGCGACGAGCCAATCATATCCTAATCAAACGACCTTATTATATGGAGGGATCCCAGATCGACACGGCCTTGTATTGTTGGTGCAGGGTTTGCTCCACTCTCGCTGCGTTTTCTTTGCTCTGCAAAATAAATCTGTTTTACCCATATGCCGTTGCCATCGATAAAGTTGGGCTGCACGGCTAACTGTATTGTTTTTGGAGTATTCATGGTTTTGTTTCAGAACCCTTGAATTCCTACCATTCATATCTTTGGGGAAATATTAATTTCTAATAGACCCTACTCCTGCCAGTATTCAGAAGCTGGAGGGTATTGTTACCATTGTGTTCCTTTCAATGGAATGATTTTCTGTTGTTATTGTTGTAATGGGCTGACATGTTAACAGATCTGCAGAATGCTTTGATGCGGTTGGAGGTGAATAATTGTGTTAAATTCAAGCAGGTCGTCTTTTTTATATTATTATTGCCAAAATTACAGGTGACAAACTACTGGGTTCTTTGCAGTTTTAGCTTATTTTTCGTGGATATTCCGGAACGAATTCCCAGAGGGTGAAGGGTTAGGCATGTGTGAAACGAAGACAAACAGTATTCGTGCTACCATCTGTAATAATCACATCACAGAGATGAGATTTATTATTGGAATAAGAATCCCAGGTTTGTGTGGGTATCCCTGTAGTCGACTGATACATAGAAGAGAAATAAAGTTCACTAAAATTTCCAAACTTGTACTTACTAACAGAAAATTGGGAATATGAATGAACCTTGGTTCTCTTTCTCTCACATATATATATATATATATATATATATATCAATGGACGACTATTGTATCACATAAATTTGGTATTCTTATTATATCAATTCACAAATCTCCTCTCCGTCTTCGATTATTACATGATGGTGCAGGAATCCTGTTTGTCTTGGCCAACCAAACCTCTGCAACAGCACAAGGATAATGGTATCGTCGCCACAACTTTTCGCTTCTGATTGAAGAAGCGCCCAAGCCCAGCGTAGCCAACTCTGTCATTGCACAGTTTAGCCTTGTGGTTATGGAGGGCAGAATGGTCGTCAATGTATCAATTTTGTAACCCGGAGCTAAGGGTAATATTCCATAACCATGTGGCTAGTCAACAATTATATAAATGTGCTATATTTATTGGATAGTTTTTAAATATAATAATTATTTTAAATAAATGCTTTTGGATTAATCATATTATTAGCATTTGATGTACTGTAACTATTCATTTTCCTAATAAAATGAAAAAATCCAAAAACCTTTCTAAAATAATTCATATAATAATTATTTATATGAACTACTTTTTTCTGGATGAAATGTTCAGCACAAACATCTACAGAGAAAACTTGTCCATTGGAAAGATTCAATAATATAAATAACTGTGCAATCTCCACTGTAATGTAAATAATTTGTAATTCCTAAATTGTCAAGGATCTTTTTAGAATAATTCATATAATAATTATTTATATGAACTATTTTTTTCTGGATGAAGTTTTCAGCACAAACCCATCCCGCACAAACCTCTGTTGAGAAAACCTCTGCATCCGAAAGATTCAATAATATGAATAATTGTACACATCTCCACTGTAAAGTAAATAATTTGTAATTCCTTAATTTTTTTTGTTTGTTTTGCTTTTAAGTAGTATTTTAGGGAATAGGTTAGTTATATTATGATTTGTACTAAATGTAACAAATCAATTTTTTATATAATTTATATTATGATTTGTATTAAACATATTAAATTATTTTTTTTATATGATTATTTTTTTAAATTGATGTTAAAATTTAATAGGTTTTGATTTTGTATGATAGATTAGATTATGTTCTATTTTCATTGAATTTTCACTTTATTGTTCTTGTTACTCTTACTCTTTTTTTTATATTTTAGCCAAATGGAAGTACTATACAAGTTTTATGTTCAATTTCATTTGGTTGTTTCTTTCTGTTTCAAGATATAATCTTAAACTTCCTGTCTATAATTGAATTTATTTTTTTATGTTCTAGACTAGTACCCAATTAGAATCTGAATGATTTATTGATTCAACATTTATTTATTATTGTATTTGATAGTTTTTTCCAGGAACTTTTTTCGAATGGCTTTCATGTGGTTTCCAATGGGTTTCATCTAGGCTAGGGATGAATTGAACAAGCAATAAGTATGTAATGTCATATTTGTTAAGGTAAACTTGATTTATTGAAGATATCAAAATTGTTAGATCCACAGTGATAGATTAAGAGATATGGTTTTAATAGCCAATAGCATTAAAACCCATAAATTACCCGTGTTGAAGTCTATTGGAATATGTAATTCCTACTTGTCTTCAGTTGTGACTATCTATGTATAGAGTCTGTTCCTATTCCATAGGTTAGCTAAAACTGAGTTCCTAGTTTAGTGTGAGGTTGAGATACTCCCTCAACCAACTTATTGTGCGTCCAAGATAGCTTCCCTATCTTGAAACAATTCCTCATGTATATATGTAACTCTATTTGATTAATAGAAAATATTTGGTATAGTGTATATCTGAGATTTCACCTTGGTATTAGAACCCATTTGAGCCTGGACCTCAGCCCCTCCTGGGCCTAGGGAAATATTAGAGAGAGTATATTTTTTGGTTTAGCTTTTTTTTTTAGTTCGTCCATTGGAATTGAAAGCCGCAGAAACTCGTTGTCTGTTGTTGTGTGTGCAGAGGCATTGTTTGACTGTTGGGATTCTTGTGGCGATGGTAGAGAGTATGTGAGTGGCGCCTTTTCTAATCCCTTAAACCATCGACGACGCTATCATAGGAGGCATGATTCTGAATTGCTGGCGACTCGGGTATGAAGTCACTATAAACAACATGATCGGATTGGTGCTGGTGTTGATTCGTTTTATGATTATCACCTGGTTCACGAAAGGCTTCAAGGCCAACCATCCGGTTTCTCGTGATGATGTAGAGGACGACATTCGCCCTGCCGATGTTGATACAACATTCAAAACCCATGAAGGCACAAAAGCCGACCAAGAATTGAAATCCAAGCCCACCCTGCTCAAAACCTTCAATATGATCTCTTTCTCACCTGGATTTAATCTTTCCGGGCTATTCAAGGACAAGGCCGTGAAGTAGGAGTCGAGATTCACGTTGAATCAATCGGCGTCGAGCATATCAGTTTCTTGATTACTTGCAGCGTTATGCAAAACAACTTCAAATTCAGCCTCACTTCTTTCAAGTAGTGGAGTCTTCCAGATTCTGTGAAAAATCTCAGAGGTGGCATGTTCTATGCTCGTTTCGTTATAATTATACTGATCGGCCCAATGCAGTAGAGTTCAAGGATTACGTTGGAAAGTGGCTGGTCGTTGTAGCCGGGGAGAATGCTGAGTTTGTGAGGCCTCATATTTCCCGGATTGAAAGTTTTAAGGGGACTGTGATTCATTCTAGTAAGTAGAAGAACGTTTTCGAGTATGAAGATAAGAAGGTTCCGGTCATTGGATGCGGTAACTCTGGCGCACAGTAGGTTTTTCAATGTGAAGCTTAGCAGCGTAGTTTGCTGCATTTGATAGAGATCTGCGAAGCCCGCCAATCTGATTATACCTATTATAACCATCGTATTGAATCATTTCTAGATCTCGGAAGCCCGCAATTCCTTCGCGTAGAGGCAAGTTCATAAGTGATGTGAACGTGGTTTGAATTGCTGTGAGAAATTGATTGGCGAGATGTATGCGAATAGAATCCCCGCAGAGTGTTGAAAATGTAAATCCATCTGCAAAGTCTTCGCATAGGGCACACAGCCGCTTGTTATCTTTGTGATTGAAAAATTTCTGACTGCAGCCACTTTCCAAAATCGTTGCACAGTCATTTTCCATTCAAGAAACTGCAACCTCTGTACATTAAAAAAAACAGAGCATTCTATACACAGGAGTGTTTTTTATTTAAGTTTGTGCGCAGGAGTTTTTTTTCGTTTAAAGTTTGGTGGTCCCCGCAGGCCACGACAGCAGCTAGCGTAGCAGACCACATGGAAGATTGTTATTGGATCACGTTATTTTGGATGTGAGTTTGAAAAACCAATTTCGGACGCGATATGGTTATGAGCGCAATTTAATAAGTTTATCACACGTCCAAAAGCCTCCATAACCAAAACCAATTTCCGGACGCGACGTGAGTTTATAAGGCGGATTTAATAATCCATCGCGCATTCAAGCGCTGACGTCAGAAGCCCAATTTTGTAATGCGATTTTGTGTTTCAATCCGGCTTTATCATTTTTTGAAGTCTGGGGGTATTGGTATATTATGGTTTTACAAAGGTTTATGTTTTAAACATATGTGATATAATGTTTTACATCGCGCGATAAAGGTTTTGTAAAACCTTTCGAGTTATATGTTATATATATGTTTTAACATATATTAAAACATTGCGCCATTGTAATTTGTGGGGCCCAGAAGGGGCATACATAGTTTTATGTTTTAGCTTTAGTTTTTATATAGTTGTTTTATGTTTGTTATTGTTAGCCCCCTATGAATTTTCATCAAGAAAACAGGGGGCTAATTTGTTTTATGAGCTTCAAGGAATGCATTTCCCCTGAAAGCACATCATCCTTGAAAGCCTCTTCATGCCCTCTGCCCTTTGATTAATTTTCACTGTTGTTTCCATCCACAAGGTCTCACTGATTATAAAAATTTGTACTCAAAAAGGCCTTCTCTTGCCCCTTGTATCCTTGCAGAATGTCCCATTTCAACCCTTTTTCCCTTTGGTCACAGTCTCCCTTTTACCCCAAATCCCTCCTTACCCTACAAATCATCTTCATTCCCCTTTAAAACCTTTCAAATACCTTTGTTTGGCTTAAAATCCCTTCATTTCCTTTACAATTACTCCTTGCTGACCCCAAATTGCATTAAAATGTGCCAAAAAATCCATTTTCTTCACATTTCAGATTTATCCCCTTTCGGCTCAACCCCAGAACCGTTTCTCCCCCACATGACCCAGCGCTACAATCAGGCGCTAGCCTGAAAAGCACTTAGCACGGTTTTATATCGGGCGGAATACCCGCCGTCGATCTATACAGATCTGATGACATTCGCAAATCTCCATCGCACCCGTGGCCCACCCCATTCATCGCTCTGATCGCATCACAACCGTCGATCTGATCTGCAGATCGACAATCCATTTTTCACCCACCCCGGTGGTCCCCGCGCCAAAGCACTGTTCAAAACCGCTAGTTTCCATCGCACCTCTTTTGGAGGGTGGGCTGTATTTTTCGTTTCGGAGCAATTCTATTCACCGTATTACGCGTGGCTCCGTGCACTATTGAAAAACCGCCCCCCATCATGTATTAACGTTCGACCGTGGACCCGGCGTGATATGCGCATACACCATCCGATCTGAAGCTATCCATCCAATGATGATCGTGCCATGAAGATGCTCAGGAGTTAATCCAAGGCAAAGGAACCCCTGGCACACCATCCATCACCCTCCGATGCGTTCTCAACCGTCGATCTCCTCCTGAGATCGGACGGTCTGGATTAAATGCATGCCCCACCATTGACCGAGTCGCGCCACGTCACCATTCAACGTGTGTTCATATATTTTCGTCGCATTTTCATCAGCTCCCTTTATATTACGCTCAAAGGTTAAATGTCAAAGTTCTGCATTTAAATTTTGCTGCATTTTTCCAACTTTCACCGGACCATTCTCCACTGTTTCGCTGTGTTTTTCGCCACCACCCTGCACTGTTCCACCATTTCACCAGGCTGTACTACCATTCTCATCGTCCCCGTTGCATCCACCCTCCCCATGCATGGTTTTCCTAACGTGTTTGCGTGTTTTGCAGGGTTACAGACAGGCGGAAAACCGCCATGGTTCACGGTCACAGTTGCAGTGACAATGAACGCAGGGAAGACTGTGTGCAGAGATAGAAATCATGAAGAAAGGCCTAGGAAGGTGTTATGACAGGAATTTCATTAAAGGAATAGGGTTAAACTCTGTAAAAACTTTTCGGAGCCATTAAAGCACAGTTTTCGTAGACAGAGGCAATCATGGAGCGGCAAAGAGTATCAGTGGGAAAACAAAGCGTTTAAGGCCTATAATTGAAGATTTTGAGCCTTAATCCATTTATTTAAAGGCAAGGTACCAGATCAAAGACATCATGGATCACACAGAAGGTCCCGCGCACAGAAAACCATATCATCAGGTTGTTTATATCAGCAGGATGTCTCCTCCTGAGAAAGGACACAATACTCATTACTGTTTCAGTCTACATTGTGTCGAAATGAATTTTCCCCCCTTGATAGTAGTTTGATGCTTCCAGTGCATTAGTTATGCAGTATGGCAGACCTCACAGGATTTTATCTACCTTGGCTTATTCACCATAGCATTGCAAAGGTACTACAACAAGTACATCAAAGACATACCTGGAGTAAATTGCAGCATGACGAAGACCACGCTTTCATTCAAAGAGTACCAGAGATAAATGCCCAGAATTTAAAACAGAATGGGGCCTCGGCCCTCTTCCTCTTCTGAGTTTTAATGCTGCATTTATTTTTCCATCTACCTCCTCTGCTCCTCTTCAACTATAAAATTCATGAAGGAACTCATTGTAAAGGTTGTTGTTGATCAGTTATCAGAGAATTGCAAGTTGTTTCTTTTGATACATAGTCTTTGTGTAAAGTTGTAAGATAGGCTGAGGAAGACATTTTCAGTCTGAATATTCAAGCTATTAGTAATGTTGTACTTGACTAGTGTTGCTCTTTAATATGACAAGCATATTTCTTTGGATCTTGATTTAAAGCAGCAGTGATGTTTTTCTATCTCTGTATTTGATTTAACTTGTAGTTCATTACATTTCATTTCTACTGGCTTGCATTAGAAATCTGGCATAGGATTTACCCTTGTTAGGTACCCTATGTTTCTGCTCTCCTTGCCTTCAGTGTTTCCTGCTGAATGTGTTATCTGAGTATCGTTTTGAAGCTAATTTAACCAGTGTAGTGGTCAAAACATATGCTGCTAGCTGATGTATGAATTAATGAAATTGTTCTCAGATGTTCTTGTTAGGCTTTAATTAATTGAATTGGAATACTGGGAGTTTAGAACTTTGTCTCTGTCTCACTAGAATCCTTTCACTTGATTAAACCTTTCTGAGTTCCCTTAAGCTGAAGGCCGAAGCATTGAGAGTTCAAAGTCTCTCTCTCTGATCTCAGGTTTTCAACTTTGTGTTCCAAATCTTTAATGTTCCTTGTCTGAAGAGTTCGCCTTTCAGGTTTTGGATCACAGGTTGTCTAATGGCATGTCCTGTCCCTGGATCTAATT
The DNA here is from genome assembly GCA_034641835.2 of Pinus albicaulis. Classification (NCBI taxonomy): domain Eukaryota; kingdom Viridiplantae; phylum Streptophyta; class Pinopsida; order Pinales; family Pinaceae; genus Pinus; species Pinus albicaulis. The sequence goes on from CM076583.1 coordinate 838,759,247, forward strand.
TATGAAAGGTCGCCTTGGAGGTTTCCTTGTCTTTCATCTTCCTTCTACCTTTTCAAGCCACACTATCATCTTTAAGATCCAATTCTTTAGATGACTAGCCCAACTGAAAGCCTGCATGTTGAATAGCAAGTAAACCCTTTCCTGACTCCATTGCCCAATGGTCTTGAATGTTCCCTGAATCATCTCTCCTTTGCCTAAAATCCTCTCTGCTCAGCCTTGTCTCATACTGAACCCTTCTTTCTTGATTCCCAACAAACAAACTAAAAATCAAACAAACAAACCCTGGGCCTATAACTATCCTAATATCTTAACTCTTGAGATTCAAAGACATAAAACATTTGATTATATAGAGAGATCCCTCTCTGGACCCAGGAGGGCTAGATATTGAGGTCTGAAAGTGGTTCTGATGTTGTCTCATATTTTTTTCTTGCCAATCTGGCCAAAACATGGGAACCCCAACATAATGGCGACTCCACTGGAGAATTTCTGAGTATTTCCCATATTTCTACATCCCAAGAGCCTCAGAAATCCAATGATCTCTGGTTAGGTTGGCAAGTGAAACACTTCCACTTGGAATTCACTTTCTACACCATTTGTTTTGTTTCTCCCACACTCTTAGACAGAGTCTGGAAAGGACGAGGTAGCCTCGAGATCTCACTCTCTTTCAGAGGTGAAATATCTAGTAAAATCCCTCCAAGTCAATATTTGGTTAGAGTTTTCCGTGTTTTCGGGATATCCTTGAAAAGGGACATCACATAAGCACTGTGGTGGACATTGTACGTCCTAGAAGCATCCTAAATCTTCCACTTGGCGACTCCACAGTTCCTTAAAGATAAAAGACTCCACTGGTGATCAGTAGGCTTGCTGATTATCTTGGTTCACATAAGACTCCACTGGGAGACTAGAGCCCATTACAACATCAACCATATAGAAGTAACAAGTAGGATTAAGCTGCTTGATTGGAAACTAGCATTCTGGCTTCAAGAAAAATTCACACAAGAGCTTATCCTAACCCAAACCCACCTAAAATAGTCGACAACCCTGAGATCATCCTCAAGAGGTCTCCTACACATAAAATACCAACTATTTCCAGCCACATCCATAGAGCTAAATATGCACCGGAAGACTTTACAGCTCTATTAGTCCCACCTTTTGACCTAGACTCTCAAAATAGATTACCAAGAACAAGGTCATTCAGTGTTTTAGACCAGCCGGACCTTGAGCTTCCCGGTTCACTATCTCATAGTGGTCAACACATTAGAGACAGAGGAACCCCTCCATCTACACCTCTTGATATTCACTTCATTCAAAACTTAGGGCTCTGCAACCCTAGATCTGCCCAACAGACTTCTGCTGGTCCTAGTATCCTGTCATCCATATACCAGCTGCTCAAGCCAATCCCTTACCTCCTTAGAACATCATCATGGCAGCATGGTACGCACCTCTGGTATTACCCGAGCCTCTAGTGCCCTTACCCAACGATTATCAATCAAAGTTCCCACACTTTACTGCAAAAGAGTCAACCACAGCTCAGCACCATGTAGATAGGATGGAAGATTCTTTTGACTAAATGGATATAGATGATGATACAATCAAAATGAGAATATTTTTCCAGAGCCTAGGAGGTGATGTGAAGAAATGGTTTAAAGGCGTACCTCCTAACAGTATCCAAGACCTCTTTTCTTTATATCATACCTTCATAAAAAAATGGGAAGTTAAGGCCAACCCTCTCCAAATCCTAGCAGAATACAAGAACCTTAAAAGAAACATAGGAGAGAGTGTCCATGACTACTCTACAAGGTTTAACAGTTTTTACAACACTCTTCCTCCACACATGAAACCTCCCCAAGGTTTGGCCCTAGTGAAATTCCCTGAAGGCTCTTATGATGACATGGCCTACCAGCTTAGGGAGATAGATTACAACACACTGGAAGACATGCAAAAAGGAGCAGTGAGTGTAGAGGCTAACCGGATTGAGAAGAAAGCAAGATTGAGAGCTGAGAAAAGGGTAACATATAGAGATGACACAGTAGCTTCCACATCTGATCCCAATTATGACCGTCTATCCAAAAACATGGAAAAGCTACAACAAATGATGGAAAAAATGGTTGTCACAGTTAGTAATCATAACAAAAACCAAAATCATAACCAGAACCAGAACTTAGAAGAAACAATACCACTCCCAACAGACAAAGAGAATCAGATTAGCAAGTTATTCCCCCATTTCAAGAGAAATTTCTTGATGAAGATGAGGGAATCATAAAAGAGTCTGATGGAACCACCATAAACATGTTTGAAATAGAAAAATCAATCCACAACTGTTCCATAGAAGAAGATCAGTCCTCACCCTGATATTGGGATGAGCAAGGATCGAAATCTAAGGATTACAGGTTGGGATTTGAAAATGCCATCATGCAGGTCAGAGAACAGTATGAACTTAGAAGCAAAAAGAGCCTAGACAATTCCAAACCCAAAGCTTCTGAGATTACCATCAAGAAAAGGCCTGAGAAAACTTCTAAAGCAGCTACTGAAAGTAAAAAATCAGCAGCTGAGAGTTCTGGGAAGAACAAAGAAAAATACAACCAAAACACTGATAAACAAAGCCAACCAACTAGCAGCACTAGCACTGCAGTTAGTGCTCCTGATAAAACAATTCCTAACCCTGTACACAATGAGAATCAGCACACTGATTCAGCCACTAAGGTAGTGGCTAATAAAACAGAGTTGAACATTCCAAAGAGTCAGTCCACTTTCAATTTGGAGAGTGAGATTGCTAAAATTAAAATCTCTGTACCACTCTCTGAGTTGGCCACTCAGGATGTATATAAAGGAAAATTTTTGAAAGCATTGAATCTAGGGGAAAATAGTGACACTGTAAATATGAGTGATGATTAACCAGCCCTTCTGTTTGGTTCAAAGATATATGGAAAGTTTCAGGACAGGGTAGTATCCCCTTTTTATATCAGTCTCAATATCCACGACAAGATCCTCCGCAACACAATGCATGTCTCTGGGGCCTCACACAACTTGATGCCTAAAGTAGTTATGGAAAGGTTAGGCCTAGAGATAACCCCACCCTAGAAAGACTTGTATTCATTTGATTCTAGCAAGGTAAAGTGTCTTGGCCTGATCAAAGATTTATGTGTGAGCCTTACCCAGATTCCAGCCAAGTGTATGGTCATGGATGTTGTAGTGGTAGATGTGCCACCCAAGTATGACATGTTACTATCGAGATCATGGGGAGCCAAGCTGCAAAGTACAATGTAGATGGATGGGGCATATGCCACAATCCCAGTCTTTAGCCAACTTAGGAGACTGTATAGAGAGGCACAAATGAAATTCCTGGTCAGTAGCCCTGAAAAACCTGAAAATTCACCGATATACTTTGTACACACAGATCTTGACTCCTTCATCCTTTGCAATGATGAAACCTTAGAGGGGTTAGAATTCAAAAACAAAGATAAAAACAAGGAAACAGAGCCCATGGATTTTAACATAATGGCTACTCTATACTCGGAGGAGAACGATGTAGAAAAATTTGGACAGTGGATTGAAACAAAAACTCAGAGTGAACAAGGAATAGAATGCGGCCAACTGATTAGTCACCCTCCGCAAGCCCATGCACAAGACTAAGAATGAAACGATGTTAAGCCTGAGAGCGAACCTTTATGGGAAATGAATTTCGATGGGTCATGCACCAAGAGAACTGTAGGAGCAGGAGTGTGGGTACATAAGACAGAGAGTGGCTATGTAGAGAGCCATTCCTGTAGCCTACACTTCAAATGTACAAATAATGTCGCAGAGTATGAGGCTCTTATCCTAGGCTTGAATCTGTTGAAAAAACTAGGAGCCCATAGAATAGTTGTGCATGGAGACTCTAAGTTGATTATAAAACAAGTGAATGGTGAATACACAGTGAAAAATCCTAGTCTAAGAGCGTACAGGAATGACGCTATGGATCTATTGAAAACCTTTGTAGAATACGACCTGGTGTTTGTCCCTAGAAGTCAGAACGCAATTGCAAATGGATTAGCCTGCATGGCTAGTTCATATCACAAGCCTCCCAGTGATCAAAAAATCATCATTTAGACCAAATTCAGACCTGTAGTGCTGGAAAACGAAAAATATTGGTAGGTCTTTGAGGGCGATAAGCAGATTGAAGATTTCCTAATAGGAAGGAACGAGTTTGAATTTTCCGATTCAGACTCTAAATCTGAAGATAGCTGCCTAAGTGAAGAGCCCTCAGATGAGAAAGAACCGCCCTGTAACATAGAAACAAACGCTTTAAATGAACAGATTGGAAATCCAAACGAGAAATGTGAAAACGCAGATAGTGAGGAAGTACAGGTGTTGCAAGCCAAAGATAAGAACATACCTCGAGGTCTGGCACCTTTAGAAGACCTTTTTGACTTCGATGATGTAGCAAAAAATCCCACTATAGAACACACATACTCTGATGTCAAGGAATGCAACATAGGCACTGAAAATAATCCCAAGATGATTAAATTGGCTAAGTCCCTGCCTGTAAACATGAAAAAGAAATACATTGACCTATTCAAGGAATTAATTGATGTGTTTTCCTGGAGCTATGAGGACTTAAAGGCCTATGACATAAACATTATACAACACAAAATACCTCTGAAATAAAATCAGAAGCCCTTCAGAAAGAAACTCTGCAGAATAAACCAAAAACAATTGCCTGCAGTTGAAAAGGAGATAAAAAAGATGTACGAAGCAGGAATAATAGTTCCTGTAAGGTTCTCTGATTGGGTCTTAAACCTCGTAGTTGTGAGAAAGAAAACATGAGATATCAGACTGTGCATAGATTTCAGGAACCTTAACAGAGCCTCACTCAAAGACAATTACCCTTTGCCAAAAATGGAACACATTCTTCAGAAAGTAGTAGGCTCAAAAAGGATCTCCCTGTTAGACGGTTTTTCAGGTTACAACCAAGTTTTAGTACTCCCAGAAGACCAAATCAAGACAACTTTTACCACTCCATGGGGCACTTTTATGTATGTAAAAATGCATTTTGGACTGATGAACGCTGGTGCAACCTTCCAACGAGAAATGGACATAGCCTTTTCAGATGAAATAGGAAACTTCATTGTCATCTATCTGGATGACATAACAGTCTATTCCAAGACTAAGGAAGAACACCTAAAGCATCTGAGAAGAGTGTTTGAAAAATGTAGAAGGTTCGGTCTGTCATTGAATCCTAAAAATACTATATTTGGGTTGCAAGAAGGTAAGCTTCTTGGCCACATCATATCTGAGAAGGGGATTAGGATAGACCCACAGAGATTTTAGGGAATACTACAGATCACACACCTGGGAAACATCAAAGAGTTACATTCATTCATTGGGAAAATCAACTTCTTAAGGAGGTTTATTCCCAACTTAGCCGAACACCTTAGGAATATGACAAACATGCTGACGAAGTGTGTAGGAGTTAAGTGGACTATTGAAGCTAAGAAATATTTTGAAACAATTAAACTTGCACTCACCCGGGCTCCTGTCCTAATCAGCCTGATTTCTCAAAAACTTTCCTGATATTTTGATTTGCCTTCGAGCATAGAGTAGCTGCAGTTCTGCTATAGAAAAATCCAGAGGGAATGGAACAACCCATTTATTTCTTTAGCAAAGCACTGAGAGATGCACCCTTGAAATGCAACATAATGGAAAAATAGGCCTATGCCTTGGTTAAGGCCTTGAAAGACTTCAGGGTGTACATACTGCATTCCCACACCATATCCTATGTGCCACACATAGTGTTTAAAGACATCTTGTCCCAAGACCCAGACGGGAAGAGGGGAAAATGGATTGCTGTGATCCTAGAATATGACCTTGAGATAAAACCCACAAAACTAATCAAAGGTCAGGGCCTAGCTCAAATAATGGATGAATCAAATTTACAAGCCCTTGACATAAACATGATGGATACCTTGGATGAGCAGGAAGGATCGCCTAATCCCACTGTTGAGGAGAAGTTTCACAACTCTCCATGGTATTCTGACATTCTGTATGTGCTCACACACCTCAACGCCCCTCCTAAACTATCAAAGACCAAGACCAGATTCCTAAAGCTAAAAGCCAAAACTATTCCATACTGAATGAATTCCTATACTGGAAAAATGCAAATGGCCTATTGCTTAAATGTTTTCCTGAAACTAAAACAGAAAGAATTAAACAAGAGTTCCATGCAGGAAAGTGTGGTGGCCACCTGAAGTGGAAAGCCACTGCTAACAAAATACTCATAGCTAGCTACTATTGGCCTACACTCTTCAATGACATCCATAAGATGATAATTTCCTACCATAAATGCCAGATTTTTGAAGGCAAAAGAAACCTCCTACCTCTCCCTTTACAACCCATCACTGTTGAAGGTCCTTTTATGCAATGGGGCCTAGATTTCATAGGAGAAATTCACCTTGCTTCTTTTGCACAAAACAAGTGGATCTTAACAGCCACAAAATACTTCACCAAGTGGATAGAGGCCATACCTACTAGGAATGCCACAGATTAAGTCATCATTAGGTTCCTAGAAGGCCATATCCTCTCTCAGTTTGGTTGCCCAAGAAAAATAATCACTGATAATGCTGTTGCTTTTGGATCCAAGAAGATGGTTGATTTATGTCACAGGTATCAAATAGAACTCGGTCATTCAACTACTTATTACCCACAAGGTAATGGGTTAGCGGAATCATCAAACAAGAACCTGGTTACCATCATCAAAAAGCTGCTGGAAGAGAAAAACAATTCATGGCATAACAAGTTAGTGCATGCCCTGTGGGCTGACAGACTTACAACAAAGAAATCCATTGGCATGTCGCCATACCAGCTTGTCTATGGAACAGAAGCAGTGTTTCCTACCAGCCTTGGAGTACCAGTGATTAAACTTGTCCAAGAAATTCATATAGAGGAAGAAAGCATGGTGAGAAGGATAAACCAAACAATTCATCTCCAGCAAACAAGGGAAGAGGTCTATAATAGAGCTATGAGGGTTCAGGAAAGTATAAAGAAATTGTTTGACAAAAGAACCAAAGCTTCTGATTTCAAAATTGGAGATAAAGTTTTGAAGTGGGACTCAAGGAGAGAGGACAAAGGAAAGCACGACAAGTTTGACATTTTGTGCCAAGGTCCATACATCATCCAGGCCACTGTGGGTCCAAATGCATTTTTTCTACAAGAACCAAATGGTACAGAGCTATTTGGGGGTCCTGCCAATGGCAGGATGCTCAAACACTACTTCTGCTGATTTCTAATTTCCAGTTTCCATTTCCATTGTAAATACCATTGTTGTGTTATTTTTTCAAGAAAAAGAGAAAATGTTCCAAGAAACAGAGAGAAAGGAGAGGTCCAGACATGCTCAAAACATGAACCTCATAAATGCAAAGGATTGGCTCCAATATGATTAAAACCTGAGCCAAAGAAGTAAAACAACTGGTCCTAACATGTCCAAAATCTGAGCCAGCAACTAAGGAAGAAGATCAGCTCTAACAAGCCCAAAACCAGAGTTGAAATGAAGAAGATAAAGTGACTCTAACAAGCTCAAAACTTGAGTCACAAAGAGAAGAAGGATGCTTCAAAACTTTAGATTTCAAGCCTTCAAGATTTTTTTTTTCAGTTTTATGCAAGTTTCTGTACATGTGCAATTGTCTTTATGCCTTGGTTCCACAGCAAACTAGACAATCTAATCCTAGTTTGATTGTTTTTAAATTTTTGTCATAGAATGTAGAGAAGAAATCTGCTGGACAGCTTAATCCCAGTAGGTGTTAGATTAGGTAGAGAAACGTATGAGGCCAATAGTTTAATCTGGTCTCATGGATAAATAAGGGTATAAATAGAATAGGTTTATTTTCTTGTTTGTAAAAAAAAAATGATGTAAAGGGTCTGCTAGTCCAAATGCACCCAGAAGAAAAAATGTTAGGAATATAGTATGGGTAGGTAGTTGTTTGGGAGAATTTTTCTGCTGATATGGTGTCTTCATTATTTATGGCAGCTGATCCAAGAAAATAAAAGAATGAGTCAAATATCAGGCATCTGGCCTACCTCACAGATCATTTCTGAATTCTTGACTCCAAAAAGAAGCCATCCCCATGTGGAGCCACTGTTAGCCCCCTATGAATTTTGGTCTAGCAAACAGGCGGCTAATTTGTTTTATGAGCCTTCAAGGAATGCATTTCCCCTAAAAACACATCATCCTTGAAAGCCTCTTCATGCCCTCTTCCCTTTGATTAATTTCCACTGCTGTTTCCATCCACAAGGTCTCACTGATTGTAAAAATTTGTGCTCCAAAAGGCCTTCTTTTTCCCCTTGTATCCCTGCAGAATGTCCCATTTCAACCCTTTTTCCCTGTGGTCCCAGTCTCCCTTTTACCCCAAATCCCTCCTTACCCTTCAAATCATCTTCATTCCCCTTTAAAACCTTTCAAATACCTTTGTTTAGCTTAAAATCCCTTCATTTCCCTTACCGTTACTCCTTGCTGGCCCCAAATTGCATTAAAATGGGCCAAAAAACCCATTTTCTTCACATTTCAGATTTAGCCCCTTTCGACTCAGCCCCAGAACCGTTTCTCTCCCACATGACCCAGTGCTGGAACCAGGCGCTAGCCTAAAAAGTGGTTAGCACGGTTGTATATCGGGTGCAATACCCGCCGTCGATCTATACAGATATAACGACATTCGCAAATCTCCATCGCGCCCGTGGCCTGCCTCGTTCACCGCTCCAATCGCATCACAACCATCGATCTGATCCCCAGATTGACGGTCCATTTTTCACCTGCCCCAGTGGTCCCCGCGCCAAAGCACTGTTCAAAACCACTGGTTTCCATCGCATTGCTTTTGGAGGGCAGGTTTTATTTTTCGTTTCGAAGCAATGCCATTCACCGCATGACACGTGGCTCCGTGCACTATTGAAAAATCACCCCCATCGCACATTAACGTTCGACTGTGGACCCGACGCGATATGCACATACACCGTCCGATCTGAAGCTGTCCATCCAACGGTGATCGTGCCACGAAGATGCTCAGGAGTTAATCCAAGGCACAGGAACCCCTGGCCCACCATCCGTCACCCTCCGACGCGTTCTCAACCGTCGATCTCCTCCTGAGATCAGACGGTCCGGATTAAATGCATGCCCTACCATTGACCGGGTCCCACCACGTCACCATTCCACATGTGTTCATATATTTTCGTCGTATTCTCATCAGCCCCCTTTATATTTCGCTCAAAGGTTAAATGTCAAAGGTCCACATTTAAATTTTGCTGCATTCCGCCAACTTTCACAAGACCATTCTCCATTGTTTCGCTGCGTTTTTCGCCACCACCCTGCACTGTTCCACCATTTCACTAGGCTATACCGCCATTCTCATCGTCCCCACTGCATCCACCCTCCCCATGCATGGTCTTCTTAACGTGTTTGCATGTTTTGCAGGGTTACAGGCAGGAGGAAAACCGCCATGGTTCACGGTCACTGTTGCAGTGACAAAGAACGCAGGGAAGATCGTGTGCAGAGATCGAAATCATGAAGAAAGGCCTAGGAAGGCATTATGATAGGACTTTCATTAAAGGAACAGGGTTAAACTTTGTAAAACCTTTCCAGAGCCATTAAAGCGCAGTTTTCGTAAACAGAGGCAATCATGGAGCGACAAAGAGTATCAGTGGGAAAACAGAGCGTTTAAGGCCTGTAATTGAAGATTTTGAGCCTTAATCCATTTATTTAAAGGCAAGGTACCAGATCGAAGACATCATGGATCATACAGAAGGTCCAACGCACAGAAAACCATATCATCAGGGTGTTTATATCAGCAGGATGTCTCCTCCTAAGAATAGACACAGTACTCATTAATGTTTCAGTCTGCATTGTGTCCAAATGAAGTTTTCCCCCCTGACAGCAGTCCTATGCTTCCAGTGCATTAGTCACGCAGTATGGAAGACCTCACATTATTTTATCCACCTTGGCTTATTAACTAGAGCATTGCAAAGGTACTACAGCAAGTACATCAAAGACATACCTGGAGTAAATTGCACCGTAACGAAGACCATGCTTTCATCCAAAGAGTACTAGAGATAAATGCCCCGAATTTAAAACAGAATGGGGCCTCGGCCCTCTTCCTCTTCTGAGTTTTAATGCTGCATTTAGTTTTCAATCTACCTCCTCTGCTCCTCTTCAGCTATAAAATTCATGAAGGAACTCATTGTAAATGTTGTTGTTGATCGGCTATCAGAGAATTGCAAGCTGTTTCTTTTGAGACATAGTCTCTGTGTAAAGTTGTAAGATAGGCCAAAGAAGACATTTTCAAACTAAATATTCAAGCTATTGGTAATGTTGTACTTGACTGGTGTTGCTCTTTAATATGACAAGCATATTTCTTTGGATCCTGATTTAAAGCAGCGGTGATGTTTTTCTATCTTTGTATTTGATTTACCTTGTAGTTCATTACATTTAATTTCTACTGGCTTGCATCAGAAATTTTCCATAGGATTTACCCTTGTTAGGTACCCTATGTTTCTGCTCTCCTTGCCTTCAATGTTTCCTGCTCAATGTGTTATCTGAGTATCGTTTTCAAGCTAATTTAACTAGTGTAGTGGTCAAAACATATGCTGCTAGCTGATGTATGAATTATTGAAACTGTTCTCAGATGTTCTAATGCCATTACCTTTCAGGTTTTGGATCACAGGTTGTCTAATGGCATGTCCTGTCCCTGGATCTGATTTCTGAAAGGTCACCTTGGAGGTTTCCTTGCCTTTCATCTTCCTTCTACCTTTTCAAGCCACACTATCATCTTTAACATCCAATGCTTTCGATAACTAGCCCAACTGAAAGCCTTCATGTTGAATAGCAAGTAAACCATTTCCTGAATCCATTGCCCAACGGTCTTGAATGTTCCCTGAATCATCTCTCCTTTGCCTAAAATCCTCTCTGCTCAGCCTTGTCTCATACTGAACCCTTATTTCTTGATTCCCAACAACCAAACTAAAAATCAAACAAACAAACCCTGGGCCTATAACTAGCCTAATATCCTAACTCTTGAGCTTCAAAGACATAAAACCTTTGCTTATATAGAGAAATCCCTCTCTGGATCTAGGAGGGCTAGATCCTAAGGTCTGAAAGTGGTTCTGATGTTGTCTCATCTTTTGGTCTTGCCAATCTAGCCAAAGCATGGGAACACCAACAGTTATAATATATGTTGCGCCATATGTATTTTGTAAATGCCTGAAAGGCTAATTGTATTGTAGTTGTTTTTATTACACAACAGTGTATTATTTTCAAAACAAAGTGTGCATTTTCTATGTGAGACAGAGTGCATTTTTTAGACAGAGTGTTAGTTTTTCATGCATTGCGTTTGCAGCAATCAGATTTTGCAATCTCTCTGTTAGAGAAATAACTTTTGTAATAGTTTTTGTTTATGAAATAGAAAGTTTTCAAAGTGTTGAAACTCTGTCTATCTGTCAAGAAAGTATTTTTATTTCTCTGTGTTAGGAAGGAGAGTATTATTCTCATGTGTAGTTTGTTTAGGAATTCTCAGAGATTCCAACATAGAGAAGAGGAAGGCCTCGGATAGTGGTATTGATTCTGAAGATATCGAATTTCCACCTCAGCTGAAGCCCATTCTCACAGTTCGGCCTTGTCAGAAATAAGAGGCTATCCGAATTCAAGAACTCCGACTACGAAAATGTGGAGATCTATATGGATATGCTGCGGTTAATCTGTTGTAAGGACTTGAAGCGGAAGCTTACCAAAGAAAACGTCTCGAAACTTCTTAGGCATTTTGAATGTTTCAAATGCCATAGTTTTTTATGCTGGTATGTCATCAAAAAATTTTGGTCTCATGGCACGAAGTGTGGAAGGATTGGACAGAGGACCATTGAGCCCCCCTCGATGAATGATGCTCGTTGCCGATGATGATGTGTCTTATCGTGGAGAGCGCAGTGATGGCAAGGACTGCTCAGAATCAATCTGACAATGTGGTGGTAGTCGTCGGAAACTTGCACTCCCTTATCGGGCAGGTCAAGAGGCTGCAAATTAATTCACGAGGATGAGATTTAATGGACTAGGCTCAATCGAGAGAAAAATTGATATATTTGTATTATATTGAAGGCCTTTACCTTCCCTACTCAAACTGAGGCAAATAGATGGAAGGAACTCTAGAATTTCTGGGATGTGATTTTGATTTGTTGCATAGTGATTTCTAAAAATTCAAGGAAGAAAAATTCACAGATTTGAAGACTTTGTGTGGTCTATTCAGGTTGACACACTTTACCATGCCTACTAAATCTAAGGAAAATTGATGAGAGGAGATAATTCTTGATGTGATTTTGATATTTTTCACTTTCTAGAAAATCAATAAACCATATGGTAAGTTCAACGTACATGTGGCTATGTAATTAGCGTCGGCTACTTTATCTAGTTTCACATTTGAGATAAGGAAGAGAATAAGAAAGTTAAAGGAAAGTGCAAGGGCTGCTCTGAATACAGGAGGAAAAACTTCAGCCAACTTCGATGGATTCCCTAGTGTGATGAAGATAAGGGAACCATACAAACTACTTATTTGTATTTTGTTTTCTGCGTTGTCCTGTGCCACAGACAAGCAATGCAGAATGCCAAATCTCAGTAATTTTTTATACTTGCAGCTGTCAGCCTGATTTCATGGGTGAGAATATGCTAGTACTCTATCCATTCAATTTTATAGATTCTACGGTTCTTGAAAGAAATCCATGGTATGAGTCCCTGTGGGTCGACCTTATCTATGCTTCCATTTACTTGTCTCTCGTTTCTGGAGTTGTTTGGAGGCAAGAATGATGTTTCTCTGGAGCTCGTGGTTGTTGTGGATGCTACATGGATCGTTGTAGGAAAGAATCAAGATTGGTTAGGTTGGTGCTCAAGGTCGTGGTGCCCAATTGGACCGCTTTCTGCAAGAGGGCCATGGAAGACATCTAAGCCATGATGGTGGAGCTTTGTGGGCTGACATGGATATGTATTTCTTTCTTTTGCACTATCAAAAATTTATTTATTTTTTTGTTTTTTTTTATTAGAGTTCTGTGCAGGAGGCACACTGGTCTTGGACAGCCTCTCCTCTAAGAGAAAGTGAATGTAGGGGATTTAATGAAGCATTAGGGAGCTCAGAGTCATCGAATAGGTGGAGGATGAAGTCGAGGGTCTTACTGTCTTAGGAGGCTTTGAGGCCTCTAAGCCTAGTTCCTCCCTTGCGATACTTGTTGATGAAGTATGCAAAGATGAATCTGAAATGGGCATCGAAGCTGGAAAATTGGCCTTGCAGAGACCTGATGTAGATACCCGATGTGGATTGGATCATTGATATTTTGAATACTTGTTGTTGTATTGTGAGAGGGTGGATGAGGCCACTGAGAAGGGCAGAGTCCTCAAATTTTGGTTTCAATATGCTGTAAGTAGAGCTGTTAGAGTGTTGGATTCACAATTATTTCCCAGAAAGGAGTCAATGGTGCTCGAACCTAGTGGTGAATTTGATGGAAATGCTGCCATTTCAAAGAAGGGAGTGTTTACTCCATGGTGCTAGTGAGCACAGATTTAGACCCAGGTTGAATTATTGTGCAGTTAATATTCTGTAGCTATGGTTGGTGTTTTTTTCACAGTAAAATTTATATTTTGGAATCTGTTTTTCATATTTTTTTGAAGGGAATATGTCTTGAAATTCGCGACCTTAATATGAAGTCATTTTGTTAGAATTTGTGACTCTAACTAATGACAGGTATAGCATGGAGATTCAAGACCACTATATCCAAAATTCAAAAGTACAAAATCTATGACAGAAATATTCAAGCGAGAAAGATCTAGCATATGAATGGTATGGTGAGCGAAAAAGGATGATGGACAATCAAGATTGTGAAAGTTTTTTTGTGTGAGTTTCTTGGAATAGATTCAATAGCATTTTAGTGGTCATTGTATGTACTTGGTAACTTCAAGAGTTGGAGTTATGTTGTAAGCCTTGTAAGGCATGTGTATCCCCATAAATTTCATGGTAATCTCAAAACCACTTTGTAATTAACAGGTTTGTGGTCAGCCAGAAACCATTTTGTAGTGTCGGTTTGTGATCAGCCAAAAACCATGTGTAACAATGAAGTGGACTAGAAACAGGTTTGTGCCAGTGTTTTTCCACTGATGAAGAGATCCAGTGAAAGGTTGCCAATGAAGAAATCCAGTGCAAGGTCGCCGATGAAGAAATGCAGTGCAAGGTCGCCGATGAATAAATCCGGTGAAAGGTCACCAATGAAGGGATCCGATAAAAATTTTTCGAAGAGATCTAAGATAGATCTACTACTGGTGAGAGTTCACTGATGAAGGAAGAGCATTCTGCAGAAGCCAGACTCTTCTGGTTCAGACTCTCTTTCGTAGAGTTGACCAGTGGGATTTATATTAATCCATTCAAACATTTTTCTTTTAACATTGTTACGGGTCATCCAATAAAACCCACGTTGGAGGGGGATCTATAGATACAGGTACATGTGTGCAGTGATAATGGTTGATAGAACCATGTATGTGAAGGACATCTTACGAGACCAGCATTTGTAACGGTTGGTACCCATGCATTATGGTGGATGGTTGCTCCTTTATATGGACATCGACATATCATTTTCTTATGTTTGACCACAACTAGACTTTGCAGACCAACATGCCAAAGTAAAAAATGAAGATGCCAAAGACTCAAAGTACAAATCCAAAGAAGTGGTGTGTTCTAGCATATGAATGATGTAGTCAAAGTTTTTTTATGTTTGTAGAACAGACTCATGACCATTGTAGAGTATGAGTCACAGTTTATAATTAGAGAAACGCTGCATGTCATTTATTGTTCATATGTGTTGTAAGACATAGAGAGGCATGCATACCCCTTTGTTATATGTTCCCTCTGTCATAAATTTTTAACACCCTGGAAGAGTGTTTCATGCGGGATGGATACACTTGGGTGGGCCATATTGGTTTTATACTCCATGAGGTGAAATTATTTTATATATGGGGAGTTCATCGAGAGGTTGGATGAACCATGTATGTGAAGGACTTCCTAGTAGACTTGCGGTTGCAGCGGTTGGGAACCCATGCATTTCGTTAGATGGTTGTTCCTTTATATGGACATCAACAATAGAATGAACAAGATGCAAAGTGTAATTATCAAACAGAACTAGTGCAACTACCAAACAGGACCAGTTGTAGATTTTGTAGATGGATATTGAGACAAGTAGTCATTAAGGGGGAGTGTTGGAATATGTAATTCCTACTTGTCTTCAGTTGTGACTATCTATGTATAGAGTCTGTTCCTATTCCATAGGTTAGCTAAAACTAAGTTCCTATTTTGGTGTGAGGTTGAGATATTCCCTCAACCAACTTATTGTGCGTCCAAGATAGCTTCCCTATCTTGAGACAATTCCTCATGTATATATGTAACTCTATTTGATTAATAGAATATAGTTGGTATAATGTATATCTGAGATTTCATCTAAGTCTTATGACTTTAAAAGGCATAAGAATTCTCATTATAAAGTTCATTAATATTAAAATTGGGAATATTAAAGAACCTTGGATCTTTTTTATATCTCAATGGACGACTATTATGTCATAGAAATTTGGTATTTTTATTTTATCAGTTCAGATATCTCCTTCACTGATTATTACATGATGGTGCACGAAAATTGTTTTTCTTCGTTCCATAGAGGCCAAACCTCAACATCATCATAAGGATGATGGTATCGTGGCGATCGTTTTTGTCATCTGTTTGAGAAACACAAGCCATCGTGGATAGCTCTGTCATTGCACTGTTTAACATTCTGGATATGGATGACAATATAGTTGTCATAGTAGCAATTTTGTAACCAAAAGCATGTGACATGCGCATTGGATAGGTTTCAAATAAAACAATTTTGCATATGTAATTATGTAAATAGTTTTTAAGAAGTACCCATTTTTTCCTGAGAGTAGTATAGTGGATAACATAGTTATATTATGATTTACATTAAACGTATCCATTCATTTTTTAATAATTGAATTTTTTATTTACAAAATAATCTTCGATCTTAATGTATTTTAATTTTGTATAATAAGTGTAATTATGTTCATTGAACTTAGATGGTAACATTTCAGCGTTTAAGTTACTTCTTGCCTTTCTCTTATATCTTTAATTATGTGATTTAGTGAAATTGAATCACTATACAAGTTCTTGTATTTTCAATTTCATTTAGCTACTTTTTATTATTCTAAGATACTGTCCTCAATCTTCTAAATGCATATTTTCTGGTTAATTTTATATTATCTACGTTATTTATCGAATTAGAATAATCTATCCACTAAACATTCAATTATTAGTGTATTTGACCATTCCTTTCAAGCACCTTTCCAATTTCTCTCATGTGGTTGATGAACCAATTGAACAAGTGATAAGTATGAAATATAACATCTTTTAGGTTAAACTTCCACGGGGATGGTTTAGGGCACATGGTTTTGTTATCTAGTGGTATTAGAACACATGGATTACATGTGTTGATGTCTTGAAACGGCTTCAAGATTCTCTATTTTAATGTGGCTGAGTTGAACAGAAGGGAGACATGATGTTGGAGGGATTGGGTCCTTTTAAGTTAAATCATGACTTAGTTGAAGCCATAAGATGACAATAGATCTTTTAGCTCGTAGTGTGTTTTACTTGTTATTGTTATGATTTTTTTCTTTCACATTGTTGTAGTATTATTAGAGCCAGTGGAATGTGGTTTGTAGAAGGAGGTGTTCAGTGAAAATTTTTGGACATTGTATGTTGACACTGAAGCTAAATTATAGAAGCCCAATTAGTATTTTTTTGGCATATCTAAATATTTAAGAAGAGGAGCGGAAATAGAGGTAGTAGGGGAAGATGTAGCCAAAAATGTGAGATCTAGTAAGGAGGCCATGTGATATGAGTAGGTCTATAGACATGAGAGAATGGCTATATAAGTTCTAGGCAATAGTAACAAAATAAATTAAAAATTTACATTAAAGATGAAAATTGTAAATTACATATATCTTGGCATATGGTATAGAACTTGGCTAGACATGAAAAATTATTACCTTTGAGATGAAACTTGTAAATTAAGTGTATATGGGCATATGTGTGAAAGACATGGCTAGACTAGTGTACCCTTCCTATAAAGTATTTGAGTATACCTAGGTGATAGGGGAGGAGAGCATGTAGATTTCCCCAATAAAATTTAAAGGGGAGAATGTTAGGGTAAACTTGACTTAGTGACAAAGTCAAGTTTGTGAGGTCCATAGTGGATTGTTTTGAGGCACCTCATTTTTGTATCTATCATATTAGGACCCATGGAATACATATGATGAAGTCTTTAAAAGACTTGGGGAATCTTGAGTGTGATTTACATGAGTTTAGCAAAGGGCTCACTAGGTGTGGCTATGATGTTTGACTGCTTGACTTCCTTTAACTCAAGGCATGGTTGTATTGAAGACATAATATAATAAGATATTTATTAGCTTATTTTTCAATTTTTGAGTTTTCTAGGATAAAATTAATGTGTTTGATGTTTCCTTATTGCTACAATTACTTTTTCTAACATTCCCTCATTTTTAGAAAACTACCTTTATGGTTAAATAATTTACACTTACCACTAAATATCTATGTAAACTATCAATTACTTAGTTTCTATAATCTTCAATGTGAAGCTTAACATTTTTCTCTAATGGAGTAAACAACTTTTTGTAATCATTTGTATTGAATATTTTAATAGTTTCTTATTTTAATATTTTCTTTGAGTGATCAATGTTTTACCATCCTCCCTCCATAATTTAATGGATATATAGCTATACATTTTTCCAATATACTCCATTTCAAATTCATGTGTTTTGATATTTACTGTTATGATTAAATAATTAACTTAGAATTAATGAAAGAAACATTCTCATGTTATTATTTCTCTATGTAAACATTTTAGATATTCTTGATTTTTATGAATCCTTGCTTGAAGAAGCAATTACGAAATTGTATATACATGCTATTGTGGAGGTTTTTTGAGACCATATATTGCTTTACTTAACTTCAATACAAGATTTTAAGATCCCCACTTTATAGAAATTTTTAGTTGAAGAAGGTACATTTCTTTCTCAAGCCACCATTCAAAAATGTTGACTTGACATCCATCTATTGTAGGTCTGAATTGTGGCTAGTAGATAACAAAATCACATGTCTAGTGTTGTTCATTTTACCTATAGATGAAAATGTGTCATAATAATCTTTTTTTTTTGTCAGTAGCCTTTCACAACCAATCTAACATCGCACTTGTCTATACTTTCATCATAAGAAAATTAGATTTATACACCCCTTTTGAGTCTATATGAACCTTATTTTTAGCAATTTTGTTCATTCCCAACTTTCATTTTTAATATGGAATCATATAATTTTATTTTCCATAACATTTATCCATTCTTTATGTTTCTTTTTTTCTCAAAGTTTAAAGGTACTTCGACACTCATGACTTGATATGTTAAAGCATAATATATGTAATTGATTTTTGTTTTGATTTTTAGTGTTGATATTTATAATGCCTCACACGTTGGTGTACTAGCTACACTCCTTAGTGTACCCATATTATGTGTAGCTTCAATAGCACTTTGGCATTCAACACTAACTTGTTGATACACACATTTTTCTACTTTAACACTTTCAATTCCTTCAACAGTAACTTTCTTTACAGTTTGACTATTTTTCTTATAATATGTACATATTCTATTTTATTTATTTATTGAAGTATATGATCTTTTAAAAAAAAACCAATACTTTAAATTAAATATAATTATAAAAAAAAATTACCAATTTCATTTTTAATAAATGAAATTATTAATTTAAAATTCACTTTTCATATTAAAACAAAATTTATATAAAAAAGATAAACATTACAAATAATAATATTAAAGCCTCACCCAATATATTAAAATTTGAAAACATACAGATTATTTGAAAGTGTATATTGGACCCAAATAAATACTTTGATTAAATTTGACGAGCTATTTTTATGAGATGTTGGGTTGATTTCTTTTGAAATCATCAAGTAGAAAGTGACACATATCTGCCCAACTTTATCCATTAGATCATGTACACATATCCACTTAATCAAAGGTAGCCAACTAAACTTTTGATTAGATTTGGTGTAATTTTTTAATTGAATGATAAGATCGGTACCTTTAAATGCTAGAAAATGACACATATCTCCTTGGCTTGGCCAAGCTAATCTAGTGGAAAAAAACGTCATTATTGTGATTGTGTCCTCTTTTGTTAAAGTTGAGAAGACAATTTAGTGGCCAAATACTTGGCTAAATTTTATTTAGTGGGCATCATATCGTGACTACCCTTTCTTGAAAGGGGCGTTGCAATCATTAAACGGAGAAAAAATTCGTATATATTTCCTATTAAAAAGTTAAACGGACCTCGCAATAAATCGAACAAAGGAAAACTTAGGGCGTGCCAATATTATGGTGGCATTGCGTTGGCGAGGTTGTCATACAAATTCTAAGCCAGTTTTAATAATTCACATGACATCGAAACAAATGTCCAAAAGAATACAAGAACAACCTGTGAATAATATATACAAAATACAATTTGATTGTCACTTTTGGCAGCTATAAAAGTAAAGTACCTTTAATGATTCATATTATACAAATGGAGTGGTTTTTAGTTTTTCCTGGTAGCCACAATTTTAGACTTTAATTGTCAAAAAAATTATGATATTTAGACGTTTAGACCCGCACCACCAATTTTGGATTTTCACATCTTTTACGAACTAATTTAATAGTATTATAACTAGCAATTGTACCTGTGGTGCAAAGGAACGCCGAAAGGAGGAGCTGTGTGAATGAGAATTTAAGAAACAATGATTGAGAACGACTTTCTTGAAGAATTTGATTTAAAGTTTAGATATTAAGATGAATCTTATTAGTCTTGACTAATTTTACAAATGCAATTTTTGCAAATACGTTCCTGACAATGAGTAGTTTAAAGACTTTCCCTATGGAACATATATTTTGGAATAGGGCATGTTGAATTATTTCCATGGTAAACAAGGCATAGGCACGAAATAGGTTAGGAGAGGATGTTGGTTTGTAGGTATAAAAGGAAAAGAAATAGTAATGTCAAATAACAATATTTGTAAATTAGTTTTTGAAGTATGCTACTTGCAATTGTATATCTTGAATATTCCAAGTTTTTTTTTCAACTCATTGCTAATCATGTTTGACATGACACATGCATATGAAAGTTTGAAACGTAAGCGTATAAGCAAATGGAATACATTGATTGGAATTGTCAATGGTACTAAGTAAACACTAAATAGTAGACACTGTAGCCTGAAACAACAAATTTAAATTGCCTAAGATTAGTAAAGAGTGACTTGCTAGTGCATATTTGTAATATTCGAAGCGTTTTTTTTTTTGAAATTATTGTTAATCATATTTGAAATGATATATGCACATCACAATTTGAAACATAAGCATATACAGAAATAGAAAAACATTGATTGAAGTTGTAAATAGTACTAAGTAAATACTAAATAGTAGAGAGAGTAAGATTGAAATGGCTAGTTTGACTCAAACAATTAGAAAGTAATTTATTTTATTTTAGAAAGAGTGAAGCAAATGTACTAAATGTCTTTGCGAAAATCACATTAGAATAGATTAGGTTGACGCGTGTTGAACCAGCCAGTGTGAGGCATCATTAGAATAAGATGGAAAACCTGATCAAATAACCTCTTTAAATAGAAACTATAATTCCTACTAGGCGTTTGTAAAATAATGGCTAGTTTGACTCAAATAATAAAAATCATTCTATTTTATTTAAAAAAGAGTAAACCAAATGATCAAAGCTGATAAACTTAATTTTAAATTTTAATATTTATTTTAATAAAAAGAATAATTATTAATTTAATATTAGTAAAATGTAATTTATTTTATTTTACGTTATCTGTTTGTTTATTTATTTATTAATGTATTTATTGATTTTTTATTTTTTTTTGTTTTCTATTTATTTATGTATTTTTTTTTTAAATAGTTTTTATTTTTGTTTTATATATTATATTTTTATTTGTAATTCTATCTTTATTTTATTTTGTTTGTTTTTATTTATTTTTATTTATCTATTCATATTTTGCTTTATTCATTTATTTGTATTTTTTTTAAATTAATTAATTTATTTGTTTTTATATTTTTTTCTAATATTTTTTGTATGATAGCATTTAATTTTTGAAAATAAAATAAATATATAAATTCAAAGTTTAAGTATGATTTAGTTATAGACTCACAAAAAGCATTTCGAACTAAAGCTAGCAACATCTGTCCAAAGACAATAAAATCCCATGCTAATTATGGCCGATGGCACTAAAACCCCCATGTTAACGTATAGGCAAGGGAAGCATCTATTCCAGAATATAAGATACTTTTCTTATAGCGAGTTGCAGAAATGCATCTTCAACAGCTTTAATTCCTGGGTAAACGTGTGAACTCCCCCTCGCTTTCCTTGTGCATCATTAAACGTTTATCAATTGCAGATATTGGTCTTAGTCTGGCCAACAGCTACTATATGGGAAATAGTGAGTTGATATTTAAACAATATGCAAATGTTACTTTATTAGTTGCCATAATTACTATGCTACTTAATTGATGCTATTACAACTGTTTTCAAGCAGTTATAACTAAACCACTAGCCCTTTCAACTAAGCAAGTCTGAAGTATCACAAAAATGTTGCAAATATCATGTTGGGGAATATAGAGCAGAGGGTCTGGAAATAGACTTTCAGGAATATTGGGGAAAATACCGTCCATCATAATCTTGCGGAAATATCGTCAAGCATAAATTTGGACCTGAAAAACTTGGAACAACTTAGAAATATTGACGACTGAAAAACTTGGAAAAAATTTCAACACTAATCATAAGTAGTTGGGTTTTGAGCACTGCAATATTTTGCTAGAGGGACCTTGTTTGGTACATGCTTCCATATATGTTTTGCAAGAAGCTTTGGTAGGATGACTCATTCCGGAGAAACATATGACTTGTATATGATTCAAAGGGAAGGCCTTTACCCCCCTCTCATGAAAATTTTATCACGAAAGGCAACATTGTATTGTCACTTTTCAGTATTAGAACTACCTCCAGCAGTGATGAGGACTTGCATTTCATCTCAACTCTCACTATTCCCATCTTCAAGCCAGTCAAAGTTGAAGTTGCACTGGATATAATCCATTGCTGTAGTGAGCAATGAGCACATCTTCTACGAGTCTTAGAGTATTGTGGTATTTACAGTCATAGGTTGAACATTATTTTATTCAGATTTCCATGCTTGAATTTCTAGGATTATTAGAATCAATATTTAATATGTCCTTAAAGCAACCAAATCCCCTTTCAAGAGACGAATCATCTTTGAACAGCCTGTTTTGGGTACATGTTAGCTAGAACATCTTTTCCTGGTATTGTCTTCTTATGTAAGCTTTGTTAGACCCCGCAAACTTTTCTTGGGACTTTTGTTTGGGATTCTCAAATATGCTTCTGCATCATGTCTGCACTGACCTCTTACCTAGGCTGCTACATGACCCAGAAGCGATGGGAGAATAGTTGGAAAGGTTTTCATTCAGAAATAAAGCAAAGAAAAGCCCAATCGATGTGATAGATAATAGCCATGCTAATTTTAGATCTAGCTATGATAGTGGACACATCCCAGTAAATCTAAATCTAGATAGAGATGTGTTTCAAATTAAGATAAATTAGTGAACCATTGGTGTCGTCTCTGGAGACATGCTATGTACAACATGGAGAGATGTTATGTTATAGCTGCACAAACATAGCATAGCAGCCTGTTTGTGAGATTTATGATGAAATAGTTGTACTGGTGCAGCTGATATTCCGAAATTACCAGAAAATAATAATAGTAATAATTGAGTCATAATCCAATAAAAATGTCAAGAAATGGGAACAGATGGAGCATACATAGATGAAATAACTAATGGTCTCATAACAGGAAGAAAATTTGTAAAGGTTCCATTGAAAGAAAGAGTGAGTCATAATCCAAGGGATATGGGTACAGCCATGGATATGGGTGAAGGTCCAGCAATTGCATTGGTGGAGAAACTGACAACACATGAAGCTGAAACGGAAAGAGACAAAAAATCTGATGGAACCCAACAGTTAGAAATATGATAATGTATATTAGAATGAAAAAGTGACCATGAATAATGGAAGAGGTTTTTTAGATAGAAAACAAGCAAGCAAACACAAAATCAATAAATTGAATTTTCAGATTAATCTCTTGTCACCAAAAGGGCAAGTTCACTAACCAGGTTTCTCTTGTTTCTGCATTCTTGAATCAGTCTTGGCGATTCTGTCCTGCTTTTGTGGCAATAATTTGCTTGAACCATTATCATTTCCTCGCATATTGTCTACCTGACTTTCTTCCTCAATGTTTTCCACCTTTATATGTTGTTCAACAACACTTTCCTCGCCGAGGTCTCCCTTACAAGAGCTCTTCTCCCTTTCTTTGTACTCTGCGCCATATTCCCTTTTCTCCTAATCTCTTACTTCATCTACTGATATAGGTTTGCCTTCAAATGCACTGCTGACTCCCATCTGTTTAAATCACAAAGCATAATTTAGACGAAATACTTCAACAATGGCATGCATTGTTACCTAAAGTGTCTGCAATAAACTTCTATACAGTAATATACTTCATCCTTGTTGTAGGCAGTTTATCCCATATTTCTAAAAGGAGGAGCTGTGTGAATGAGGGTTTAAGAAAGACTGCTTGAAAACCACTTTTTTGAAGAATTTGATTAAAAGTATAGATATTAAGATGAATCTTATTAGTCTTGACTAATTTTTTTAAATATTTAAATTTGTGATAATTTTATGTAATTTTTATAAATTTAAATATTTGTTTTTATAATGTGTGAAAAAGGGACCAAGAAAAAAAAAATTAAGCAGCTACTAGGTTTCGCCAAGAATTATATGATCCAAAAGAGAAGCAATGGAGGAAACACGCTAACAATCAGCTTTACAGAACCCTATATCTATAACTTGTCAATTTGAATGAACACTCAAAAGAAGAAGTAATAACTGCAAGGCCTTTTTAATAGAAGATCTAAACCCTATAAGCATTTCATGAATGCTTGCAAAACATTTGCAAAGCTAAATAAAAGACAACAATAATGTGTAAAGCGAGCCCACCTTTATTATATTTAATTTTTTGAAAGAGAAGGCAAATCCCTATAAGCCAACAGGTAGCATTAATAATCTATATTGCACACAGCTTCAGGGCCACAAAGAAGCTCTAAATTCACACAGTACTGGGTTATCTAACTAAACGAGGATAATCAAGGTCATTACTAAAAAGTAAGAAAATATTTGTAAAAACTCCTCCGTCAATATTAAAATTAAAATTTCAAAAAGTGAGGAGGCCTTTAGTTCTGTAGCTATTCTTGTTAATGAGCCGAAGCAGACTGAACCTGAATTAATGACGAGATACAAAACCAATCTAGACGAATATAATTCATATCCATCAATTCATACTGAAAAAAAGTGTACAGAAAAAAATACTATGCATGTATTGTGCATCGCCAATATAGGGCGATCCTGCCGATCTCGACTGCACGTCATGGCAAACGAATTTTTAACAAGGAATTGCATTTAAAATTCTATAAAGGACAATTCCAGATTCAAAATATTAATTTCCAGGTAAGCTGCAACCTGCTTGCTCGGATTCTAGCCCAGGGTTTGAACCTATCGGGTATCCAAGGTGAAATCCTATTTGGCAACATCAAAAGATGTGTGCTGATAAAATAGCCCAGATATAAATGCAAGCAACGGACGCAGAAGAAAAATCCTTCCTAATTACTGCAGTTTCTTGCCAGCTTGTGCAGACTGTTCAGATGCTAAATAAAAAACATGAAAACTAACGTTTACAACAAGGCTTATTCAAAAGTCATGAAAAAATACAAAAACTAATCAAAACACACAATACACGGCCGGAACCGAAGTTCCAGGTTCAAAACCCTTTGTTCTATTTAAGCATTTCTCTAATCACCAAATAAACAGCCAAACGACCTGATTTAGACAGAAATTGAATGATAAAACCCTCGCTGACCATGTAAAAAACAATCAAGATCAGGCAGAGAAACTTTAAGAGCGTTTGATAAGAAGCAGCAAATTTAAGAGGAGATGGCTCAGAAATGGTTCTGGATTTGTTTTGTGGCTCACATTTGCGCAGGGAAGCAAACACATATATTATTGAAGTTGAATCAACGACTTGGATCATGCGGCTCAGATCCAATGGTCTTGCGGCATCACAAACTAAACGGAACTTATGAGAGACAGTGCCCCCGCAAAATGGTTTGGTTTAAACCATTATTTACAAAATCTACGGTTATGATGCATTACGGCATCACTCAATATTTTCTCAAGAAACTGTTATAAGTGTTTCCGTAAGCAGTTTTTGGTTTTCAAAACCATGGGTGATTTTGTCAAAAGGGTGTAACGGTGGGACCCAAAATACACCATTTGTTCTTTTAAATTTATAATATTAACAAAAATATTTATAATATTTACTAATGCATGAAGGGCAAAGGGGGCCCTGAAAATGGGCTCTGCAATTACAGTGGAGTTAGGCAGAGGACATGGGGCAAATGGGTTGCTGAAATTCGCGAACCCAACAGAGGCACTCGCCTCTGGCTCGGCACCTTCGCCACTGCAGAGGAGGCTGCTATTGCCTACGATAAAGCTGCCAGGGCGCTCTATGGTTCCTGTGCTCGTCTCAATCTGCCTGAACCGAGATTGAATTGTGAAAATGGCCCCAAAAATGAGGCCAATATTGGAAGCTTTAATGCCACTGCCGCTAGTACCAATTGCTGCATCGATGCTCTTGAGCAGACTTTTCAGCTTTCTTCTGCAGCAACCAAGCACCGACGCGCTCACCATCATAATCCTTCAAAGGTTTTTTTTTATAGCAATGTTGTTAGACAAAACTTCAGAGATCAAGATCACAATATTAGGAACAACAATGAGCAGTTACAACTTTTTTCTGATTTTGTTAATTCTGGGTCTCTTGATTCTGTGTCTTCAAGCAATTATGATGGTGAGCTAAGGTGAGATAAGAAAGTTCACAAAAAAGAAGACATTCTTGAATGGGCACTCCTTGTTGTGAACACTAAGACTAAGGTTGATATACTTTGGCAAGATGGCACAACATCATTTGGGATAGATTCCAAGGTTTTGTTTCATGTGGATAATCTTGGTGAGCATTATTTATGGCATGAACAATATGTGCTGGAGAAGGGCTCAGAGCAGGATGGAGAATATCTGGAATCAAAGCGTGTAGAAGTTGTGAAAAGTGTCAATTCAAAAGAGCACACAACTATAGTGATGTGGCTGGAACCTATGTTGCAGCCGGAAGACCCTAGAGAGTTTGAAAAAGAAGAAGTGGTAAGTGTGTATCAGCTAATTGAGCACCCAGATTATAATTATTGTATTGGGAACATTTTTATTCGACTGCCCTCTATTGCAGAGCTACCAGAAGTGTGTGGTGTTGTTGAATCATCAGTTGATCATAAGGTGTGTCAAAGCATCTCACAACTTGAGAATTGTATGAAAACAGAAAATGATTCAAACATTGAGAAAGATTGTGAAATGGAGCCAAAACCTGATAAAAAAATTATTTCACACCAACCAGTTTATAAATTCGCCCATTTAAATGTAAAACTGTCTTTCTGAACGCGGAGGTACAGAAGAGAAGTGCCTTTACATTACATCAAAACAATTGATCACACACAGACAACTTTAATATATGCATATTTCAAAACAAATGGTTTATGAATTCGCCCTTTCCAGGGATGTGTAAAATTGTATTTCTCATGTTTTCTCACGTTTCTAGCAAATCCATATGAACATGCCTAGTGTCTTCGCGATTTTGAAATATTTCCATGCCTCGCCTCTTCCCCATTTGATTTTGACAAATTTCGATGGCCCGTCTCTTCATGATTTGATTTTGACATGTTTCCATGGCCTTTCTATTCATGATTTTATTTTGACAAATTTCGATGGCCCTTCTCTTCACGATTTGATTTTTCCTCAATGCTTGTACATAATCTCTACATAATCGCATATGAAGGTAAATGCAAACTGAGATCCAATTAGCAGAGCATATTTATCTGAATGAAAATCCTGTACAGTGCATTTACCTGCCCACTCCAAGAATCATTTCTACATCCACTGAAACAGAGCCGCTGGAATCTTCCATTACTCACAAAATTGCTCTCCCCCTCCACACAGAAATGCATCTCCACAAATTGAATCCAACTAAAATCCCCAATCCCAATTCCAATCCCAATCCCAATCCCAATCCCAATGAAGCAACAACAATAGCTGAGTTCAGTTGCAGAACAGACCACGGTACCTACCACATGCAACAACAGTTTGGTTGACCAACCACGGCACCAAGAACAAGAAAACGAAATAAAATATAAGGAGCTAAAGCAATTATTCACCCCAAAAATGCCTTACCCTAGGGTTCCTCTGTTGGATTCCCTTATGGAAGAAGCCGTGCCTCGTGCCTCCACAGGCAGATGTGCCTCCATAGGCAGAGGTTAATTGCAGCTTTTATTGTTTCTGAAAAAAGCCAGACTTTCCTTCTTGCCAATAGAGAACACTGGAGATGAGTGCACTTCTTCAGTTTGAAGGAAATTGGGAAGGTCATTCCATCCAAACCATTCCAGCGTTGCCAGGAAAGTATATTTATATAAATACTCGACACCCCATCTGGACTCCGTGAAACAACTTTTCTTCCCAAACATTACAGCGAAGCTAGGCCAAAACATATCACGGCATTCATTTCTATTCGATGTGGTCATTTTAAACCCCCGGTTTCCCCTTCCCAGCGGTCGTGTTCTAACCAGAGCACACCGGGAAACCAATGTTCAAGGAAACTGCTGATAACTGGTTGAAATTTGGCTGAAAACTGGATCTTACTTGGCACCTCTGAAAATATATATAGATCCTGCGGCCAAGGGACAGAAGGACGACTACAGAGAAAAGATGTCGCAGGGTTCAAGTCGCTATTCAGTTGCGTGTCTGACACACAAAAATTTGAAACTGTGAGCTGGTAAGAGGAGGAGGTGCCAAATGTCATATTTTCATTGGCTAGAAGGGCGATGAGAAAGCCCTCTCATTGGCTGGAGTGAACAGTGACATTCAGCCAAAGCCAGCAAAGGGAACACCTTTCGACGTAATAAATGAGAAAGAAAAATAATAAATTGTAATAATATATTATAATACATGTTAAAGATAAAGAATAGAATACATTAATATATTCCATTCAATGATTAGATAGTTATTTGTATTTTGCAGTAACATTTATTATATATTAGTTTGTATTATTTTGTTTTAATTTTTTTAATAAATATATATTTTTGATTTTTTACTTTTATTTTCATCTATATTTTTAACTGTTATTTATATGTTTTACATAATATTTTTCTGAAGATATAATATATTTTGTATAATATCTTCCTCACACCTCTAGTTTCACTCTTAAGTATCTCTCACAAAAACATAAAGTACTTTTCATAATATATCTCCCCACCACAAATCTCACCTTTAAGTGGGGTGGGGTTGTTTTTGAGTAATATCCTTCCCTAGCCCCACACTCACCATTAGATGGTTTTTGGGAAGATATTATGATAGATATTTTATGAAAAAAATAATATATGGGGATGATATTATGCAAGATATTTTATGTAAAAAATAGTACATTTTGGATAATATCTCCCAACACACACACAATAAATCATACATTGCATAATATCTCCCACCCACAACTATCATTACATTTAGATTCCTAGTAAGGGTAGATATTATGCAAAACATAGGGGTGCGAGTGAGGGAAAATAGAGTTGAGGTAGGGGACTATATTATGCAAAAAATATATAACATTTCCCTCCACCATCACTTTATATTTTTCATAATATCTCCCACCACCCCCATCACATACATGATCCAACTCCCATAGTCGTTACTCTCATTTAAATATACCAAAAAATTGTTTTATCTACAATTTTAATTTTGAAATTTATATAATTAAATAATATATGTTATAGGTTAAGATTAGAATTTCAATTATGTTGAAATTTATTTATTTAGCTTTATCATATTCTATTTTTATTATTTTTTAAACAGTTATAGTATATGATACTCCATATTTTTTCTCCAAAATATATGAGGAAAAAAAAAATCTAGTAATATTTACAAACAAGCTGACCTTGATAGGGTGATAGGGACTTACCACCATAGAAATAAAGTACATAAATTGTGAATAATTTTCAAATTTTCTTGCCTCTGCGTGATAAATGGTTGTGCCAACTTCTTTCAATAGAAAAAAGTGATTTATAGAATGAATTTCTTTAGTAGAGGTTTTCATTGTCATTATTTTTTGGCATGGAATAACATCTTTCTATATATATATATATATGTTTTACATTGTTAGGTCCCTATATTACTAGTATAGTCCCTTATGGTTGTTAGTGTAACCCCCTTATTGTTATTATTGTATCCTTTTAACCCCTATATTGTTATTAATGTGCCCTTAAATTATTATTTTTAGGTCGGCTAGGACTACATTGTGGCCCCATGGACTCTTATATATAGAAAGGAGGTTTTGTAATTTGTGTCATCCAAGAATTTTTCATTCATGTAATGTATTGGAGGTCGCCCCCTCGAAGTGGCTTATTTCTAAGGTCTCGATATCTCTTTTCTTCTATTTTTGGAGTTGCTTTCACAACATTTGGTATCAGAGCTTTGGATTCTAGGGTTTTCGCTGCTCCAAACCGATCATCGTGGAATTTTCATTATAACGTTTTTTCTACGAAAGCTAAGAAGCTGAAATTTTTAGAGTGTGAAGCCGAAATCTTGAGGAAAATCGTTGCAAAATTTTAGAGCTTGGTTTGCAATATTTTCGGAGATATGACCTGTGGAAGTTAGTTCTATTTGCAAGCTCCTGAATTTTACCTAAACAGGTCATCGCGTCATTTTCACTATAAATTTTTTTCTACGAAGATTGAAAAGCTGAAATTTTTGGAGAGCGAAGCCGAAATCTTGAGAAACATCATCGCAAAATTTTAGAGTTTGGTTCACAATAGTTTTAGATATATGATCTGTGGAAGTTAGGTCTTTTTTAGGCTCCCGAATTTCATCTCAAAGATGTTATCGTGGAAAAATATTCATAACTCTCTCTCTGAGCATCAGATTGGAATGTTGTAAAAAGTGGCCGCAAGTACACAGACTTTAGTTTCTTTTCTATCAATTTCAGAGCCAAAGGAGGAAACAGCAACACGTGTCAATTCGTACAAGTTTTCTCTACTGAACCAGTCCATAATTGGGTCATTGTGGGAGATTGGACATAACTTTGCCTTGAAGAATCCAAATCAGGTCAGACCTGTGAAATTTGAAAGAATCTTCAGAGGGATAATACAAGGCCAAATTTCAGATATTTAGGGTCTATAATTACAGAGATAATTCAATTTCAATATAGAGCTCCTCAAAAGCAAGTAAAAGGTGTGTATATTTTTTTTTTCCCGAATTGCATAAGTCTTGTTTGAAGAATCAAGTTGAATTGATTCCAAGGGCATATTGTAGAATATATATTAGTATTAGATTCTAAAATGGCCCCTAAAAATAATTCAACACCCATTAAGCCTTTAGAAGGCTCTACTATGACTCATGAAGACAAAGAATGGCAACATGACATATCAAATTTACAAGAGCAAGTGCAACAAATTTCGCTCTCGCAAAGAGCAACAAAAAATGACATGGAAGTTTTGAAGAAAGGCGTGGAAACTAAGATGGATGGTTTGAAGAAAGACGTGGAATCTAAGATGGATGGTTTGAAGAATGGCATGGAATCTAAGATAGATGGCATGGAAGCTGGCATGGAATCTAATATGGATGACATGGAAGCTAAGATCGATGAAAAAATGGAAAACATGAAGAATGATCTAAAAGCAGACATGGAAGGTTTGACAAAGTTGATACAAAAAATGTTTCCTAATGGTGAAAAGATAGTAGAGGAAACTCATGATGAGAACAAAATAAATGTTAATCGTGATTTCATAAACTCTAATGTTGGCGGAAAGAACCACCATATTCCAAAAATGGATATGAGGAAGTTTGATGGAAAGGATCCTGTAACATGGATACTACAGATGGAGCAATATTTTGATCTCCATAACGTACAAAACACACAAAAGATACGCATTGCAACTTTACATTTAGAACAAAATACATTTGTATGGTATCAATGGCTTTGCTCCCGTAAAAAAATTGTCACTTGGTCAATTTTTACGGAGGAAATGATAGCACATTATGAGGATACAAAGAGCAACACCTTCTTTAGCCAATTGATAAATCTCAAAAAAAATGGTTTAGTGGGGGAGTACATTGAGGACTTCCAAAAATTGAATATAAGGGTAACTGATATTCTAGAGGAACACAGGATTCATATCTTCATACGTACTTTAAAGGATAACATCCAACATGAAGTTTGCATTTTGGAACCCGATTCATTGGAGAAGGCATTCAGGTTGGCAAGAAAAATTGAATGTAAAATTATGGCAACAAGGAAGCCTACCACTCACTTCTATAAAGAGGGAAGTGTTGCTACTCCTAGATTTCAACAACCTACAAGGTTGACACCACAAAATGGGAAGAAAAAAGAGCAAAAGGGCTTTGCTACAGTTGTGATAGAAAATACACTAAAGGTCATAAGTGTGCTGAGAAGAAATTATTTTACATAGATTGGGAAAAGGAAGAAGAAAATGAACAAGAAGAGGATATACACCAGGAACCAACACTAGAAGAGGAAGAAATGAGTTCGAACATATCGTGTAATGCATTGGCAGGAATTACTACTCCTCAAAATCTCAAGATAGAAGGAAATATCAAGAAGAAAAAGGTAATAGTGTTGATTGATTCAGGTAGTACCCATAATTTTATTCATTGTAAGGTAGCTAAGGAATTGAATCATTTCCTATACCCAGCACCAGAATGTCAAGTGATGGTTGCAAATGGAGGAACTATAAATTGCTCTGGAAAATGCCATAATATCAAGCTAACCATGGGGGAATATGTATTGAATAGTCCAATACTTTCCATTCCTATGGGAGGTGTTGATGTTGTACTAGGAGTACAATGGTTACAATCTTTGGGGACGGTATCTTTTAATTTTCAAGAACTTTTCTTGAAATTTTTTTCAGAAGGAAAGGAAGTCGAATTACGGGGTATTGCAGGGAAGCCGGGAAAGATAATAAGCTCTAATGTCATGACAAAGCTTCTAAAGAAAGAACAACGAGGCATAATTGCACAATTATGCTCACTAGAAATTCCAACATCAAAATCATCTATTTCTGCAGATCTCCAAAAAGTCTTGGACAATCATTCCAAGGTGTTTGAAACTCCCAAAGGACTCCCACCTATTCGTGATCATGATCATGCTATTCATTTGATTCCAGGAAGTGTTCCTCCAAACATCAGGCCTTATAGATATCCTTACTTCCAAAAGAGTGAAATTGAACGTATGATTGAAGAAATGTTAGAGGCGGGTATAATTCAACCTAGTCAAAGTTCTTTCTCTGCTCCTGTAGTATTGGTACACAAGAAGGATGGATCATGGCCAATGTGTCCAGATTATAGGGAGCTCAATAAGCTCACCATTAAAGATAAATTTCCCATTCCTGTGATTGATGCATTATTGGATGAATTACATGGAGCAATTTATTTTACCAAGTTGGATCTTCGTTCGGGATATCATCAAATTAGAATGAAGACTGAAGATATTCCGAAAACAGCATTTTGAACTCATGAGGGTCATTATGAATTTTTGGTCATGCCTTTTGGCCTTACCAATGCACCTTCTACATTTCAAGCGTTGATGAATTCCATTTTCAAACCCTTCCTTACAAAATTTGTGCTAATATTTTTTGATGATATACTAATCTACGACAGATCTTGGAAGGATCATGTTCAACATGTTGACAGGGTGCTCAAACTATTGCAGGAGAAACAGTTATATGAAAAAACATCCAAATGTTTCTTTGGAGTACAAGAGGTGGAATATTTGGGTCATATTGTATCTCACGAGGGTGTTAAGGTAGACCCAAACAAAATTAAAGCCATTAAGGAATGGAAAGTCCCCACAACCATAAAGAAGTTGTGAGGATTTCTCAGGTTAATAGGTTATTATCACAAGTTTGTTAAAAAATATGGGAGAATAGAAGCACCTCTAACAACATTATTGAAGAAAGATGCATTTTCATGGACTCCTGAAGCAACTAAGGCCTTTGAACATCTTAAAGAGGCAATGTTCTTAGCACCAGTCTTAGCTATGCCAGACTTCACAAAAACATTAATTAGGGAATGTGATGCCTCAGGAAATGGAATTGGTGATGTTTTAATGCAAGAAGGAAGACCCATTACTTTTGAAAGTCATCCAATCAAAGGAAAGTATTTACAGAAACCTATTTATGAGAAGGAAATGTTAGCAATACTGCATGCACTAAAGATATGGAGAACTTACCTAATGGGAAGACACTTCAAGGTAAAAACTGATCATGATAGTCTTAAACACTTTTTGGAACAAAGAATATCTTCAAAAGAGTAGCAAAAATGGGTCACAATGATGTTGGGTTATGACTTTGAAATAATCTACAAAAAAAGGAAGCTAAATGTTGTTGTAGATGCACTCTCAAGAAAGAATAAAGAGGTGAATGCATTGCTTTTTGCCATTTCTATTATCCAACCAGATTGGATAACTGAAGCAAGAGATGAATGGAAGAAGGGCGAAGAAGTGTGGACACTCATTCAAAAGTTGTAGCAAGATCTTAGTACATCTGATACATTTAGTTGGAAAAATGATTCATTATGGTACACAGATCGCTGATATCTTTGTAAGAATTCCCAACTAAAACAAAAGGTTCTTTTGGAATTGCACACTTCTCCTTTAGGAGGACACTCGGGATTTTTAAAAACTTACCACAAGGTGAAGAAAGATTTTTTTTGGGATGGCCTTAAATCTGATATTCAAAATTTTGTGGCGGAATTTTTGGTTTTCCAACAGAATAAAGTTGAGACAATTAAGACCCCAGGTCTTCTACAACCTTTATCCATTCCAAGTCAACGTTGGGAGGAGATTTCAATGGATTTTATCACAGGTTCATCTAAGTCCGAAGGAAAGAGTGTCATCACGGTGGTAGTTGACAGACTTACCAAGTATGCACACTTTTATGCATTATCTCATCCATTTAAAGCAAGTACATTTTCTACTACATTTATGGACACAATTCAAAAGCTACATGGAAACCCAAGGGTTATTGTGAGCGACAGAGATTCCATTTTTACTGAAATTTTTCGATGAAGTTATTTTCTTATTTGCGTACTCAATTAGCTCATAGCTCATCTTATCATCCTCAATCTGATGGTCAAACTGAGCTAGTAAACAAAGGTTTGGAAGGATATCTTCGTTGTTTTGTATCTGATAAAAAAACATAATGGATCAAGTGGTTACCTCTCGTTGAATGGTGGTATAACACTTCCTTCCATACTGTAGCAAAAATGACCCCATTTATGGAATTTTATGGATATCATCCACCATACATCACATCATCTTTAAGAGAAAATTTGAAGGTTCAAGCAGTGGAATATCACATCGAGCATCAACAAGAAGTTCTCCAACTCTTAAAGGACAACTTGAATTTGGCACAAAATAGAATGAAACAACAGGCAGATCAACATCGCAGTGAGAGAAGTTTTGATGTAGGAGACTGGGTATTTTTACAGCTACAAACATACAAGAAAATGTCCCTCAACAAAGCTAAGGAGGATAATAAATTATCACCAAAGTACTATGTTCCTTAGAAGGTGTTGCAAAATATTGGTACTATGGCATACAAATTGGAGCTTCTTTCTTCTTCATGAGTGCATCCAATTTTCCATGTTTCATGCTTAAAGAGGGTTATAGGTGAAAATCTTACAGTTCAAAAAATATTTCCAGAACTTGATGAGGAAGGAAAAATCATGTTGGAACTTGAAGCAGTCACGGAAACCAGAACTCGACAGCTATGGAATCGATCAACTTAAGAGTATCTCATCAAGTGGAAGAAATTACCCACTGAATATTCTACATGGGAGGATGATAATTTTATACAGAAGCACCCAAAGCTACACAAGTGTTGAGGACAACACTTTTTTGAAGGAGAGGGACATGTTAGGTCCCTATATTACTAGTATAGTCCCTTATTGTTGTTAGTGTAACCCCCTTATTGTTATTATTGTACCCTTGTAACCCCCATATTGTTATTATTGTGCCCTTAAATTATTATTGTTAGTTGGCTAGGATTACATTGTGGCCCCACTAGGATTACATTGTGGCCCCATGGACTCCTATATATAGAAAGGAGGTTTTGTAATTTTTATCATCCAAGAATTGTTCATTCATGTAATGTATTGGAGGTTTCCCCTCGAAGTGGCTTATTTCTAAGGCATTGATATCTCTTTTTCTTCTATTTTTGGAGCTGGTTTCACAACATACATATCCATGTCATAATTTTATTAATTTTTTACATGTTTCAAACCAGCTAATGTGTTTCTTTAGAAGGAATATTAGATAACTTGGTTCAAAACATGTCGGAAATTAATACATTTATCTTATGGATCCAGAATACATATATATAAATAACTAAACTCACAGAACCCTACATTCAAATATCTTTCTATATGTTAACACAAGTTTGAGAGGTCAAGATGTCCATTATTTGGCATCATCTTTCCAAGAATTGATCAGATAGAGTTAGGCTTTACTCTCATTTGGAATTTCATACCTGTCGTTTAGCACATTTTAAGCATATTTAACTTCATCTCTCTCACATATTCATGTGTATATTCCACACATATGCATACATAGATACAAATCACTTAAGACATCGCACAAGTAATGTAGCGCATATGCGAGTTTCATAAACATAATGCATTTCCCACATTCAAACCATTATTTATAACAAAATAAAATCATTCATCATACATTAAGTAAAATACACAGTTTCTTATCTTCGAGTAGGTAGGGAAATTGAGTCTAGGAAAAGGAGTCTCCACCCAACTATAGATAGTTGCATCCATAATTACTTGCAGTCGTCATTGCTGAGTCAAATTCTGAAGTCAGGGGGAGCTACCTGCTTCAGGGACTAACACAACAATTTTTCACTGATATAAAGACTTTAGAGGACCTCCTTCCTCAACCCCACCAATTGGAAGCTTGTCACTTATTCAACATCGAGAGTCCGTAGGTGCCAAAACTATCCCCTAGGTGCTCACAGAGTGATTCAACCTCTTCTAGGGAGTCCAAAATCCACTGTCATCTGAGCATTAACCATTTTTCTTCATTTTAATATTCCTCAGCTTCAACATTAGGATGGGCTCTACTAGAGTTGTTACATCGCTCCAGATTTTTCTATTTTAACCCACACCCTCTAGGGGACCAAACTTGTTACAGGGATTCCAAATATTATGTCCCAGCCCACAGCCTCTAGGGACCCAAGCTATTATAGGGCTCCAAAGACCTCTTTCTCAACCTACAACCTCTAGGGACCTAATTTCTTACAGGGCTCCATGGATTCTATCTCAACCTGCAACATCAAGGGACCCATAGTTGTTACATGGCTTCAGAGACTAGAATCTTAATGCACAACCTCTAGGGATCAAGTGCCAATACCCTTCTCTTCTCTTCGGTGCTACCTACGAAGAGCTTGTGATGAAATTCTTTCTCTTTTTGTTTTTCCTTTTCTCTCCTATGTTTCTAGTTTTTCTCTTTATTTTTTTTTTATTTTTTAATCCAATTCTCTCTTTTCTCTTTTACACTATCCTTCATTTCTTGATCTCTTCCTCGACCATCATTACTATTGTGTCATCCTGTCCTACAAAGTGCCATCCCTTCACAAATTCCTTTAATTTTTTCCATGTGTTTTCTTCCAAAGAAGTATGGGCCTGTATACCTCTTTTTCCACTCATTTAATTTCAACAACTCTTTTCTTTAATTATGGAACTATCCAATATTTAATTGTTGTCTCATATTTTAGGTTTCTCCCTTTGATAAGAAACCATGATATGCCAAGAAATAAACACTCTTCCCAAATCTCGAAACTATGTCCTCTGAATCAGTCCCCATTTTGATTTCAATTATTCGTACAATATTTACAATACGCTTACGATGACATTGGCATGAGAACCCCAGGTGGGGATATCACACAATACTAAGAAACAAACAATAATAAAACCATGGAAATTCAACAGCGTAAAAATTGGAAGGTGGGTTACGCATTTTTGAGAAACACGAGCGCAAAATTCATTTTCCGAACAGTTTGGCCGAAATTTTATAAAAGATCGGTCGAACTTTGGTCGAACTATTTGAAAGTTCGACCAAAGTTTTGAAATTAGTTTGGCTGAACTAATTCTGTCATTTATATTGATGGCATATTGACTATGTGGGAAAGCACATTTTTGGCTAGAGATGGGAAAGCCGACAACCAAATTTCGGTCGAACTAATAGTCCAGCTGAACTATTAGTTCGGTCAAACTTTTAAAATAATTCGGCCGAAATTTGTCTAATAAATATACCAGTCCGCAAACCTTAAGAGGTTTCGGGCTTGTTACCATTGCCTTAGAATCTGTCTCGTATCTATGTTTTTTGTTTGATTTTTCATCTATTTATTGTGTCATCTATTTTCCATTGCGCGAGGATGTGAGAAATTTGTTGCGCGAGGAGGTGAGAAAGTTGTTGTTATTGTGTTACCATTGTCATAGAATATATCTCGCATCTGTGTTTGTTGTTTGTTGTGTCATTTGTTTTCTATGTCATCTATTTGTTTTTGCGTGAAGAGGTGAGAAATTTTTTGCATGAGGAGGTGACAAAGTTTTGGTTGTTTCTCTATGTCATCTGTTTATCGTTTTTCTGTATTTTTTTTGTTGGTTTTAATTTTATCTCTCTGTCTTTTTTTTCTCATGTTTTAATTTTACTACTTTTTTGTTTTGTAATTTGCATCCTCGAGACATCTTCAGTGATCTCCTACCTCTTCGTCTTATTGCAACCTTTTCGTCTTGTTGTCTTCAAATTTCCAGGTAGACGAAAAATCCTCCTATGTGTCGTCTTGACCTCTGTTTTTTGAAAATGCTTACTTTTACCAAGATCTATCATCCAAAAGTTTTTGAATATCTGTGTTAAATAGTTTTAAACTGATGGATATCTGTGTTAAAAAATGTGATCTATTAGAAGCCTCATGGCATTGATCCAAGATATAGATCTAGCCCTAGTACCTTTGCTATACAATTTTATTTTTAGAAATGTATTAGCGCAAAAAAATTCCCTACCCAAACAATGCTATTTGATTGTTGTTAGTTGTATGTAATATCCTCAAATGTTTGCATAGATTAGACCTTCAAAATGTACCCCAAATTCTGAAATAGTCGACCCTAAATTTTTTTCCAAGGAAATGTTTCTTAGCATTTTCTTTCGTGTTAAGAATAAAGGAAGTCAATTGTGACTTTAGATCTCATGTTGAACCTTGAGTACCTTCTTTATTAATTGTAGCTTTATCACTGGTCTTTGCTTCCTGTTGTAATATTAAAAAATTTCTTGCACCTTTCCTTCATGTTGTACCTTCAATACCTTCTTTCTTAATTGTAGATTTATCACTGGTCTCTGCTTCCTGTTGTAATATTTATAAATTTCTTGTAACTTTCCTTCTTAAAATGGTAGAAACAAAAACACTTGACTGCAAAAATATTTGGCATTTTATAGTAATCCATGCATAAATTGTGCCATTATTTTCTCACCTCCATTGTGACAATATTAAAAAATGGCACAACAAAGTTTGTTGTGTTGATATGAAGCTGACACTACTAACGATATTACTTGCAAATCTATGATCATTTTCATTATCTCTACATTTCATAATATTCATTCTTGTTCTTGCCTTTGTAACAGTCATCAAAAAATAAAAAATCTTCTTTACCATTCTTTCCAAATTTTGAGTGAGCTTCTTAATTGTTAAGTACATTATCTAAGGTGTCTATAATCATGGTACCATATTCTTGGCTTCCCAATGCCCATTTTTCATCAGAAAGCCTCAATCATCAATCCATATTTAATTTTGTAAAATTGAAAGGGCAACTGCAACTGCTACCCACGTATCTACTCCAATAAAACTCAAAATTTCAATAAAATACTTTATATACACCTTAGATTATTGTTCATTAGAAAGCCTCAATCAGAAATCCATATTTACTTTTGTAAAATTGAAAGGAAAACTACAACTGCTACCTAGGCATCTACTCCAATAAAACTTAGAAGTTCAATCGAATACTTTATAGGAATTTTTGAGGAAATATATCACCTATAGTCTAGTGGTCATTTTATTTGATAGGACGTGTTTTATTGTATTAGAGTAGCATCATTATATAGTTGGTTTACACTTGTCACCACCGCAATAGGTGTTTTCTTGCTTTTTGTTACTCTTTTTATCCTATCATCCTTTAGTCCATAATGTCATCATTGTCCCGAAATCATTGTGCCCCATAGGAATTTTTTGCAACAAATTTGAGGCCTTCACCCTCAGTTCCCATTAAGACATATTAGTCCTCCCCTTTGATTTATATTCCATCCTCCTAGTCCTCCATCGAGTACCTTTGACTTTGATTATACTGATTCATCAAGTTCTTCCTTTGATTTTGCATCTTCTTAACCTTCTATCAACACCATGTCAAGCACCAACACAAATATGGGAAACCAAGGTGGTAACTCAGGTCCCAACTTGGGTAATCCCACAAGTGGAACTTCAACCGATATGGTCACTCTTAGTCCATTTCTACCCTTCATGGATAGTTTGGATCTTCTCTATTTTAACTAGTTAATCAACAATCCTATTATCCATAACCCTAAATGGCTAGTTATGCCTACCAAAATTCCTTCATACATACCCAAGTTTGAAGGAAATCTTGGAGAAGATCACAAAAATCATGTTCACTTATTTCAAATGTGGTGTTCCTCTAATTCTTTCACTGAAGACTCCATTAGTCTTCATTTATTCCAACACAATCTTACTAGAGTTGTTGCTAAGTGGTATGTCCATAAGCCCAATGCCACTCATTCCATTTTTGCGACTCTTGCCAAATATTTTCTATCATATTCTAGTTACCTCTCCGTTATGAAGCTGGTAGCAAACTCTTGATTTATTTCCTTAAAAAAATTTCCCCTCGCCTATCTGACCATGTTCAAGCATGGTGCAGAAGGAGGAGCATGTGTAGGGCCCCTAAATTCGAAGACCGTGTTTATACAGATTGGTTCCTTAGATCACTTTTGTCCCCCATAGGTAAATATGTTGTGCCACACTTCCCTTAGTCAGAGGAATATTAAATTAAAGTATATTTTAAATATGAATTAATATATGCTCAATCAGGTTATGCTTATACTGCTCTCCCCGATTTGCCTCAGCCTGGTGCTATTAATGCACCGAGGGCATCTCATGCTACCAATGGTATCATTGGACCCATTTCACACCATCAACCACAACCATATGCTCTCCCTCTGATGAGTTATGGTCAACTCCAGGGGGGTACCATTACCTATTACAATTATCCCCATCAATAAGGAAACTCTTATCTAGGTCAAATAAAGTCATATATATATTCCCAATTGCATCAAAAAATTACAGGGCCTACTGTTGCTCAACCTATTTATCCAAATTATGCCCCTCCTCCATATTTTCCACATGCGCTGCCTAGAGATCCATCCGCTCTAGCCCCAGCGACTCAACCTCCCATGCCTCTTCAAACTCTACCACAATAGAAACCTCCTCCTCAGGGTCAAGTGTATGCTCAGCATATCGCGACCCATCCCCCTAATCCCAAGAAAAATATCAAGGGGAAAGGTAGCCAGAACCAACAAACTCAAGTAATGAGGGTAACTAGGGTCCACCACCTAATGCAACCCAGGGGAATTAACCTAATATGACAACCAAATAATAGGGCGGAAAACCCATGTAGAATAAGGTCCTTTGTACAAATAGACCTTGTGCATGTTGTGGCATATATGGACATTATACTCATGATTTTCCCCTTTAACCTTAGATGTGTCAAGTATGGGAAGCTGAAGAAACTGCACCTAGAGAAAAACAACTCATGGCTCCTCTTCCTCTAGCTCCTACTTCGTCTCAACTGGATGTGCTTACACTACCAAATTTCGGGTTAAAATACAATGAAGAATTTCGACAAACGAATAAAATCGGAACCGTCGTCAGATGTTTAATGTATTTTTTTGTTTTTTTGTTTTTTTTTTAAATCATGAAGATCATCGAATATACGACATTAATTAAATATATTTGAATATTTGAAGATATGAATTAATGGAATTTTACTGGCCAAATTTGGTTATTAATGACATTTTACCATTGTGCAACGTTTATTTGATGGGAAATTGATTTATATATATGTAGGGCTGAATACCGATTTACAAGTTCCACATTCTTGTTATACATCCCATGCTTTTTAAATGTTATAGGCCTATTTTGAGGTTACTAATTTTGATTGATAATCATCATTAAAAGCTATTTGGTGAGGAAAAATGTCAGATAACATTCCTCAAGGACTGGACGAAGGAGACACGGGATTAACATTGGGGGCTTCGGAGGATATAAAATTTTATTTCCCTTGTAAAAAGTGTAAGGGCTTGAAAGTAAGGAGACTTTTAATAAAAACAACTAAAAA
Organism: Pinus albicaulis; assembly: GCA_034641835.2. Taxonomy (NCBI): domain Eukaryota; kingdom Viridiplantae; phylum Streptophyta; class Pinopsida; order Pinales; family Pinaceae; genus Pinus; species Pinus albicaulis. Next base: position 838,801,078 of record CM076583.1, read on the forward strand.
TAATTGTAGAACTTATGTACATGCTGAAGGCGGAGATGAATATCATCCATTATTAAGTACTTATTTATTATCATCCATTAAACCATAAGAGACTTGTTCTTTGTATTTCTTATACATGCCATGAGAGACTGGGTCTTTACTTAGTTCAAATATATAGTCAATTGCACAAGTGACAATCTTCCAAAATGTTCATTTTTTGTTTTATGCATTTAGAAAAAATATCATGATGAGTTATAGGTAGTTAATTTTCAATTAATATTTACGTTTGTTCATGAATATTTATGCTAGGTAGTTTGGAATAAATATTTATGGTAGTTTGCAATTAATATTTATGCTAGGTAGTTTCGGCAATATTCATCGACGATCTCTCTCTCTCTCCCAAAAACTAACCTCCGCTCCTCATTGGTGCACTATATTTCTCATTTTTTTCTCATTAGATGGGTCTATACTGGATTCTATTTATTTTCACTATTACATATTCATATTATTAAACTCATTAAATCTATGCAATTAGACTGATTTGTTAATATATTCAATGGAATCATTACCATTAAGGGTATTTTTATTTTGATTATTATGAACATGTAAGTTTTAAGTTGAGCCATATCCAAATCATGATTAGTTAACTAGCTAAGTTGTCTTTGTCTAGTTGTTTGTCATCTTTGTTTTCCTATATTATATTTGTAAACATTAATATCATTTAAATACTTGTGATAGCTAACTAATATTATTTTATTGATTGTAATTGTCTAGTATGTTTCTCCTAGGGCATTCCTCGATCAGGAAGAGGTTGTTGTAGTACAAGCGATTGTTCAAGAACATGAAGCAAATATTGATCTAGTTCAAGCTAATGATCCTATGGAAGAAGATATTGACGCTGATAACACATTCGATGAAGATGGGACGAATAGATTGATCCAAGACACATTTAATAATGTTGTAGGAAGGGATGATGACGACAACCCATATGTTGGTGGTTATGATAAACATGTACTTGGGAGGGGAACTCAACCTCTTTATGAAGGCTCAAAAACATCTCTTCGCTCTGTTGTATTGATTTTGGTCAACTTAAACATGGTGAATGGTTTTTCAAACACATGTGTGACATAGCTCCTGCGGTATGTAATATATTTTGTGACATTTAGTACATCATGATAAATAAATTATTTTTTTCCTTTGTTTTCAATGTTAGAATGTCGATCACCATTTGTAACATTATTTGGATGCAATATGTATATTGTTTACATTAACCAACGCTACTAATATCTAATTTTTTATATTGTTAGGTGAATTTTTGTTACCACCGTCAAATGTTTTACCTCGCACGTACCGAGATTTACATGCCATTATGAAAGATATTGGAATGGAGTATCAAGTTATTCATGCATGTCCTAATGATGATATTCTCTATTATAAAGAACATGCGTTGAAAGGAAAATTCCCAAACTGTGATGAGAGTAGATATCAAACCGATAAAGTAACAAAAAAGGTTCCTCACAAGGTTCGTCGTTATATTGCCATAATTCCACATTTGAGACAATTGTTCAGGTGCAAAAGCATAGCACAATATATGGATTACCATGCAGTGAAAAGAAGTCAAGATGGTGTTCTTTGAATGCTTGCAGATGGATCTAAATTTACGAATATAGAGGAAAGATCGCCAAAGCTTAAAGAAGAACCTCATAATGTTAAGATTTTATTAGCATATGACGGAGTTAATCCATTTGCAGAGCTAATATCTATTTACTCAGTGTAACCCGTTTTTGTTATCAACAATAACGTTCCTCCTTGGATGTCAATAAAGCGGGAGCACATAATGTTGACAATTATTGTTCCAAGCATTATTTTGTTTAGAAAAAATATATTCATTTACACAATAACATATCATGATTTGTCTTGTTCGTGTCATACTTATGTCTTATATTTTTGTGTTTACTCATATATGTTCAATCATGTCTTATAATTATGTATTATTTTTTTTTGTTACTCATATATTTTGGAATTATGTACTATATGTTCAATCAATTAGGTAAATAACAGGTCAAAGATATGAATGTATATATCGAGCGTCTTATTGATGAGTTATTGGACTTATGGAAGGGAATACTATGTAAGATATCTCCATACTAGCAGATGAAAAAAGGGAATTTTAATTCCATGCAATGCTTGTATGTAAAATTCATGATGCCCCAGGGCTAACACTTTTATGTGGTATATTATAATGTTACCATGCGCTTTAAAAGTGTTTACTAGTTTTATGAAGTTCATTTCATGCATTTTTTTGTAAATATTCCATTCATTATCATATACTTCAATTAATAATTCAAATAAAAAGTAATCCATCTCTTATGGGTCTTCAAACAAAGGGTAAATTTTCTTGTCCAGTTTGTGGTCCTAAATTGAAATCTTGTTGTTCACGAATCGTAGGAAAGGAGGTTCTTGATGATTATATGCACTTCCTCTCTAAGAACCATATCGAAGAACTGAAAAAAATATTTTCAATGGGAAATAAGAGACTGGATTAAGACCACGGAGAATGACACCTAGTCTATGGAAGTTGCAATATAATTGAATCTCTCAAGGTATGGATTAAATCATATTTTTTCCGTTATACATGAAATGTTTGGATTATTTTATATTTTTATTTCATTTTCTTCATTGTACAATTTGACAGTTATTGTTGTTATAATATCTTAAACTATGATTCACCTTGTAGGTCAGAAATGAATTAATAATGGGGCACTACCATGAGGAATGAAAAGCTACCCTGAGAAATTTAGTAGGCTCCCCTCCCCTTCTATGAGCACCTAGAGATTGTTCATTTTTTTTATATAATGCACATCAAGAAGAATTTAATAGATACCTTATGGTGAATCTTAGATGGAAGGAGAGATAAAGAAAAAAATGTCAAGATTTTTAATGACATTAAGGAGGCCAATCATGCAATTAAAAGTGAGATTCATTCAAATAGCAATAGATACGGCCAAAATCTAAGCACCCTTCCCTGGTTATTGACGTAGTAGCAAAGCAAGGATGTTAAAGAGGTTATTGAAAAATTAAATTTCTCACTGGATTTTCTTCAAACATAAAGAATATCCTAAAAACCAAAGGTGAATTAGGTGAGGTAAAGACTCATGATTGGAATTCATTCATTAAGGTAGTTATTTGGGTGTATATATATTTGTACATTAATGGTGAAACATCTTGTTAGTATTTTTGTTTTATACTTATTTCAAAATAAATAATCATTGATTTTTTTTTTGTTACAGTATGTTCTACCTCTATCTCTCCCATGTAACTTTGACAACAATGTTAAACAAGTTATATATGATATTGGGAAATACATGAGGTAAGTGGCAATTTATACGCAAAGTGTAATTCGTTTAATAATTTGGTGTACATTAAATTATATTTTACTACATGTGTTTTACTTGTAATGTATTGTATATCTTATTCTTGAAACTTGTGATTTTCTTGTTTCATTTGTAGATGGTTTTCCTCTAAAGAAATTGATAAATAAGATATAAAGTATTGGACGAAACAAATTCCTCTTCTAATGTGGGAAATGAAAAAGTATCTATCTCCGACAATTTTCAATGCACAAGAACACTACCTCATACACTAAGTTGAGGGACTGAAACGTGTGGACTTGTACACACAAGATCAATGTGGATGGTTGAGAGGCACTTGAAATATTTGAAGGCTTTGGTCAGAAAAACAACACCTCCTGAGGGTTCTATGGTAGAGGGATATATGGTATATAAAACCATGGTTTATATTACTCAATATAGTCGAACAATAGGAAAAAGTATCAATGTGTTGTATCACATTTGGGATGTCAACTCCATGAAAAAAATTGAAGGGGAGCACCTATCAAGGAAAGGTACAATGGGGAAAGCGATATGTAAGTATATAGTGGATATTTATAGTACATTTGACATTTTTTTTTAATGTATATCGTATTTATTTATTTTTTAGTCTTCATGTGTAATCCATTATTATAGTGGTATAATGTGTTAACTAATTATATATACGCATGTGAACTATTTTATTTTAATATAATTGGTCGAGAGTGGGATGCAACACTTTTATACATTGCAAACAATGTTTATTGGATGAAGGTATGGATTGAATGATGAAAACAAGCTAATAATGGTAGGCTATCATTGTATGGTGTGTCTACGTTGGTCAAAGAAGCTGAACATAGTGGAGATACCAATCTTAGAAAGAGGGAAATTGATTTAGCACTTGGTTTAGTACATTACCAGGAAAGCATATAATTCACCTATATTGCTTATTTTTTTACCATTATATTGATGCATATGGCATGATTTTTTAATTAATTTGCAAAATTTCAAAGTATAAATATGTTTATGAAATAAGGACAATGTATTTTTTACGTGTTTTACATATTGCAATTGAAACACCACAAGGAAATGTGGTGCAATGGACGCAAATTTCACATCAAAAGGTTGCATGAAAATAGGAAAACTTTAGATGGTGGGATAACTGCAGTATTTCAGGAAAATAATGTTGCATCTAGAGGTGACAGACATATAAAAGTATTTGCAAACTGATATTATGGGTATCTGGATGATATACTTGAGTGTGACTTTAAATCATTCAAATTAGTTGTGTTCGATGTTAAATGGTACAAGCTATGAATCAATGAATGTGATCCCAATAGAACTATTATTCAACATGCTGACATATTTACCATGGTTAATACAAGGAATGTTGAGCCTGGCTCAGAGCCCTATGTTCCTCCAAGCCAATATGATAAATTATTTTACTCAGAGGTTCCACGTAAAGCAGGTTCGTCCTATGTTGTTACATATGATCCAAGAGAAAGGTCGGTAAACTATAATGTAGTGGAAGAAGATGATATTCAAGAAGAAGATGATGTAGAGGAGCAAGGGGTTCATGCATCAGACAAATATGTTGAAGAAGTTCAAGGATATGTTAATCCAAACAATGTTCTGGATGAACTAGATGATATTGATGATACATCAGACAAAGAACTTGAAGAGGTCGAACCAAATGTGGGAGAGGATGTTACATATGATGATCATGATGATGACATGGCCAATCCTTTGAATATGAATTATAAACATGATGATACCAATGATGAATTGGATGAAGAAGAACATTAATGATATCAAAATGTTGAAAAGTACGAGGTATGTATTTATATGTTTTCAGTCAGTTTATTCTCTTTCATTTACCTTCAATAGTAAATAACTTTGTCTAAGATATTCTTATGGAAAATTATTTTAACTTGATCTTCATATGGAAACTCATCTAGCTAGAGGTGAGAGGAAAAAATGCAATGGAAGAACTAGTGAATGAAAAAAATAAACTATATATAAAATATAACTATATATAAAATTAAACATAAATATAGCTATATTTATTAAATAACCAATACTACAAATTAAAAATAAAAATAAAAATATAAAACTAAAAAATATCTTTAAAAAATTCAAAAATTCAAAAATACTTCTAATTCCCGTGCGCTTATATGAATTCTTCCCAACCCCACACCCATCCCCTCAACCCATTAACTCATCACACGTGTTAGCATGGTCTCCCTACACTCAACACAAATACCCCACTAAAACCCCACTCACTCAGTACCGACGCATTGCAAACACTTACTCAATAGAGGAATCCCCACAGACGATGACTGTGCTTCATCCATGGGTGATGGTGATGGTTCTTCATCCATCCACTCAGCAGAGGACTCACCGCATCAAAAAACCCCACTCTATATTCAACCAATGGCCATGGTAATTTTCATTACTTATTTAGGCCGACTAGGTGGAAAATCCAACACAAAATCCATGCTTATGTTTTATTGTTTAAACATATTTTAATTTCTATTGGCAGATCTGAAACGAAATTATTAGCATATTTAGTTTTTGGCTTCATATGGTAACCCCAGAATTATAAATTAAAACCCTTTAATATTTAATGATAACATAACTCTTCAAAGTTCCATTAAATGGTAAATGTACATGAATAGGAGAAGATGAAAAGATAGTGAAAACCATTAACAATATGCTCTAAATCACAGAAACTATTATCTATGGTTTAGAATAAAACAATTGGAAGAAATGACTTCAGAATAAAGGAGAAAATCATTAAAGAAATTTAATCTAAATCATAGATGTAAATTAGACACCAGCAACTTCATTACATTACTCCAACAAAAGAAACATGCATAAGATGGAACATGAGGAACTCAACGCATTCATCAATTGCTGGAAAATTCTCTGAATAGCTTTATTAATTCCATAAAGACAAAGTACAAAATTGGCAAAACTAATGAGGCCCAAAGTCCAGAACCTCCTTTCTTCTTTGGAATAGTCTTAAAAACATTATTAAAAAATGGAAAATTATGGAACTGCCAACTTCCAAATCTATTTTCTTCGATCATTACAATAAAAGTAGAAAATAAAAACATCTATAGTAAAGAAAAGTAAAATAAATGTGAAACATCATTCGATTATGAGGTGGTAGCAACCTGAGATCTTGGAATGGAAGAAGTTACGACATATGCATGTTTTGATTGCGGGGACATCCATTCTTTGCATTTTATCCACATGTCGACATTCAGGCTGGGACAATCTGCAAACTTGACATGTGCCATTCTAAAATATGTGATCCTGGAATACAAAGGTCTTTCTAAAAAAAAATTTCATCATCTGTAATAACTGAAATTATTTATGCATAAAATTCACGACTATGTATCCCTTCAGAATAGAAGTCTTTTCATGTGTATTTTCAATTTTGACTCTTCACCTCAACCAACAATGTTTCAAATGTTTCCCAAGGGAGAATATTTCCTTGATGGTCCCAACAGGATGGAAAAACAACTCTCGTTCTTTTATCAAACAACACATTGAACCTTAACAATACTTATTTGACATCCTTCAACATTTTTTTATGTATTCTTATTTTATGAATTCTTGATTATCATCTTGTTAAACTCCAACACACATCGAGTATTGTCTTAAATTCTGAAAGTAGTTTTAGAATTAATAAAATTAATTAATCTCTTGGAATATGAGGCCCTGTTTTGCAACTTCTCTTTATTGGAAACAATGGCATTTTCAAGGTCCCTCACAATACTCTTTTCTTCCCAAGTAATGATTGGCAAATCCCATATATTCCTGACAACATCAATTATTTCATTCCAAATAATCTCCCTGGCTTGAATAAGGGATACATTTCCCTTTACTATCTCCTTTAGCTCTTTGATCTCCCGATAGGCATTCTGAACAGTCCTACCTATCGTTTATTTCATTTTCCTTGGTCATATGAAACTCATTCTATGTAACATTGAGCAATTTATAAGCTCCTTCCAACTCCATTTGAGCTTTATTTAAATCAATTTATTCCAATATTAACCCAGTTGAGACTTGAGTTAATTGGGAAGCAGGGTCTTCTGAATTAGATGAAACAACTACTGTACACACATGAGAATCAATTTGTTTATGTAACATCTCACATCTCTCCTTTAGTTTTGAAATTTATTTATCCTTGGATAGAAAAGCTTGCAGCAACTACTCTTTCTATGTCTCCACCTAGGCTACTTCAGTAGCCATAGGATGCTCACCTATTGGAAGCTTAAGCTTCTTCTTCAAACTTTGAATTTAAGTTTTAACAAATTGCAACAGTTTTTGAATTGCTTGTATTCTAGATCAACACCAACTTTAACAATTATTTTCTTCAATTCCTCATTCCAAATGGAATAAGCTCTTGAGTTATATTTTTCCAAACTCATTTGTTTGATCACATTAGTTAACATGTTTTCAACATTAGAAATAGCTGAAGTGTTCTGATTCAAATCATTCAAGATTAATTTTCATGTTTGCATATGTAAATTAATCTTGTCAGGAAAAGGAAATTTTCAGGCATCTACTGTTAAATGAACAATTTTGAAAGAGGACGCAGAAGTCAGATTCATAGATGAAGGGTGAGATAAAGCTATATTCAGTTGATCCCTTTCTAATTCCATTGTTGTCAGTAGTCTTGGTGACTCAATATTTTTTCTTATCTTCGTATTTCTTTCTTCAATATGTGAGAAAACTTTCTTAATGTTTGACAGGGAGTCATGACTTGAAATCTATTTTAGAGGAGATGAGGGAGTGAAAGAAATGTATTTCAATTGCAAGGAATATGTAAGAAAATATGAAGATTTTCCCTCTTCCATGGCATTTTCCTTCTTGGATTCATTCATTGTATCACTTTCCAAATAAATTACTTCCTCTCTTCCTCTTTTAAGACCCTTATCAGTAGGGTGAGAAGTTTCCACCTCCATCTGATCAGACACATAATTTTGTCCTCCATTTCACAGCTTCTCCATTTATGGACTTGATTCATGAACAAATGCATAATAACCATTTTCCACTCTGTAGTTTGAAATCACATGGTATGGGTCATAAGCCCATTTCCCCTCTAATGAGAAATGCATGCCAGTCAAAATTTTGTGACCAACTTCTAGGGCATGTGTGGTGTTTACAATGAATGGCCCTACTTTCCTAGGTAGCTTAAACATATGACCTTACTTCACTCAAACAAAATGGACCTGGTCAACATTACAACCTTGGTTAATGAAATCCAAGGCAAATAATCTCATGGGAAAAAACATATGAAATATAAAAGGTTCTATATCAGCTCCAAATAATATACTTTCAGTATGTTCCTCATGAGAAAAAAAATATCCATATCTCACATATTTTCTCAACTTCAAAAAGGAATGAGCTTCAAGAAATAATATAGATGCAACCCCCCCATTTAAAATTGCATATACTATAGGAAGGAAAGAGGAGGTGAATTAAAACAATCCTTCATTTCCTACCTCTTTTCTCACCATGTATGTCCAAAAGACCACTTAATGCTTATTCTTATTTACATCAACATTTTTCAACCCCAATTGATTAAAGTTATTCACATTACTATAAGGAAATAAATATGTGACCAAAGAAGGAAACTTGAAACTGCAAGTGTTTGACAAGCTCATAAACTCATTATTGATCACATTCTCTAGATAAATGGGAATATCTAGAATTACCCTAGGCTTCATCATCAAAGAAAACATTCCTAGAATTGACTTATCTACCACCATGGCATCTTCCCTCCCTAGGAATTTGGCCAAAATTTGAAGAACTGGTTGTACATCTGCAACAAAGATATTCAAAGGAAAATTGATTAACTCAAGGTGAATTTTACTACTTTAGGCAGGAGATAAAATAGAATTTGGGTAAATTCAGGCGCTGAAAATTCTTGAAAATATGAAGAGAATGATTCATCATTAAAACTCACATATGACTCTGCAGAGGGATAACAAAAATATTTCCTTATCAATTGAGCTGACACTTGGAAAAAAATTGCCCCCAACTGGTTCATGACAAAGAATTTTTGAGGGTACATGGAGGAAACCAACCAAGGAATAAACTCAGGAAACAGGTAGGTCTGGGGAACAAAAAATGTCAAGACTCCAGACTTAATCAAATCAGAGTAAATTGGGGAATTTTCCTAGTTTAGAACAACATGCTAATAAAAGAGAGAGTGGTCTACTATGTAGATAGTATCCACAATATCTACTTCTTTGTCCATTAGTGGGATATGAGTGGAAGACCCAACAATACACTCCTCCCTCCTATTTATTCCTCACCTTTGAGATATTTTTTTCTCACTTTTCTACCTTGATAATGAACCACAGTATATGGTTCGAAACATAGGTTGAACAAGAATATTGATGTGATGGATCTGGAAGAATCAACACAACAAAATGGTAGATTTCTTCATCATTTTGAATAATTGTATGAGAATAGTTACACGGGTTACCTCGTTGCATCGAAATGGATGTTGATTTGGACATTGGTATGAGAATTTGGAAAATTTAGAGGTTCAAGAGGTAGATGTGGATGAAAATGAGGATAAACCTCCTTTTATAGCAAAGGAAAATGAATGGGTAGGAGAAAAACATATAGAAATGAATTAAATGATGAAATTATTAACATATAGTTGGGGGTGACGTGGAGGATGACATGGAGGGTGACATGGAAGGTGACCTGGCTCACTTGTTGTCATCGCAGGGTCCACCAACTGTCATAAATATGTTGTCACTATGAAGGGACTCCGCAGTATGAACTCGATCATAGGTCAGTTCCCCAGCAGAAGGTTTGGGCCACACATTCTGGTCAACCAGCAAGGGTCAAAGATTCTACTGAAGGCACCCCACCAGTTAACTTCCGACTACTTTGTGACTCCGCTCACACTACATCACAAGAAAAAAATTCAAATGACGACATCTAAGAAATAAAGTGGCCATCCTTTAACCCAATGCGCCAAAAGGTGGTTGCGTTATCTGACACATAACTTCAAATACTTCTTTGTGCCACTTTTTTTTCAAAATTTAATTTTGTGCATATATATTTTTTTATAATTTTCAAATTACATAATCTCTTGTCTACAACATACAAGAAATTTAAAACTAGCCACAACAAGGAAATATATAAATTTTTTGAAAGGAGAAGGGTGAAAGAATGTATATTACAGTTAATCTCTTAGAAGGCCACAACTAAAACATCTACATCAAGAATCCCCAGAGCATCAGATGCCAAGTTAATAAGAAAAAAAACTTCCCTACAAAAAATGTAAAAGGAATTTAAAACAACATAATTATATGATCAAGTAAATTGAGTAATATTGTTCTCAGTTAATTGATTCATTGCTCCAAATTATAATAGAATTTGACATGTATAATGTACCATCACTAGAGTATTCCAACAAAGAATATGTTTTCATTAATGATGTTTCAAGTCACAGGAGCGGTATACAAAATGATATTGGAAAACTAGAAAGATCAAACTTAGAAGTAATTTCCAATTTCTTTGTCAAATCACAAAGCAACTGCATCATGGTCAATGAGAGGATATCCATAATAGCATAACAATCACTATTCTTAGAATACATGGTATACAAAATCCAAATTGGTATTCTCTTTGACCAACCATAGTATATTTCTCACATCTTGATCATACATGGGTAATGGAAATCCTTCTCGGAAGATTCTAGTTCAACCATTCTAAAAGATAATTCATCAAATTTGTTGGAGATAAAAAAAAAATATCTTTTAATTTTATATTTTTAATATTTTGTAACAAAACTAGTATAGACACTTGAAGTTAAGAGGCTTATGTAAGGAATTGTCATAGATTGTATTACGGGTTCTAATTTTTTGGAAGAAGTAGACACTTTGAGAAATTGTAAAGTTTATTTTTGAAGAATACCTTGAACCACTTCATATTTTCAAGTTTCTTTTTATCAAATTAATATGGTATTTTTCTATAATTTTTCATGTTATCTTTTATTAAAATTGAAATATCAATATTTTTTCTTGATATAATCGATATCTTGTATAATTGATTAGTTATTGTTAACTAATTATTTCATTTGATTATTAGAATGATTAAGTGAATGATACATATAAGAATGTTGTGAATGTAGTCGATTCAATTAATTATTTATTGAATTTTACATCATTTTCATTATAGTTTATTTAGGTTGTCAGTCTGAAGATCTAAATCTTAGGCTTATTGATAATCTTTCAGAATTCATGCATGATAATAATAATAATCCTAGGATATAGAAGAGTGATCATAGTTTAGTATATATTTTCTTTTGGATAGATATAATTTCAACCTTTAGTTTACAATAAGTTTTCCAAAATCTCTTTCAGAACCTCATTCATTAGAATATTGTTTTAGGATTTCTCCATATTTTTGAGCAATGTATTTAGGAGGAAACTGGGGCACATAGTGAGAATGACCATGCAAGCTGGATATAATAGTTGTCATGTCAAAGGAAAATCTATTTCACTATTTCACTATTTCAGGCCAAGCATGAGAGAAAAATCTTGGTTCTGAAAGAGGCTACAATGGAGGACAAGCCATAGCTCATGAATAAATTATCCACATTGTTAAAGAAAGAGAATTTCTATCTCCTGGCTTCAAAGGATATTTCCAGAGATGGTTGGTATCTATACAATGGTACCACATGCCATATGACAAGGGAGTGTGATCTAATTCAGTCACCTAACTTAGTAGCTACTAGATGCTTAGTGAGGTGTGGGATCCACACTAAAGGAAAAGTTGGTAGAAGAGAGGGTTCATTTGTATTTGAGTTAGAATCAGGATGGACTATAATCTTTCATCATGTTCTATATGTTCCTCGTTTGAGAGTGAACGTGCTCTCTGTTTTAGCCTTGGAGGATCAAGGCTATATAGTTGAGTTCAGAGGAGGGTCAATATATTTATGGCCAGAGGGAGTTTTTTATGTTGAGGAATCCATCATATCGGGGATCAGAGAGGGAAAATTGTACCGATTATGGGGTGGACCTCTAGCTTGAGAGGGACATAGAGCTAGTTATGCAGCATTTTTGAGTAGGCAAGAGGACCACCTTAGTAGACAAACTTGGTGGGAATGGACCCAGCTCGAAGAGATGGGATACTTATATGACTTCAGCATTGCTTTATATGGTAACCATAGCCCATAGGAGGTCCAAATTCCAGATTTGGAAGGAGCAGGTTGCTCCGGTTTAGAGGTAGTAGGATTTTGAAAAACTTATGAAAAATGATTTTGAAAAACTTTTTGATTCTACTCTCATTGATAAAAAGTGATATTAATAATATGTTAAACATGTAGCTCCAAACAAATGTTATGCATGTTGGTTTCATTAATTTTCACTTGAGAATGTCATGGTTACATCAATCCACCTCCCAAGGTGTTTATATCAAGTGTGGTAAAGTTAGATGCATATATGGTAACATATATTTTTTTGAATGGTCATAATTTTTCTAAAGGACATATTTACAAAACCTTAAAAAGCAAGGAGCCTACCGGTGTTGAGATCCTCTCTTACATGAAAATATATGAAGTTTTCCCTTATATTAAATCTGGTTATATAGCTGCAAATGTTTCCATTACAAAATAATTTAATGACAAGGATACAATGCACATAATTTATTTTCAAATTTCTCATGGAAGCCACCATGTACTAATGAATCAATCATATGAAGAAGGTGGATCACCCTGTATTAGAGTTTACTCAAGGTCAAGTAATACACTTACTTGGCCAAGGATTATCAAATATTATTAAAACTTATCAAGTTCATTTTGAATTTCATGCTCTACCTATGTTCTGGCTTAATGTTAATGTTGATATGCTTGATATGCTTGATATTCAACATGGGGAAGCATTGGCTGTAAATTTATTTTTATAATTCCATCATATACCTAATTAGAGTATGAGTACAAGAACCATCAATATTCAATTTTAGGCTTGTGTCCCATAGAATGATATGCATATTCAAATATATTTCACTCAAAAATCATAGTCCAACAATCATAGAGCACTCAAATCTATTCTCTTAGAGACATAGCAAGTTACCACAACCATAAATTTTCTATTTATTTCAAACTTGTTGAATATCACTTTACACAAGAAAATTCCAACATAGTTCAGAGGTTGATAGCCTGTCAAAAAGGGGATTGCAGATGATGGTGGGTACCCTACACTATGTTCACACCATTTATGGTCGAGAGGTGGACCGTGGACACATACAATTACCATGACTGTCATTACACCTCATTCTTTGTTTATGTTTCATACCTAGTTTCTTTTTTGTTATATGTTGGATGTTGGACAATGACTTATATCAGATGTAAGACTCATGAACATTACCATTTTTTGGATCCTTGTCACATGTGCTACTTATGCACTATATGATGATTGTGTGTTTCTATTACTTTCGCCTTCCATTTTCTTTATTTGTTTTTCTCTCTCTACTACCAGAGGGGTGGTCAGTGATTACACCACTCTGAAAGCATGTATATGGCACAGGAAATGATGAATATGATGGCATATACATAACTCATGTAAATGTTTTTTCTATATTTAATAAAACAATTTCGTTTTTCTTCTGGAAAAAAAAGAGCTAACTTCTCTTCTTCTTTGAATGAGGAAAAAAACACGATAAAAATTTAGAACTTATATCCCTAAGTAATCTATAACCAACTACCACGTATTTTATCAAAAGAGTTACAAGGGGAAGGCACTAGGCTCAAACCAATCCACAAATGATCTTGAGGAAGTTCTTACTGAAGAACAAATTTATATGTCGATCGACCTGATCCAAACAGTCAAGAAGATTCTCGTAAAATTAAATAAGAGTTTCATCTTTTTAATTAGGATTGAGCCAGGGGAAAAATATATAAGAGACCAAATCAGAACTGTGATGACCCAAATCCGTCAACATGGGGTAATCAACTAATTTAATTATCCCATTTCTTTATTTATGATTTTAATTTTCTCATCCTTCATAAAGGAACTCTTTAATTTATAGGGTTTTTTGAGGGATTTTGATCCTCATGGTGAGACTATGGGGGTCGACATTGGTAGCAGCACCTTTTCTCTGCTTGTGAGTGACACACTAAACACATAAAAAATTAATGTAAATCCTGAACAAGGTGACACCCAATTATCTACACCCACTGAACAATGTATAGAAGGATGTGCACATGATGCATACCATGATTCCATGACATCTAGTCAAGCAAGCTTTCCTGGGTCTACTCATGTTACTAGCACAAGAACACTACCAGTTACATTCTTGTTAGATGATGATCATGTTCCCATGAAAATAGAAAAGCTCCTAGGTATTTAAGAAGTGTTTTACATATTAATAATGATCTAATTGAAATTTATGTATAGAGTGTCATTATTTTCAAGTAATGATAATATTGTTTTGCAGGAAACAATGCCTTTTATATGTGCTTGAATGAGGCAGCCTTGCAACTCTTTTTGTCCACCATTCGCACAAGGTGGAATTCACAAAATTCAAATTTGAAGGAAGAACTTATCAGTAGGTTGGTTGGCATGTTCGGAGATGGTACCTTCAACAAAAGTGGAGTTACCGCAAAGGAAAGCCTATATTTAAAATATCTATGAGACCAATATAGGATTAATTTGTAAAAGAACCCTAAGTATGAGCGCCCTCCAGCGATTTTAGAAACTGAGTGGAAAGCCCTCATAGAAGATGAAAAGGAGAAAAAAATTCAAAAAGATGGGAAGACACTGCCTGAAACATGAAGGAATGAGGCACTTTTATTAATGTAATTATGATGCTTTCTCATCTATATTGCAACATGTAATTAAGATTATCAATACCGTAAATATAGGCTCCCAGAGACATCTAAAACTATGAAGGAAAGAATAAAAAAACATGGCCAACATCATCTTAGCCCTGGGGGTTACTCAAAACTGGCTAGAAAAATTATAAGTATAAAATAATTAAAAATTGCATCCAAATTTTAAATTCTTAATAATTTTAATTTAATATTGCAGAAGAAAAACGATTCATGTTGTCATGCAAAATTGAAGGGCAAACAATTCAATGAAACTCCCATGGAGGAAGACCTCAAGCCTTCTTACAAGCACAAATATCAAGCCGTTGTCGAAAGTAGGACAAACACGGGGTATTTACGTTCTAGTTCCAATCCCCAACCTGAGACTGAGGTAAATAAAAGAAACAAAGAGAATTTATAAAATAATACTTGTATACAATCTATTGGTTTTTGTTTTTGGCCATAAAGTATTGTTCTTGATTGTAAAACGCAGGTAGGTAGTGTAAATTTTGATGTCCCAAGCAATCATGGAAGACATGAGCCTAGTGACAGTGGAGAGCAAATTGAAATTGATGTTCAGATTGATTCTGGAGGTATTTCATGTGAATTATAATTTTTTTAGTATGGATTAGAATTAGAAATATTTAAATCCAAACAGTTTATTAGTTATAAATCTTCTTGGTTCTACTATAGAGCATTTATGGGATGAATCCAGATAAGAGGAGGAACCTATGGCCACATTCGAAAGTATCTCGCTTCCCTATACTACCGAAGTAGGTAACGAACACTCTACTAACTTTTTATTAATAAAATACTTGTATTAATAATTGCTATAAATAATAATTTAACATTTTATTAATATTTTAGTTGATGCTCTTCTACCCTTACAATAACATAGACGTTTCAGTAGGTCGGGAGCAAGACATCTTATAGATGAAGGGAATGAATTCCTTGCTTCATACATGAAAAATTGCAAGAAACCAAAGAATTTTTACTTTTAATTTAATAAGAACGACCTTGTTTCAGATTATGTATAGCATACAATTTTTTTTTTTTTAAGTAAGACTAATTCTATTAAAAGAGCATATAGTACAAAATAGAGTTACAATCAAGAGAAACTACAAATCAGGGAAGCCGGAAATGATAACCTATCAACCTCGGTCCCGTAACGCACATAAGAGAGAAACATGGAGGATAATGAGGAGTAACATGGGAACCATAATATACAGACATAAGAATTTAACCAAAATGGGGTAAATCCTCAATACGACCTTTCTTTCCTTTCTTTTTTGTAACTTTAACCCAACCGTCATGGAGCGGGTGGGCTAAAACCAATTAAAGAATATTGTTGACTAAAGTTAGAGTCTCCTTATCTAAGTTGAAGGAGGAGGACTCATGTGCTCACTTCTAAGCACTCGAAGAAACATTGGGCCCCCCAGGATCTGTCGAGGGCTTATCCTTCTCCTTCTGTGCTACATCCACATCTGCTTCAATATCATCCTCATCCGAATTGAAGGACTCAATGTCATCCATGGGAGGCGGGTCACAAGGTTTCCATATTTAGAATTATATTTGTGATTTCTTATCTTATTTTGAGTGAGGAACATAGTGCAGGAGTTCTGAAGATGCCCTGTTTGATGGCCGTGACGAAATTGAAAAGCAGTATTTTCATAATCCAGTGACTATGTCCAACGGGCATCACCAACTTTGAGATTTAATTTATCACATAGGCCTTTAATTATGTCAATTTTGGCATAGATTCTACCATAAGTGTAAATTCCCTTCTCCCCCCTAGAATGATTTGTTGCCAGAAAGAGACCCAGAGAGTTTCCAATTCCTTGAAAGATCGAGAAGTGCCATAAGTGAGCAGGGAGATTTGGAAGCCTCACCTGTTAGTCATTAGTAATTTTTTCCTATTCATAGATGACTAAATTCTTATCCTATATTTCTAGAAACAAAAATCATGAATATTGTGAGTTCTAGAAATATCGTTGCCTTCATTATCCTTAGGATAATTTTTTCACTATTTTACTATCCTATCAAGTCATAGTCAGCCTATCACTCCCAGAGGACCCATCATGGGATCATGCCACTCATTGTCACTATGTTTTTCCACCTCTGACCTTACCACTCTTTTTTCACTTGCCTAACCCTTCTACTTTTACCTTGGGTTCCAAGTAACCCAACCTTTTCCCCATCCACCAAGTGCCTTAAGCATTGGTGGTTTAAATCTACTTTTCTAGGCTCTTTAGATAAATCAAAATTAGTAGATTTGGGTCTGCAATGCATAAATTCTGTCAAAAACTCTGTTTTACACCTAAAAACCCTAAGTCAATTTTTCAGCCAAAGGCCAAGTCCAAAAGTCCTCCCACTAGGTCACCTAGGGTTTCACAAGTCATAGGATCATTTTGGTGTTCTAAATCTTTTCTTTTCCTGTGCCAAGAGGCTGCAATCAGTGAAGAAGAAGGACAACACATGATTTTCCAAATGATATCAAAAAACCTTCAAGGAAGGCCTTCTTGGTCAAGCAAAAATTTCTACAAGGGACAGCTACCCTTGTTAACATTTTTGCGGGAGTGATTGAGATGGCTATTAAGTAGAAAAAGAGGTAAGGTAAGAGGCTAAGTCATCAATAAGGACAACCATAGCAAAGGAAGAGGCAACAGGCCTATGTACAAAGAGAATTAGAGTTTTGGGACTGATTGGAAAAACAGTGTTGCCAAGCAAGGAGCCAGTGTAAAGACCATAAGGACAAAGGCACAATAGCACAACCAAGCACACATTGAATATTTTCAAAAATAATAAATGAAGAAAATAAGTCTCCATAATGACAACAGATAGAAGGTTTCAAGAGGCTATGGTTGGTGACCTCCAAGGTTGTTAAAGTAAATCCATCATATCTCAGGAAGCAAAAGCAGAGCCAAGTTAATGCTTTCTGTTAGCTACAAGGAAAAAGTAAAAATATCAGTGATAAGAACAAAGAAGGTTTAACACAGTAGGAAATGGGTTTCAAAGACCAAATTAAACCTCTATCTTCCCATCAAGCACATCTAACACTTCACTAAGTTATTTTTGCACTTGCAAGGTCATCAGAACATTCAGGAGAGAAAAACTATGAGATTTTTTAGGTCAAAATTAACTAGATATGTGGTGCTGTGTGCCTGGCATGTCCCCCTGCGTATTTTTACACAGGGAACTGTGCGCTAGGGATATGGCGCTGCGCGCCTAGTTTCACGTTGCTCGTGCCTCACCCGAATCGCCTGACAACACTCACCCACATTGTTACGCCTTTGGTGCTGTGCGTTTGGCCGGCCCAAAAGGTCCATGCAGCCTCTGCCCAGCGCTATGCCTACATTGTGAATTTGATCAGGGAGGCTTCTAAGCCCAACAAAAGCCAAAATCACCTCAAAATCGAGTTAAGCTGCCTCCAAAGGTACTTCAAGCACTGTTAAGAGTAAGTGCCACTAAATACACACATTTGAAAACTCCTTTGATGATTTGATTCAAGGAATGGTACCCTAAGGAGATAACCTAGTTTTCACCCCTAAAAATCATTGTTTAAAACCTCATTTATCTACATGCAAAGGGAGTCAATGACAACATAGGGGTAAATTGTTGGAAATTATTTACTCACTGAAAGTTGTGCCTTCAGTCACCCCATTCACCAAATCAATCCTCTGCATCACAAATGGATTGAAAAATCCATTTCCATTCACCCATTCATACCATTCATTTGCAAAGACTGCCATCCTCCATCCCTTCATCTCATTTTTATTATGCAGTCGTGGGGTTTTTCTCAAAGCAACAATGATCAAATGTCAGGAATAAGAGGACTATGGCAGTGAAGCTAAGAGCCATAATGACAGTGATGATAAGGGAAATAGTGCACAAAGAAGTGAAAAGGTAGAAGGCAATGTGGCAAAGAAACAATACCCAAAACAATGATAAAGCACATAGCAGAAAATAAGGTATCAGTGGATCAAATAAGGAAAATAATGAAGAAAGTAGCAGAAATAAGGATGACAGTAGGTCAAAGTGCTAACAAGGGAAAACCATCAAGCAGCCCAAAGAAAGAATAAAAACTTGGTGACATGGCTGATACATCCCTTACAAAGCCTCCCAAACATAATCAGCTGAACAAAACCCAACTTTGGGCACCTTTCTGCACTCATGAATTTTTCACTGTTTTTTAGGGCCAAGGGGGTAGCACCCTTGGTGTTGCGCTTTTTCTCAGGGCATCCTTAGGAGTTAAATTTTACATTTTTGGAATTTCTAACTCAATTACAACATGATTACCAAATTTTAGGTCATTTGGAGTTGATTTGGTCTTCCAAAATGGTCAAAAACACCCTATTTTTCACCTTTCTGCCTAGTTTTTAGGACAGGTGTTGCACCTTTACCAACCTTAGAATTTTTTTTTTGAACAGGTTTTAGAGGTAAAATAAGAGAACTAAGGGTATTCATGGAAATTAGACTCACTATGCTTTCCAACGCGCCATCACAGAGCCTATTCTGACATCAGTACTTCCTTCAAAACATTGCTGCAAGTTGACCCAGTTTTCCTACTCCAATGACATGCCCTTGGCATGGAAATGCATCCTTAAACTCAGTGCTGTGCCCTGACAGTAAAAAAAGTCAACAAAAACACTCATTGATGGAAAATGGATTTCTTAGTGTTTTCTTATGAAAATCACTCCAAAATTGGTTGAGGAGTTATTTTTATGTTATCTTTCATTTATTAGCTTAGATATTATGTGCCTTAGGCCTTGCA
The DNA here is from genome assembly GCA_034641835.2 of Pinus albicaulis. Taxonomy (NCBI): domain Eukaryota; kingdom Viridiplantae; phylum Streptophyta; class Pinopsida; order Pinales; family Pinaceae; genus Pinus; species Pinus albicaulis. Next base: position 838,821,047 of record CM076583.1, read on the forward strand.
TGACCTCTTTGGACATAAATGACATTTATGGTGTATTTATGGTTTCTAGAAGCCTCTTATGGTTTCCACCTACTCTTTTGCTGATTAAATATAGCATAGAGGTCTTATTGTAAATGTTTGCATTTGATGAATTTTGAGAGCAATACATGGTTTTTTGAGGTTGGAGAGAAATTTGGTGTTGTGGAGCTTGTGAATGATTTGCTTTGATTGATGATGATGAAGGCTTGTTTGCAGGATCCCTGAGCTTGGTGAATGGTGACGTGTCTCTAATTTTTTCATGTTTTCTTGTTCTCATTATGTTTACATCCTTGTATGTTGCAGTAGAAAAGAAGAGTAGAAGTTAAGAAATTTCCTTTGAGGCACCTTAGTCCTTCCTGTTTCTACTGCCTTTGTGTTTTCTACTGCTGGGTTTGTTTAAGGAATTGTTAGCTGCTCCTTAGAATCATCTAAGTTTTTTTTTTTCATAAATTATGTAAGAAAGTAGTTTTCAAATATGTTTTATGGTTAGCCATGCTTACTTGATGCTATCTAAACTCTGTTTGTGGAATCTCTCTTTGCCATGTGTTGCCTACTAGGTTTAGCCAAAGAGGCCATGTTTTGATAATTCCCTTTGTCCATGCTTAAGAATTTTACCTCAAAGTTCTTTATATCTTGATCAATGATGCTTAGTATTTCCCTCTTCTTTTTATTAAAGTTATTTTCCATCTTATATGTTTTCAAATCTTGAAGGTGAAATCACTAAAATTAGATTAGTTTCTTGCTTTCTATGCTTCACTGAATTATTCATCTTGAATACTCATTTGATTAAGTATTATCAAAAAGCTATGGTTTTTTCATGTCTTATGATGATGTCCTTATGTTGATAAATTTTTAAGACCATATTGTTTAAAGGGTATTTGTTTAAGGATTCTTCACTACCATTAGACACCTACTTTGTTCACCAACTTATTGTTCATTCCACTTCACACATACCTTCACAATCCATTTGACCAAGCTATATTTTCCCTGTTATGCATCTTGTTTCATTGTTTAGATATCCATGACTTTAATTGACTCCATAGGCCAATGATTTGAAGACCTCTCGCTCCACCTATTCTACCTGGTCATCTTTCTCAACCATAACAAACAACAACCCTACACTTAACAACTAGCCTAAAATCAACAATCTAAAGCAAACAAGTTCTCATCCTTTGCATAAAATAGAGAGATCCCTCTCTGATTCCAGGAAGGCTAGGTCCTAGGACTCCAAATACTGGTTTCATGTTACCCTGCGCATTTGGTCTACCAATCTGCTAAATCAAGAGACTCTAACATTCTGGCAATCACGATGGGACTTTCTGAGTAAGTCACAAGCTAAAGGTTTTTGTATCCATTGATTTATAGCCACCTCATCACTATTACTAACATTTCTGGCGATCACGGTGGGACCTTATAAATAAATAACATCTTATATATCCTTAAGACCTCAGAAAACCCACAAACATCCTTAGATTGGTATTTAGTTGTTGATGGTGGACAACAAGTACATCCTTAAAAAAAGTAAACATCATCCACTTGGTGACTCCACTGGTCTTCAGTAGCCCTGTTGACCCCACTAGTTCTTATAGACTCCCCTAAGAATGCATTAAGCAATCCCAATAATGCTGATGGTGGACAACAAAGTTGAAATCTTCCACCTGGCGACTCCACAACTTTCAAAAGAGCTAAAGACTCCACTGGCAGAGAACTCTAGACTGGTTGAAAAGATATAGTGACCCCTTTCTGATTTACAAAAATGGATCCAAGAATACAATGAAGATATGCCCCAAACAAAATGCCTCAGATAAATTGGATAATAAGCCTCCCTATATTTCAAGATGAAAAATTTGATGACCCATTTTTACATCTCATCAAATTTCATATACATGTATGGAGGTTAAAGGTTGAATGGCACGAGTACTGCCTCATAAAAATGTTTATGGAAACATTAGAGGGTAAGGAAAGGGAATGGTATGAAGGTCTGAAACCAAGTAGTTTGTTTCTTAAATGATCTCCATAAGGTGGTCTATGAGCATTATAAAGAAAATTATTCATCTCTATCATTAGCTGAAAAATATTGTTCTCAATCCAAAGACCTCATACAATACCTTGTGAACATTGATGAAGATTTAGGAAATTGGCATCCTGAAGACCCAAAAAAGGAAATTCATTCATTTCATACTCAAGATAAATATCATAACATCCAAGAAGAGTTGGTTGAGGATGAAATCCATCAATAAGTAGGAGAAAATCCACACGCTCTCTCTAAAGACATAAGTGATGATTCATCATCCCTACTAGATGAGGCTCAAGAGGACATTCAACCTCAGAATCAATCTTCACAAGAGAAAGAGAACTACTGTAGTTCTATCCAAATAAAGAGAAATGTGCCTCCTCTTTTAACTGAAGAGGAAATAAATCATATTATAAGCATGTAACCAGCCTCTAAACCTTCATATGAACATAATATTTCTATGTATTTTCCTGCTAATACAATATGTTTGATTGGTGACATTACTTATGTTGATGATTTCCCAAAGTTTGATCAGTCTGATGATGATGTTATCCAAATAGAAGCTAGCCTGCAGAGACATCAACATTTGGTTTATGGGAGGAAAATCAGTTTCATCCACTTCAAAAAAGTAATCCCCCAATATACACTATCTATGACATTGATGAGGAAAGCCTAGAAAGTTTAGAAGTAAGTGAAGAATCTCTGAATATTTTCTCTAATTCATTTCAGTCCATCAGAAACAACTTTCATATGATTGGAAATCAACAGTCTTTCAGTTTTGATGTTGAGGTTTGGGAAGACAAAGAACTTCTTGAGTAGATTGTTAATGAGAAACCTCTTCCTGAAATGGATGAGGAAATAATTTATGACATAGAATTCTCCTTAGCTCTAGATTTTTAGCCACCAAGTCCCATTGAAGTTCAAATTGCAGATGAACGCTTGGAAATTGACAATCACATGAGAGTTGTTGCACTGCCTTCTCAAGAAGATTTATTACCAAAGACTACTTCTGCTCATCAACATGATGGTCTTCATACATAACTCAACCCACTCTATTAGAAAACATTAGGTTTGCTATAGGATAACATTGCAATAAATGATGAGTCTACCAATTCAGATGATCATGAGGAATAGGTGGAGTTTCTTTCCCAAAAGAGTCCCAAGCATAGCCGAGTGGAAGAAGGAGTATTCCTGAATGATGCTTATGTATCAAATCCTCTAGATCATGTATTATTCCAAGATCCATTTGTTGTTTTCCTTGAGAAATCTAAAGGAGGAGTGTGTTCTGCCAAGAAAAGTCTATTGCAAAGTGTGGGAAAAATTTTAGGCACTACTGTTCAAAAACAAGTGAGGTGGAAGTGGCCTTTTGATTTCTTCAGCACTCTCAAAGAGCTGAAACAAGATCAATCATGGAATCATCTACTTGATTGGTAATATTGGAAAAGGGAGTTCACCAAATGAATGTATATAATGTATAAGTTAGATTAGGATAGATAGGCATGCAAATAAGCTCAGCCTTTTGAGCATCTAGTTTTGGTTTCAGATTGTTTTGTCAAAAAAAAGAAAAATGAAAACACAAAAATAGAGAAAAGAAGAAAAGAGGGCAGTTTTAAAGAATAGGTACAACCACATACCAAAAAAGAGTACTTCTGAAAGTGTGCGAGTCTAAATGCCATTACTTGAGAAAAAAGAGCCTTGTTCAGTCATCTAGCCTAATCATGGCAGAACGTGTCTTGAATTTTTGCTGATAGGTTAGTGAAAGAAGGCTTGTCAAATCATTTAAGCTTGACTTATCATGTAGGAATAGATTAGGAAGAAAATATGTTGGTTCTTAATGCTTAAATCTGAACCAAAGAGAAAGATAGGAATGCTTAACAAATGACGGATTATAGCCCTCATACTTTCTAGTTTTGTTTGTACAAAAATAATATTTGTGTGCAGTTTTTCCTAATGCCACAACCCATGGTGAGTCAGATTGCCTAATCATGATTTAAACCATGTTTTCAATTTCATGTTAATATCTTAGAGAATGAAGTTTGCCAAACACCTTAATCTTGGTAGTGAAATAGTCTAGGTAGAGAATAAAAAGAGTTCACTAGCATAATCTGAACTCTTGGAAGTAATAAGAGTAGAAGTAGATAGTTTGTTTTTCTTTCAAAAGAAAACAATGTCAAGGGTTTTCTAGTTCAAGTGCACCCAAGGAAGAAAACATGTTAGGCAAGTAGGTTGGGTACATAGGGATGAAGTTGAGCTAATCATTTTTTTTAGAGTATTGAGAGCAGAACTTCAAAAAAGCATCAGCAAATGGAAATAATGAAAATTCTTCCCAATGGATGAGCCACTGGTCTTCATAAAACCAGAGATCTAAAGTTCTCGACACCTTTTGAAAGGGAGCTACCCTCCCCAACTGGAGCCACTATTAGTCATTAGTAATTTGTGCCTATTCATAGATGACTAAATGCTTATCCTATATTTCTAGAAAAAAAATTCATGTATATTGTGAGTTATAGAAATATTACTGCCTTCATTATCATTAGGATAAAATTTTCACTATTTTACTATCCTATCAAGTCATGGTCAGCCTATCACTCCTAGAGGACCCTTCATGGGCTCATGCCACTCATTGTCATTATGTTTTTCCACCTCTAACCTTACCACTCCTTTTTCACTTTCCTAAACCTTTTACTTACACCATGGGTTGCCAAGTAACGCAACCTTTTCCCCACCCACCAAGTGCCTTAAGCATTGGTGATTTAAATATACCTTTATAGGTTATTTAGATAAATCAAAATCAATAGCTTTGGGTCTGCAATGCATAAATTCTGTTAAAAACTTTGTTTTACACCTAAAAATCCTAAGTCAAGTTTTCAGCTAAAGGCCAAGTCCAAAAAGCCTCCCACCAGGTGACCTAGGGTTTCACAGGTCATAGGATCATTTTGGTGTTCTAAATATTTGTTTTTCATGTGCCAAGAGGCTACAATCAGAGAAGAATAAGGACAACACATGATCATCCAAATGATATCAAAATTAATTCAAGGAAGGCCTTTTTGGTCAAGAAAAAAATTCTGCAAGGGACAATTGCCCTTTTTGACATTTCTGCAGGAGTGATTGAGATTACTATCAAGCAGAAAAAGAGGTAAGGTAATAGGCTAAGTCATCACTAAGGATAGACACAAAAAAGGAAGAGGCATCAAGCCTATGTAGAAAGAGAATCAGAGCTTTGGGACTGATTGGAAAAACAGTGTTTCCAAGCAAGGAGCCAGTGTAAAGACCATAAGGACAAAGGCACAACATCACAACCAAACACACATTGAAGATTTTCAAAAATCATAAATGAAGAAAATAAGTCTCCATAATGACAACAGACAGAAGGTTTTAAGAGGCTGTGGTTGGTGACCTCCAAGGTTGTTAAAGTGAATCCATCATACCTTAGGAAGCAAGACCAAAGCCAACTTAATGTTTTCGATTACCTACAAGGAAAAATTAAAAATATCAGTGACAAGAGAAAAGAAGGTTTAACAAAGTAGGAAATGGGTTTCAAAGACAAAATTAAACCTCTATCTACCCATCAAGCACATCTAACACTTCACCAAGTTATTTTTGCACCTGCAAGATCATCAAAACATTCAGGAGAGAAAAAATCTGAGCTTTTTCAGGTAAAAATTAACTAAATATGTGGCGTTGCACACCTGGAATGCCCCCCTATGTATTTTTACACAGGGCACTGCGAGAGTAGAATATGGCGTTGCGCGCTTGGCTGCACGTTGCCCGTGCCTCACTCGACTCGCCTAGCAGCACTCGCCCACACCGCTACGCATTTGGTGCTGCACGTTTGGCTGGCCTGACAGGCCCATGTAGCCTTTGCCTAGTGCTACGTGCCTACACTACGTGTTTGGTCAGGGTGGCTTCTAAGCCCTGCAAATTCCCAAATCACCTCAAAATCGAGTCAAGCTACCTCCAAAGGTCCTTCAAGAACTGTTAAGAGTAAGTGCCGCTAAATACATGCATTTGCAAACTCCTTTGATGATTTGATTCAAGGAATGGTACCCTAAGGAGATAACCTAGTTTTCACCCATAAAAATCACTATTTAAAACCTCATTTATCTACCTACAAAGGGAGTCAATGACAACATAGGGGTATATTGTTGGAAATTATTGATTCAATTAAAGTCATGCCTTCAGTCACCCCATTCAAAAAATCAGTCCTCTGGTTCAAAAAAGGATTGAAAAATCCATTTCCATTCACCCATCCATATCATTCATTTGCAAATACAGCCATCCTCCATCACTTCATCTCATTTTTATTATGCAGTCCTAGGGTTTTTCTCAAAGCAGCAATGATCAAATGTCAGGAATAAGAGGACTATGGCAATGAAGCTAAGAGCCATAATGACAGTGGTGATAAGGTAAATAGTGCACAAAGTAGTGAAAAGGAATAAGGAAATGTGGAAAAGAAACAATACCAAAAACAATGATGAAGCACATAGCAGAAAATAAGGTATTAGTGGATTAGATAACGGAAATAATGAAGAAAGTAGCAGAAATAAGGATGATAGTAGATCAAAGTGGTAATAAGGGAAAACCCTCAAGCAGCCCAAAGAAAGAAGAAAAAATTGGTGACATGGTTGATCCATCCCTTACAAAGCCTCCCAAACATAATTAGTTGAACAAAACCCAACTTTGGGCACCTTTCTGCACTTATGAATTTTTCACTGTTTTTGAGGGCTAAGTGGGTAACACCCTTGGTGCTACGATTTTTCTCGGGTCATCCTCAGGAGGTAAATTTTACATTTTTGGAATCCTCAGCTCAAGTACAACATGCTCACCAAATTTTAGGTCATTCGGAGTTGATTTGGTCTTCCAAAAGGGTCAAAACACCCTATTTTTCACCTTTCTGCCTAGTTTTCAGGACAGGTGTTGTGCCTTTACCAGCCTTGAAATTTTAGTTTTTTAAATATTTTTCAGAGGTAAAATCAAATAAATAAGGGTATTTATGGAAATTAGACTCACTAAGTTGTCCAACAAGCCATCACGGAGCCTATTCCGACATCGGGAAGGCCTTCAAAACATTGCGGCCAGTTGACCTAGTTTTCCTACTCCAGTGCTATGCCCTTGCCATGGAAATGCATCCTTAAAACACAGTGCTGCATCTTGATAGTCAAAAAAGTCAAAAAAACACACTCATTTATGGAAAATGGATTTTTTAGTGTTTTCTTGGGCAAATCACTACAAAATTGGTTGAGGAGTTATGTTTATGTTATCTTTCATTTATTATCTTAGATATTATGTGCCTTGCACCTTGCATGGCCTCTTTGGACATAAATGACATTTATGGTGTATTTATGGTTTCTAGAAGCCTCTTAGGGTTTCAACCTCCTATTTTTTTGATTAAATAGAACATAGAGGTCTTATTGTAAATGTTGGCACTTGATGAATTTTGAGAGCAATACATGGTTTTTTGAGGTTGAAGAGCAATTTGGTGTTGTGGAGCTTGTGAATGATTTGCTTTGATTGATATGATGAAGGCTTTCTTGCAAGATCCATGAGCTTGGTGAATGGTGATGTGTCTCTAATTTTTTCATGTTTTCTTGTTTTCAGTATGTTTACATCCTTCTATGTTGCAGTAGAACAAAAGAGTATAGGTTAAGAAATGTTCTTTGAGGCACCTTAGTCGTTCCTGTTTCTATTTCCTTTATGTTTTATACTACTGGGTTTGTTTAAGGAATTATTAGCTACTCCTTATACCCGTATAAACTTGTTTGTTTCATAAATGGTGTAAGAAAGTGGTTTTTAAATATGTTTTATGGTTATCCATGCTTACTTGATGCTATCTAAACTTTGTTTGTGGAATCTCTCTTTGATGTGTTACTTGCTAGGTTTAGCCAAAGACGCCATGTTTTGATCATGCCCTTTGTCCATGCTTAAGAGGTTTACCTAAAAGTTCTTTATAGCTTGATCAATGATGCTTAGGATTTCCCTCTTCTTTTGATTAATGTTATTTGTCATCTTATATGTTTTCAAATCTTGAAGGTGAAATCACTAAAGTTAGGTTAGTTTCTTGCTTCTATGGTTCACTGAATTGTTCATCTTGAATGCTCGTTTGCTTAAGTATTATTAGAAAGCTATTTTTTTTCAATGTCTTATGATGATGTCCTTATGTTTATCAGTGTTTGAGAACATCTTGTTTAAAAGGTATTTGTTTAAGGATTCTTCACTGCCCTTAGACACCTACTTTGTTCACCAACTTATTTTTCATTCCACTTCACACATACCTTAAGGATCCATTTGAGCAAGCTATATTTTCCCTGTTATGCATCTTGTTTCATTGTTGAGATATCCATGATTTTCATTGACTCCATAGCCCAATTATTTGAAGACCTCTCACTCCACCTATTCTACCTGGTCATCTTGCCCAACCAAAACAAACAACAACCCTACACTTAACAACTAGCCTAAAATCAACCATCTAAAGAAAACAAGTTCACATCCTTTGCATACAATAGAGAGAGCCCTCTTTGAGTCCAAGAAGGCTAGGTCCTAGGACTTCAAAGACTAGTTTCATGTTACCCTGTGCATTTGGTCTACCAATATGCTAAATCATGAGACCCTAACAAATAGGTGGCTTGGTGATGAATTCCATAGAAGGGTAGAAATATGGGAACTAGGGGGTGAGGAATAACCCTGATTTTCCCCAAAACCATGGACCACTAGTTAAGGATTTTTTATAATGTTCATTGAAAGAAAACACCACTATAAAAAAACCCTTTGAGCAGAAGATAACCTTGCAGTTATTGGTCCATGTGGATTGCATCCATTGGTAGATATTTGCAGTGTGAGGCCATAATCCATTGAATCTATAAATAATGGCAGATTCTGCATAAATTTGAAGTTGGTTTTCAAGTTTCGGGTGGGATATTTCTACAAAAGGTGCATCCTCCAATTTATCAACCAAAAAATGCTTGGGAGCCTCATAGAGTTGAGCATCTTGCTTGGGAGGTTGTGCATGGACAACATATTTGTAAGAGAAAGCTTGAGAGGAAGATAGCTGACCTACTGCCCCTCATCGAAGAAGAAGGGTTAGAAATAAAGTAACGTCTTTTTCAATATTATAAAATGAGAGCGGAAAAGAATCCTCAATTTGTTTACCTCCTTTGAGAAATCGCTAAAGGGAAGATGGAATCTCCAATCTGAGTTCAAGGGCATACAAAAGGTCTTTCACTAAATCCAAAGAGTGAATCCATAGAACCATGGTTTTCCTGGAGAGGAGAATGATATGAATCTGAAAATAGGGGTTTGTAATATCTCGGGTCATTGGGGTCTCCACATCTGGGCTCCCACTGAGCCATCCATCCCCTGTTATAGCCCTGAAAATGGGCCAAAATGGGGAATCTTGCTTCTGTTTCATCAACTAACCCATAACCGGATATGGATTTCTTGTCTTCTCTGCGAACTGATCTACAAGTAAAAAAATATCTAGAAGGAATGGGGTTAAGACCCATGAAATATTTGTATTCCTATCCAAGATCAAAATGGAAAACAAAGAGAGTTCCATTTTCCATGGTTTTGGTGACTCTGTAGTCCCCTCCTCCCTATGAGCACTAGGCTCCACATATGGGCATAACCCATGACATAAACACATGCGATTGACCAGATCCATGAAATAAAATGATGGATCCTAAAAAATATAAGGAAAACCCCCGCGGTATATTTCCAGATCCAGACACCTTTATCTGTCATCTTGAATTGATGAATCATCCTCGAGACTCTAGTTAGCTAACTTCGTTGACAAGCCTTGAAACATTGCAGAGGCAGTGGAGTCCCCTAGATGGGTCGAGGGAAACATGCATTTCTTGATGGCTGGAAGTGCAGAAGTTGCAGAGGCCATTTTCAATTCAAGAATGGTGTTGAAGTAGTTGATAGTGCAGTCTGCCAGTGAATAGATCTGTGATCCCAGACACAGATGAGTTGGACTCCCATGTGTCTATACCATCGATGCATGTACAATACTCTGTTAGTCATCAGTATTTTTCACTTGTTGGTGATGACTAGATCCGTAGCTGAGTTTTCTAGAAGCTGAATTCCATATGTCAATCTGTCATCTAGAAAACCCTCATAAAAAAATTTTTGCCCTCCTACTTTTCAGTCCATCCATGTCAAAGTTAAAACCCATTATCACTATTTTTTCTAGCTCCAGCCCTACTGGTCTGACCATCAGCTTTAAAAAGGCAAGTCCAAGTCTATTTCAAAAGCCTCCCCTATGTTAGGAAGTGGCGCTTTAAGGCATTTTACCCTTAGCAACCATCAAAAGGCCAAAAAAACCTCCATCTGATACAGACCATTCGTAACAGACCTCCCACTCTACAAATCAAGTTGATCACAGCTCTAAGTCGCGCCACTTACACACCCCTAGGTCTCAGCACTGCATAGACCACAGTCTCAAGCTGATTATTAGGTGTTTCACAGTGTTTCATGGATTATACAAAGACAGGAAATAATAACTTCGTCTCAGGAGAAAATGCTTGAATCTACATTTAGAAGAACAACTGCTTCTCAAATGTGAAAATGAGCCTGAGATATATCTGCAAGATAGAAAGTTACTCATCGAGACCTTGCAGCTTCCTTTCAACATGAAAATCACAGTAAGAGAAAGACACCACTGTCACAGCAAACTGGTAATTTTTCATGGCCAAGAACCTCCTTCATTTACAAGCAGAGGGTTAGGGTGCCTCCTTCATCCACAAGCAGAGGGCGCTGGCCAGTATTGACTTTAAGGATTGAAAAAGCCCAGGCAGAAGAAAAGGTGTTTGTTTTTCAAAGGGTGCTAACCTCCATAGTCACAGAGACTATCTTTCAAATAATTTGTCATAAGTTGACCAAAGCAAATGGTGACATTTCAGTTCCCCTCAGCAAAGAGCAGTACAGTGAGACAGTGACACCTTGACTAGGGTTGTCTGAAGCACAGTATTAATTGCAAGCAGAGGTGCCAGTATTAATGTTTTTCAATTTTGTTTGCTTATCATCATATACAAGAAAGACCCTTGTCAGGCAGGCTTGTCAAACAATCTTTAGATACTTTGCCAAGTGAAGGGCCTCCTTCATTCATGAGAAGATGGCCAAGGCATTGAATGTTTTAAAGACTGATTGGTAAAAAGATGCAGTGGAAAGAGACAAAGAAAGAAAGAAAAAGTCATTACACAAGCAACAGATGGTGTTTATGTTTCAAAAGATATTGGTTTTCCTACTCATAAGAAAATGGCATACAGTCTCAGACAGGAGACTTTTTACTATTAATCAAAGCGCTGGTGCAAATCCAGCTGTTGCAAGCTGCACCTCACAACAAAGACAAAGTTTCTCTTCAGATACAATAGGTTGGTATTTTCAGTTTGTCATTAGGAAGAAGATGTCTATGAAAGCTTTGTTATCTGTGAAATAGGCCAAAAATTTGTCCACATCTTATATACTTGCATCTTCAATACAAAGACAGGAAATGCTTAGGATCCGAAGTTTAAAAACCCTAGGGAAGCATGCAAAGCTAATCAAAGAATGGCATTATTGGAAGTAATTCCATTTATGGAGCAAGTACCTTTTCAAAATAAGTTTGTCCTAAGTTGACAGTAAAATCTGAGCCTGGTTTTCCCAAGAGATACTGCAGCTAGTATATAGGGTTATAAAGTACAAAAATATTTTGGGAATACTCTCATATTTCGAAGAGGTTTTCAAAACATGTACAAAGCTGTCATTATAAAGATCATAGATATCACATCAGCACTGAGAGCAGAGAAAATATTGTAAAAGAAAGCACCTTCTTAGACAAATGATGATCAAGCCTGGGTGAGTAGCACTACAGTTTACACCTTGGTCAAATTTCAGTCACAGTGGGCATCATTTAGTTCCAAAAAGGCATTAAGAGCAAGATGCTAGTTTGTGTTGAAGCAAGGGAAAAGAATCTCTGTCAAAACGTCAAAGAATACTCCGCAGCGCGAAATGTCCTTTACAGGTTTGAAACAAATGCAGTTCTTTCATTATTCAAAAGGACAGGGATATCATAAATGATATGTTCTAAGCAAAAAGGCATATTGGAGAAGGCTCCTTTCTTAAATCACAGAGCCATGATTAAATCCAGACAATGTTAGCAAATGTGGGCACTTGCATTGAGAAAGAGGTTGAAGGAGCAAGTAAAGACCGAGGCTGTCAAAGCATGCTGACAATACAAAACATATCCTTTCAGAAACAAAGCAGTTTTCAGGTATTTTCTTGACAGTGTTAAAGTGAGGTTACTTTACATAATAAATATCACCAGCATTTTTAAACACAGTGGTAGAGATGGTATGAAGGTTATTAAGTTATTATTCAAGGTTTGAAATTCGGTGTTAAAGTTGTCACCCAAGAAACAAAACTGGCAGGAAATCACCCTTCAAACCCATGTGCATAAGTAAAACAGAGTTTTGACCTTTCAAGCCATTTTTGTTTTCTATAAAGAGGTTGATCCATGATTAACACGGTCTAAAAACATAGAAAATCTCCAATGCATGCATCGCTTATGAATCCAAGTTGCAAATACGCCAAAGGGTATTGTTGAAAAGGGTCAAAAAGACTGTGATTACCTTGCAAAACCCAACCGAAAGTTCATTTTTACATTTAAAAAGATGACCGTTGGGAGTTTTTGTTATGTTGAGGGAGTAAGGTTGAAGAGTGCATTTCCATTTTCAAATCGAGCAAGGTCCTTTTGTTACCCTCGGCATCAAACAAAGAAAGTTCCGGGTCAAATTGTAGAAGTTTGGAGCAGTTTTCACCGCGCGACGTGCCTGGAAAACTACGCGACGCGCCTGGAATGGATTTTTCACAGGCAGTCAACGTATGCACGACGCGCCTGTAAAATTGCGCGACACGCCTGTACACGACGCCCGCCCGTCCCGACAAATCCACCCGACAGTTGTTTCGGCGCGGCACTCTGAGAGCTTAGCACGTCGCTCACCTCTTTGACCCTCTTAAGCTATTCGAAACACCTCCGGAACTGGACTAAAATCATCAATAAGCTTCTCCATCATATTCTCAAGGTATTTCCATATGCCTTCTCAGTTTTTGAAACCAAGAGCTAAGTGACATGAAGATTTAAAAAGCCCTGTTTTTCAGCTATGGTGTGAGACAAATTGCTGAGTTTGACCTAGTCTGATTATCATCATATATTTTGAGAAGTTGCCTATCAAGGTTAAGGTCAAGTCAAAAGAGGGCTTATCCTCGGTTATCTTGCTACATCACCATATTTTTCAACTGTTTTTGCTGTAAAAATGTCCATGGGTTGAATGCTGTGTTTGAATGATAAATACACTGTTAGAAGTGCCTATAGAGAGAACCGTGTGTTGAGCTTCTCCAAATTACTCATACCATAGCATACAGAACTTTCAAACTTTGAAACCTTTTCAGAAAAACAGTGTTTTGGTTGTATGATGATTCGAATTGTAAAAACTGTGATAAGATGTTGGATGTGTTGTTTAAGGCACCTACACGAAAGAATATGTGATTGAACTAAGAACAGTGTTTTGCTAAAAGGAAGTTTGTTGGTTGCAAGATCTTTGACTGCCACCTCAAAGGAAACCTCTAAAGAGGCAAAACGAAGGTTTTGTTATAGAGAGACAGGGCTTATATCTAAAGGAAAAAATTTCACACTATCTTCAGAACATTGCCACATTATTAAACAGTGAAGTGTAATCAGAAAAAAGGGTTGTTGACAAAGAGCAGTATATAATTTGAAAGCCACAGGGTAAAGTTGATCCTTCTTCTCACAGAAGGGACAGTGTTCACTGTGTTTGCCACTTGATTGCCTTTTGTTTTTCCAGCTCATATTGATAAGTGAATATGCATATAGATTAAAAGTTGTTTTTCTGCAAAGGCAAGGGTTACATTGATAAGGGGAGACTGATTATTTTGAAAGAGATAAGCTGCTACAACCTCTGTTGAAACTTTATAGCTTGTCACCTCTGTTCTCTGACTGTGACAGTGACTGTTTAATTTCACTAAGGGTTGTTTGCATATATGCAAGGTTGTTGAATGTTTGACACCTTATACAGGGCAGGTTTTTAATGATTGGAAATTTTACCTTGGAGACACAGATATATATGTGTTGACTGACCTCTAAAAATTCACAAGAAAAGGTGATTTCTTAACACTGTGCACAGATAATTCACCTAACAGTTGGTTCCTTTTCACTGTATGGTATCCTATTGAACATTCTGTTGGCAGAGATACTTTCAAGGTGGAAGGCCACTCTTTAAGTGAGCAGGGGTTCTTTATAGTGTGAGTGGACAGTGTGCAGTCATCCAAAGACTTTGTTCACTATCTAGACAGTGAATTGACACAGTTTGGCTCCAAGGAGGCAGTTTACACATAGTGAGGCAGTTTGTTTCTTCCAAAGCATATTTAGGTCAAAATGCTTCCAAGGCAAGACAGCAGGAGCGGTCCGCATAAAAGATATGAGCCAATCTCTACAGAAGAGGTTAATGCTCATCCATCCATCCTTTTCAACTTCCATGAAGTAGGTTGCCTAGATTTCTGCCAGAAGATAGAAGAGGTCAAAAGTTTTTTGCCATTAACACACTTGTGCACTCTGATATTCAAAGAAAAACATTTCCAAGTGGCAGGTCTTGATTTCAAGATTTCTCCAAGGTATGTGTCCAAGGCCACCAAGATTCCATATCATGGCGAAAAATGGTTCAAACAGGCTCATCTTGACTTAGAAGATTACAAGCCTTTCATCAAGCCTGAACATAGAGATGCTTTCACTGCTATTTTCCCTTTTTCATATCTCCTTGATAGCTATGCTCCTCTTATGAAAGTCATAATGAAATATTTCACTTGTGAAGGGAGGTTTGATCAAGTTTATGCCTACCCTGTCCGATTATTGATGCATTTTACTAGAAGCAGGCAACTAAACCTCCCTTACTTTTTATTCAAGAGCATTGAGAAGATGGCATGTACTGTCCAGAAGAAGGCCCCACCTCTGCAAATACCTTCCCTTTTCCATCATTCTCTGATCAAGATTATCTTCCTACATCAGCTAGAGAAAAAAGAGGTTCCATGGGATGTATTCATCAGTCATCCAGATTTCTCTACTGTCCCTCCTGTCCATGTGTCTCCCACTCAGCCTATCCATCGCCCGGTACCTTTGTCCAGCAGGCCTACTCCTAGGAGGCTCAGAATGACTACAGGATAGCCTAGTCAACATGAAGGAGGAGAGGGGAGTGAACAGAAGCAAGAGGAAAGGGATGAACAACAGCAAATACAAGAGGAAGAACAGCAGGTTGGGTAGGAAATTGAGCCACATCTTGAGCCACAAAGAGAGCAGGAAATCCAAACACAGCAGCAGCTTGATTTTGACAAAGGAGGGCAGCAGTTTGAAACACCAAATGAACAAGGCATTGATGTAGAACAACAAGTTAAGGTTGGCGAACAGGAGCAGCAAAGTGAACAGCAAGAAGAAAACATCCAGCAGCCTCAAGAAGAGCATCAAGTTCAAGAAGATGTCAAGGGTAAATCAGTTATGTCTCCTCCTCCCAAAAGAACAAAGCTCAGCACAGCAAGGAAAAGAGGGTCTAAGGCTGCCACTCTAACAATGACAAAGGTTGTTCCTAGAAAAAGGAAATCGCCCAAAAGGACACCTGTTAGCATGCCAAGGAGGAAAAGCGCAAGATTGGCCTTCAAATGGAAAAGCAAAGTTGGAGAAAGTACAGAACATGGAGATGCATTGGCTATCATCCCAATCCAAAGCGATGACAGTGATAATGAGGCCCACCTTCTTGAAAACCTCCTAATTCATAAAGAGGGGCAAATTGAGGCATTAGAGGAGGATCTTCAAAGGGCAAGGAACTTCAACCACTTCTTAGAGATTCAAAACAAACAGATGAATGTTCACACAGCTGTTCATGAAGCACTGGCGATCAAATATAAGAATGAGGCAGCTAAGGCACAAGCAAGGATAGAAGAACTCATTGGTGAGTTTGATGAGGAAGAAGAGGGAGACCAGCCTAGGTAGAAGAAGCCTAGGACCATAGGGCTTAAAAGAGCCTTGGAAAAGCAGAAAGAAGAAGAACAAGCTCATCTCCAAGCCTTTCCTCTCACTGCACTCCTTGAGCAGGAAATTGAAGAAAACAAAGAGGCATGGCTTGAAAGAGCCAACAAACACTTGGAGATGAAGCTTGAAAGGGTGAACAGAGATCTAGAACTACAAAGAAAGAGGACACATCACTTTCGAAAGTTGAATCAGTTTGCCTGGCGCAAACTAAAGGCAGTCCAAGAGAAATTGAAGAAGGCAAAGGGGAAGCGCCTGGCACGGAAAGAAGAGAAAAGCATATCAGCCCTTGATATTTTGGCCTCAGCTTCAGAGCATATTGCTAGGGACCCCTGAGGGTCATGCATGCCAATTTTGGGCCCATTTCGTCAACTTTTTGTTTTTTGGCATTTTTTGGGTTTTTGGTCGAAAACTCATTATTTCGCCATTTCAGCTTGAGGATTTTTCAATGGAGAAGGATGATACCAGGTAATGCCATAATTCTATGATCAGGTCCCCAGTTATTTTCAGAGCATTCGGAGATCATTCGCCCCCTCAAATTGGCGAAAAATGCTCGCTTTTTGCACATTCTGCCCGTCATATAAGCAGTCTGCTATTTCCTGGCTTTTTACACACAGGTATAGATTTGGAGGACTTTCGGGCATTAGATTGAGGTGATTTCAGTTGCGCCAGAAAGTAGACATAGAAAGCTCTCCAACGAGCTATCATGAGCCTCATTTCGACACCGGGAAGGCTTTCATTTGTCTCCAGCAAGTCAGGGGACCTTTTTCTGATATAAATTTGAAGTATTTTTGCAATTTTTGAACCTGAAAAATCTGCTTTTTCCAAATGTGTGTTTAGCTATTTTTACACTTGGAAAATGATGCAAAGTCAATATAATTTCCATTTTTAGCATTTTTTTAGATATTTTATGGGATATTTTGTGCCTTGGGCTTTGCAAAGCCTCAAGGACAAGTTTAGATATTTTGATTAGGCCAATGGGATAGCTAGTTGCTCCATGAGGTTTTCCTCACTCAAGCCTATTTATTCCACAAGGATTCATTGTAAAACAAGGCTGAACTTGAGAGAAGAATCAATATATTGGTCATATGAGCTTTGAAGAACATACTTGTGTTATGATTTTTGGACTGCCTCTTGGATGCTTTTGATGAATGATGAAGGATTGTTGATGGATTCCATGACATGGTAGAATAGTATAGTGTTTCTTGCTTTGTTGTTGTCTTCTAGTTTTCATTCATAATACATGCTTCTTGCTGCTATAGATTAGTAGAGATTAAGTTTGAGATATGCCCATGGAGGCACCTCAAAATTCCTGAATCTTCATAGCTTTATGTTTTCTTCTTCCTTAGTTATACTAAAGAATTCTTAACTGCTCTTTAGTAACTTAAGGTATTGTTGCTAGTTTTATTCATCAGTTCTATGTATGTTGAGTAGGATGTATGGTGTGCCCTGCCTACCTATGATTGTCCATAGTTTTGTCCATGAAACTATCTCTTTGACTGATTAGTTTATCATCTTGTTGAACCAAGGAGGCCTAGTCCCGATCTAGCCCTTTACCTAAAACTATGAAAGCTTGTTTGTCCAAGTGCTCAATAACTTAAAGATTGTGTTTAGGCGTTCCGGCATAGTTTTATGAGTTTTTAGTCTGTCTTATGTGTTTTTCCCCAAAGTCTGATAGCCATTTCCCGAATTTAGAAGGTCTTATACTTCTATGCATGGCTGGAATGTTTGATTTCTATGTATTAATTAGCTCATAGTTACATTTAACATGATTAATGGCTTGTTATAACATGTTTATGTCTGCTATCAACTAGTTACACTTGAAATCCCTCGTCTTTCACAAACTTGATGTCCATTTACTCCATTTTTCCCAAAGATCCTTTCTACCTTGAATCAAATCGGCCCTACAACAGCCTTGCATCATCATCTCATAGCTTCCTTGACCTTTTTGACCCCATAGCCCAGTTGATCTAACTTCTTGTTACCCATTTTATATCTTTGATCAGTTTTATCCCTCACAAACTTAAAAAACCAAAAATCAAAAAACTCACTTCATAACTAGCCTAATATCAGAACACCATAAGCAAACACACCGATATCTTTTACACATATAGAGAGAGCCCTCTCTGAGTCCAGGAAGGCTAGGTCCTCGGGCTCCAAAGCTTGGTTTGATGTTACATTGTCATTTGGCTCACCAATCGGCCAAATCACGGGACCCTAACATAATGGCGATCACGGTGGGACCTATTGAGTTCATGATAGTTTAGCAAACTTTATAGACTCCTTATTCCTTCAAATTTTAACTTAAACCATCAGTCTTTAGAATCATTTAGTGTAAACTCTCTGCTTCACCATCTTAGAAAAATGATGAATCAGGTTTATAACACTCTTACATCCTAGGCTGCACATAAAACTCAGAAAAAACCACAAAAAAATCCCTTAGATTCTTTTTTGACAATATTGGTGGTGGACCATACAAGTATACCTCAAACAATTGACATTCCACCTGGCGACTCCACTAACCTCTAGTAGGCCTTACTATTTTACCGGACTCTAGGTTACTATCCAATAGACCTATCCCATCGCTCACTAACATAGCGGGAGATGGTGGGACACTGAGTACATGATAGTCTAGCAAACTCTTATAAACTCTTGGGTACTTTAGATACTTGAACAAGCAAGCATCCCATAGACCCATTTAGAGTAGACTCTTTTTGTTCTCATCACCCTAGCAAAGTGTTGAAACAAGTCTAGGATACTTCAACAAACCATAGGCTGCACATAAATTCAGAAAATCTAAAAAATATTTCCAGATTAGTTACCGGTGGTGGACCATAGCTATCTTCACAAAACAACCAAGTTCCACCTGGCGACTCCACTAAACCATCCCTTTTATTTTGACCATCCTTCACCTTAGTAGAACATTAGAGAAACCACTCATCCAGAACATTCACCAATACCATTCTCTTTAAAACTCTGGATCTAAAATCTGGCTTCACAAAGAATCAATACCAGAGCTCATCCAGACCCAAATCCCCCTATCATAGTAGATGACCCAGAGAAGATTCTGTGGCAAGCTTCTGAAACTGATCATCTAGCTACTGGTAGATCCATCCGTAAAACAAGATCTGTACCTAAACATCTCACTATATTACCAGATTCACCTTTTGAATTAGAGTCATCACAAACTCTTCCCAGAAGCAAATCATATAGTAAGATAAAATTTGACGATCTTGAACCCCTAAACCCACCACAGAGTCTTAGTAGAGAAGCTTCACCAACCACTCCTCCTGATTTCCAGCTTCTCTATCAGTTTGGCTCCTACCATCCTAGATCTACTCAAAACCAAATCACTAGTCCAAGTTCATCCGCCACACCTGGTCAAACCACCACTGTTCTAACCACCTCATCTCAGCCTACTAGTCCTCATCTTGTACATCATCCATTAGCTCCCGTCATGGCAGCCTGGTACGCACCTTTGGTGTTGCCACTGCCTTTGGCTCCTCTCCCAAACAAGTATCAAGACAAAATCCCACACTTTACTGGAGAAGACACCACCACACCTCAAAAACATATAAGTATGATGATTGATGCTTATGAATATCTGGAGGTACAAGACGAGACTGTCAGAATGAGAATATTCGCCCAAAGCCTTAGTGGTGAACCCAAAACATGGTTCAAAAGCTTAACTCCAAACAGCATCCACAATATCCCAGAACTACATCAAGTCTTCAGAAATAGGTGGGAAATCCGAGGAAACCATATTCAAATCCTGTCGGAATATAACAACCTAAAACGGGAAAATGGGGAAAGTGTCCAAGCTTATTGTACTAGGTTCAACAGTGTATATAACTCCCTCCCGCCTCATTTCAAACCCCCACTTGGTTTAGCCTTTGCAAAATTCTCCGAGGGGTTTGATCCGGACATGACATATCATCTGAGAGACAAAGATCCCCCTACCTTAGAGGAAATGCAAAAAATAGCCATAAAAGCAGATGCCAACTTAGCAGAAAAAAGAGCTAGGACTAGATCAGAAAGAAAGGTCACATATAAAGACGAGGTCTCCACTTCATCACCTTCCCTAGATCCTAGAATAGATGACTTAGTCAAAACCATGGCCAAAATGTGGGAAAGAATAAATGAAAAGGCTCCTGTTAGGGACAACCCACCAAACCCTCCAAACAGAAACCGAAACCAAAACTTTAGGAGGGAACAGTCCCAAAACAGACCCAGGGAAAATGACCAATAGATTAGGCCACCATTCAATGAAAACTATGTGGAAGAAGATGATAGAGATACGTAACCCATTGATGAAAGTCACTTAAATCTTGTAGGGTCTGATAATGAGAGTGAGGTGTACCTCACAGCAGAAGAACAAGAGTTATGTTCTCCTAATCAAGATGAGACCAACTATGAAGATCTCGACGATCCTGCCATAGAATTTCAAAATGCCATAATAGAAGCTCACCGGCAGTATAATCTTAGAAGCAGAAAAAACCAAAACCATTCCAAAAAGAGTAACCCTGACAGTACCCAGACCTCAGATGACATCCTAAAGAAAACCATGGATAGTAACAAAGTTGAGGCCAAAAAGATTGACCCAAACAAAGGCAAAGCCATTCAGACAAGTATTAGCTCTGATACTCCTAGTACCTCTACAAAAGCCCTAGAGTTGGCTATATCAAACAAAATCCCAAGCCAAAGTCAGCAAATTAAGAACATAGAAAAAGTTATGTCTGAAAAAGCTGAAACAAATCTGCCCAAACTACATACTCCTTTTAGTTTCGAAGGGGAAATTTCCAAAATAAAAATTACCATACCCCTCACAGAGCTAATAACTGTAGGTAGGTATAGATCTCAAATCTTCAAATTCCTCGATCTGGACAGCAAAGAAGATACCTTGAATTTAACTGATGACAAACCCAAGCTCTTATTTGGCCCTAAAGTAGAAGGTGAATACCAAGAAGGATCTATTTCTCCTTTCTATGTAAGCTTAAACATACGGGACAAAATATTACATAATGCCATGTTAGATTCTGGTGCTTCCCATAACCTCATGCCTAAAGCAGTCATGGAAAACCTAGGACTGGAAGTGACTCAACCTTACAAAGACTTGTATTTTTTCGATTCAAGCCAAGTCAAATGTTTAGGTCTGATAAAGAATCTAGATTTTTCCCTAACACAACTACCAGCCAAAAACTTAGTCATGGATGTAGTAGTGGCCGATATCCCACCCAAGTATGGAATGCTACTATCAAGAGCATGGGCTGCCAAAATACAAGGTAGCCTTCAAATGGATATGTCATTCACTACTATCCCAGTTTTCAACCAAACAAGGAGGTTATACCGAGAGACTCGCATGAAATACATGGTTAGCAACAGAGATAAGCCAAACAATACCCCCATCTATTCCATTCATTCCAATTTAGATTCTTTTATCTTATACAATGAAGGTGATATGAACAAGCAGATAAAAGAAAATGAAGACATGTCCAAACCATTACTGAATGAAGAAATTGATGACCAAAGTCCCAAGAAACCTGAAAAACAGCTTAGTACCATGTATGAAAAGGAAGCTCTTTGGAGTATAAGCTTTGATGGTTCTTGTGGCAAGACAGGTTCAAGAGCAGGCATCTAGATACACAATACTAAAGAAGGTCATTCTTTTAGATTAGAATTCCAATGTACTAATAACATTGCGGAATATGAAGCCCTTCTCATCGGTCTGCACATGCTTAGAGACTTAGGCGCCAATAGAATATCAGCCCAAGGAGACTCAGAGCTTGTAATCAGGCAAATCAAAGGTGAATATTCGGCAAAGAACCCAAGACTGAGAGAATATAGGAATGCAGCTTTGGATATCCTTAAAACTTTTGGAAAATATGAACTCACCTATATCCCTAGGATTCAAAACAGTCTGGCAAATGAGCTCGCCTTTGCTGCAAGCAATAGCCAAATACCATGTATAAGTGAGCAATATGACATTCAAGTTAAACATCGTCCTACTGTACCAGATAATATTGACCATTGGCAAATATTCCAAGATGATGATCAAATTGATGATTTCCTACAATCTAGGAATGAGTTTGAAATAACCGAAATAGAC
This sequence comes from Pinus albicaulis, assembly GCA_034641835.2. NCBI lineage: Eukaryota > Viridiplantae > Streptophyta > Pinopsida > Pinales > Pinaceae > Pinus > Pinus albicaulis. Next base: position 838,843,250 of record CM076583.1, read on the forward strand.
TCAGGAGATGAAGAAAGGAAACCCAGCCAAATTCAATACCAAGAGCTAAATCCACCTTTGTGGACCAATCTAAACCTGGTAGACCATCCATATGACAGGGACATAGAAGAGGACATTGACCAAAGGGAACTCGAAGTCTTACACTGCGAAAATGACACCATACCCAGAGGGCTCGCACCTTTAGAAGAATTGTTTGACTTTAATGATGTGGCCAAAAAACCTAAAATGGAATCTACAGAGGGTGACATAGAGGAATACAACATAGGAAGTCTAGAAGAGCCCAAAAACATTAAACTATCCAAAACTCTCCCGCCTCTCATAAAACATAAATACATCGAACTGTTTAAGGAATTTAAAGATGTGTTTGCATGGGGATACCAAGATTTGAAGTCATCTGACACCAGCATCATCCAACATAAAATTCCCCTCAAAGAAAGCCAAAAGCCTTTCAAACAAAAGTTAAGAAGGATAAACCCAGTATTACTACCATTGGTTGAAAAGGAAATTAAAAATATGTATGATGCCGGGATAATCGTGTCTCTCCGATACTCTCAGTGGGTTTCAAATCTAGTATCAGTTAGGAAAAATACTGGTGAAATCAGACTCTATATAGATTTCCGAAACCTGAATAGGGCATGTCTGAAAGATAACTATCCTTTGCCCAAAATGGACCACATACTTCAGAAGGTAGTAGGCGCTAAAAGACTCTCATTGCTTGATGGTTTTTCTGGTTATAACCAAGTATTGGTTTATCCTACTGATCAACATAAGACAACCTTCACCACCCCTTGGGGCACTTTTATGTACGTTAAAATTCCTTTTGGATTAATGAATGCTGGCACCACATTTCAAAGAGCCATGGACATAGCCTTCTCAGAAGACATAGGTGTTTTCATAGTCATATATCTTGACGATATAACAGTATATTCTAAATCAGATGAAGAACACCTAGCACACTTAAGAAAAGTTTTCAACAAATGCAGAAAATATGGTTTATCCCTAAACCCCAAGAAAACACTTTTCGGTCTAGAGGAAGGAAAACTCCTAGGTCACATTATTTTGGAAGAAGGAATTAAAATAGACCCCCAGAGAATCGAAGGTATCTTACAGATAAGTCACCCCAGAAACATAAAGGAGTTACAGTCCTTTATCGGAAAGATAAATTTCTTAAGAAGATTCATCCCAAACCTTGCTAAACTCCTGAAAGATATCACAAATATGTTAAGAAAGGAGGTCGGGGTTAAATGGACTATATAAGGAAAAAAATATTTTGAACTATTTAAAAGGGCCTTAACTGAAACACCAGTATTGATAAGCCCTGACTTCACCAAATATTTTTACATTTTTTCATTTGCCTCAAAACATACAATAGTTGCGGTGTTGTTGCAAAAAAATGCAGCTGGGCAAGAGCAACCCATTGCCTTTTTTAGCAAATCCCTGAGAGATGCTCCTTTGAAATATAACATCATGGAAAAACAGGCATTCGCATTGGTAAAAGCACTGAAAGATTTCCGATTTTACATCTTGCATTCTCATGGCATAGCTTTTTTCCCTAATACTGTCGTCAAGGACATTCTGAACCAAGATCCCGATGGTAAAAGAGGAAAATGGATCGCTATCATCCTAGAATATGACTTAGAAATCCGGCCTACCAAACTAGTTAAAGGACAAGGACTTGCAAGACTAATGGCTGAAACCAACCTCCAAGCTTTAGATATAAATTTTGTCGATGCCTTAGAAGAACAGGAAGAGTGCACACTCCCCCCTATTGATCAGACATTTTTGGATTCACCCTGGTATGCAGATATTCTTTATGTATTAACTTATCTGAATGCTCCTCAGAATTTATCAAAAACAAAAGAAAGATTCCTTAAACAAAAATCTTTAAAGTTTTGCATTTTAGATGGTTTTCTGTATTGGAAAAATCCCACTGGTATGCTACTTAAATGTTTGCTTGAGTCTGATGCAGAGAAAATTATGCACGAAATGCACGAAGGAGAATGTGGGGGCCATCTCTACTGGAAAACCACTGCAAACAAAATCCTTAGAGCCGGTTATTATTGGCCTACCCTATTCCCTGATACTCACAAACTAGTTATGACATGCCATAAATGTCAAATTTTTGATGGCAAGAAAAAGCTTTTACCTTTGCCCTTACATCCCATTATAGTTGAAGGACCCTTCCAGCAATGGGCTTTAGATTTCATTGGGGAAATTCACCCCTCCTCATCCGCTCAACATAAATGGATCCTCACAGCCACTGATTACTTTACCAAATGGATAGAAGCCATACCTTCCCGGAACGCCACTGATTCAGTCATCATCACGTTCCTAGAAACCAATATCCTATCCAGATTTGGCTGTCCCAGGAAGATCATTACAGATAACACTGTTTCCTTCTCCTCCAAGAAAATGATAGACTTCTGCCACAAGTATCATATTTCATTAGGACATTCCACAGCCTATTACCCTCAAGGTAATGGTTTAGCCGAATCTTCTAACAAAAGCCTAGTCAACATTATCAAAAAACTTCTTGAACAAAATCAAAAAGCATGGCATGGGAAACTAGTACACGCCTTATGGGCTGATAGATTAACCACCAAGAAATCCATAGGTATGTCTCCTTACCAGCTAGTTTATGGTATAGATGCCATTTTCCCAACATCTTTAGGGGTTCCAGTAATGAAACTATTACAAGAAGTCCAAATAGAAGAAAATGACATGCAAAGGAGGGTAAATCAGACTATCCATTTACAACAAACTAGAGAAGAAGTTTACCAAAGGGCTCAGTTAGCACAAGATAAAATAAAACAGATGTTTGATAGAAGAACTAAGGAAAATGATTTTCAAATTGGAGATAAAGTGTTAAAATGGGATTCTAGAAGAGAAGACAAAGGTAAACATGGCAAGTTTGAAAATTTATGGAAAGGGCCTTACATCATCAGCTCAGTCAGTGGAAACAATGCTTTCTTCTTGCAAGAACCTGATGGGACTGAAATTTTTTGGGGTCCTGTGAATGGCAGGACATTAAAGCATTATTTTTGTCAGGAGCTCCATTTCTGAGTTTGAAACACTTTTTATTCATTGTACATACCATTGTTTGAAATATTGAAAAGATAGAAAAGTAAAAAACAGTAGAAGATAGGAAAGTCAAAAACAGTAAAAAACAGAAAAGAGGGCGAGTGAAGATAGACCAAAAGCCCCATATTCCAAAAAATAGTCTTTCAGAAAGTGAGCAAGTCTAAATGCCGCTACTACTGCTTCAAAGTCTTGTTCAGCTATCTAGCCTAATCATAGCTGAGCATGTTTAAATTTATTTGCTGATAAGTTAGTGAGTGCAAAGATAGTCAACATTGTGTAAGATTGACTTATCACAGAGCTTAGATTATGGAGAGATTCTGGTTCCACATGCCTAAAACAGAACCAAAGAGAGAAGCGAGGGATGAAAAATACATTGTACATCTTAACCCCGCTTGTCTAGTTTCCCTTTGTTGCAAAATAACATTTGTGTGCAGCTTGTCTTTTATGCCGCAAATGCATGACAAATCAGACTGCCTAATCCTGATTTGATCATTTTAAATTTCATGTTTTAGATTAGAGAATAAAATCCTGTCAAACTACTTAATCTTGACAGTCGATCTAGCATTAGGTAGAGTAATGAAGGAGTTCATCAGTTTAATCTGAACTCCCGGCAGATATAAGAGTAGAAATACATAGGTTCATTTTGCAAAAAAGAAAAATATACATTGTCAAAAGGCTGCTAGTTCAAATGCGCCAAAGAGAAGAAAAATGTTAGGAAAGATAGTGGGGTAGGTAGAAGTATCATTGATGTTAACCATGCTGTCACTTTTCAGAAATAGCATCAAAAGAAGGTGAAATTTTGCACCAATGGATAAGGCACTGGTCTTCATAAGCCAAAAATCTGAATTCTGGACACCTCCTGACGAGGAGCTGCCCTCCCCAAATGGAGCCACTGTTAGTCATCAGTATTTTTCACTTGTTGGTGATGACTAGATCCGTAGTTGAGTTTTCTAGAAGCTGAATTCCATATGTCAATCTGTCATCTAGAAAACCCTCATAAAACTTTTTTCGCCCTCCTACTTTTCAGTCCACCCATGTCAAAGTTAAAACCCATTATCACTATTTTTTCTAGCTCCAGCCCTACTGGTTTGACCATCAGCTTTAAAAAGGCAAGTCCAAGTCTGTTTCAAAAGCCTCCCCTATGTTAGGAAGTGGCGCTTTAAGGCATTTTACCCTTGGAAACCATCAAAAGGCCAAAAAAACCTCCATCTGATACAGACCTCCCACTCTGCAAATCAAGTTTATCACAGCTCTAAGTCGCGCCACTTACACACCCCTAGGTCTCAGCACTGCATAGACCACAGTCTCAAGCTGATTACTAGGTGTTTCACAGTGTTTCATGGATTCTACAAAGACAGGAAATAATAACTTCATCTCAGGAGAAAATGCTTGAATCTACATTTAGAAGAACATCTGCTTCTCAAATGTGAAAATGAGCCTGAGATATATCTGCAAGACAGAAAGTTACTCATCGAGACCTTGCAGCTTCCTTTCAGCATGAAAATCACAGTAAGAGAAAGACACCACTGTCACAACAAATTGGTAATTTGTCATGGCCAAGAACCTCCTTCATTTACAAGCAGAGGGTTAGGGCGCCTCCTTCATCCACAAGCAGAGGGCACTGGCCAGTATTGACTTTAAGGATTGCAAAAGCCCAGGCATAAGAAAAGGTGTTTGTTTTTCAAAGGGTGCTGACCTCCATAGTCACAGAGACTATCTTTCAAATAATTTGTCATAAGTTGACCAAAGAAAATGGTGACATTTCAGTTCCCCTCAGCAAAGACCACTACAGTGAGACAGTGACACCTTGACTAGGGTTGTCTGAAGCACAGTATTAATTGCAAGCAGAGGTGCCAGTATTAATGTTTTTCAAGTTTGTTTTCTTATCATCATATACAAGAAATACCCTTGTCAGGCAGGCTTGTCAAACAATCTTCAGATACTTTGCCAAGTGAAGGGCCTCCTTCATTCATGAGCAGATGGCCAAGGCATTGAATGTTTTAAAGACTGATTGGTAAAAAGATGCAGTGGAAAGAGACAAAGAAGGAAAGAAAAATTCATTACACAAGCAATAGATGGTGTTTATGTTTCAAAAGATATTGGTTTTCCTACTCATAAGAAAATGGCATACAGTCTCAGACAGGAGACTTTTTACTATTAATCAAAGCGCTGGTGCAAATCTAGCTGTTGCAAGCTGCACCTCACCACAAAGACAGAGTTTTTCTTCAGATACAGTAGGTTGGTATTTTCAGTTTGTCATTAGGAAGAAGATGTCTATGAAAGCTTTGTTATCTGTGAAACAGGCCAAAAATTTTTCCACATCTTATATACTTGCATCTTCAATACAAAGACAGGAAATGCTTAGGATCTGAAGTTTAAAAACCCTAGGGAAGCATGCAAAGCTAATCAAAGAATGGCATTATTGGAATTAATTCCATTTATGGAACAAGTAACTTTTCAAAATAAGTTTGTCCTAAGTTGACAGTAAAATCTGAGCCTGGTTTTCCCAAGAGATACTGCAGCTAGTATACAGGGTTATAAAGTACAAAAAGATTTTGGGCATACTCTCAGATTTCGAAGAGGTTTTCAAAACAAGTACAAAGCTGTCATTATAAAGATCAGAGATATCACATCAGCACTGAGAGCAGAGAAAATATTGTAAAAGAAAGCACCTTCTTAGACAAATGATGATCAAGCCTGGGTGAGTACCACTACAGTTTACACCTTGGTCAAATTTCAGTCACAGTGGGCATCATTTAGTTCCAAAAAGGCATTAAGAGCAAGATGCTAGTTTGTGTTGAAGCAAGGGAAAAGAATCTCTGTCAAAAGGTCAAAGAATACTCCGCAGCGCGAAATGTCCTTTACAGGTTTGAAACAAATGCAGTTCTTTCATTATTCAAAAGGACATGGATATCATAAATGATATGTTCTAAGAAAAAAGGCATATTGGAGAAGGCGCCTTTCTTAAATCACAGAGCCATGATTAAATCCAGACAATGTTAGCAAATGTGGGCACTTGCATTGAGAAAGAGGTTGAAGGAGCAAGTAAAGACCGAGGCTGTCAAAGCATGTTGACAATACAAAACCTATCCTTTCAGAAACAAAGCAGTTTTCAGGTATTTTCTTGACAGTGTTAAAGTGAGGTTACTTTACATAATAAATATCACCAGAATTTTTAAACACAGTGGCAGAGATGGTATGAAGGTTATTAAGTTATTATTCAAGGTTTGAAATTCGGTGTTAAAGTTGTCACCCAAGAAACAAAACTGGCAGGAAATCACCCTTCAAACCCATGTGCATAAGTAAAACAGAGTTTTGACCTTTCAAGCCATTTTTGTTTTCTATAAAGAGGTTGATCCATGATTAACATGGTCTAAAAACATAGAAAATATCCAAAACATGCATCGCTTATGAATCCAAGTTGCAAATACACCAAAGGGTATTGTTGAAAAGGGTCAAAAAGACTGTGATTACCTTGCAAAACCCAACCGAAAGTTCATTTTTACATTTAAAAATATGACCGTTGGGAGTTTTTGTTATGTCGAGGGAGTAAGGTTGAAGAGTGCATTTCCATTTTCAAATCGAGCAAGGTCCTTTTGTTACCCTCGGCATCAAACAAAGAAAGTTCCGAGTCAAATTGCAGAAGTTTGCAGCAGTTTTCACCGTGCGACGTGCCTGGCAAACTGCGCGACGCGCCTAGAAGGGATTTTGCACAGGCAGTCAACGTATGCGCGACGCGCCTGTACAATTGCGCGACGCACCTGTACACGGCGCCCGCCCGACCCGACAAAGCCACCCGACGGTTGTTTCGGCGCGGCACTCTGAGAGCTCAGCATGTCGCTCACCTCTTTGACCCTCTTAAGCTATTCGAAACACCTCCGGAACTGGACTAAACTCATCAATAAGCTTCTCCATCATATTCTCAAGGTATTTCCATATGCCTTCTCAGTTTTTGAAACCAAGAGCTAAGTGACATGAAGATTTAAAAAGCCCTGTTTTTCAGCTATGGTGTGAGACAAATTGCTGAGTTTGACCTAGTCTGATTATCATCATATAATTTGAGAAGCTGCCTATCAAGGTTAAGGTCAAGTCAAAAGAGGGCTTATCCTCGGTTATCTTGCTACATCACCATATTTTTCAACTAGTTTTGCTGTAAAAATGTCCATGGGTTGAACGCTGTGTTTGAATGATAAATACACTGTTAGAAGTGCCTATAGAGAGAACCGTGTGTTGAGCTTCTCCAAATTCCTCATACCATAGCATACAGAACTTTCAAACTTTAACACCTTTTCAGAAAAACAGTGTTTTTGCTGTATGATGATTCGAATTGTAAAAACTGTGATAAGATGCTGGATGTGTTGTTTAAGGCACATACATGAAAGAATATGTGATTGAACTAAGAACAGTGTTTTGCTTAAAGGAAGTTTGTTGGTTGCAAGATCTTTGACTGCCACCTCAAAAGAAACCTCTAAAGAGGCAAAAAGAAGGTTTTGTTATAGAGAGACAGGGCTTATATCTAAAGGAAAACATTTCACACTATCTTCAGGACATTGCCACATTATTAAACAGTGAAGTGTAATAAAAAAAAAGGGTTGTTGACAAAGAGCAGTATATAAGTTGAAAGCCACAGGGTAAAGTTGATCCTTCTTCTCACAGAAGGGACAGTGTTCACTGTGTTTGCCACTTGATTGCCTTTTGTTTTTCCAGCTCATATTGATAAGTGAATATGCATATAGATTAAAAGTTTTTTTTCTGCAAAGGCAAGGGTTACATTGATAAGGGGACACTGATTATTTTGAAAAAGATAAGCTGCTACAACCTCTGTTGAAACTTTATAGCTTGTCACCTCTGTTCTCTGACTGTGATAGTGGTTGTTTAATTGCACTAAGGGTTGTTTGCATATATGCAAGGTTGTTGAATGTTTGACACCTTATACAGGGCAGGTTTTTAATGATTGGAAATTTTACCTTGGAGACACAGATATAGATGTGTTGACTGACCTCTAAAAATACACAAGAAAAGGTGATTTCTTAACACTGTGCACAGATAATTCACCTAACAGTTGGTTCCTTTTCACTATATGGTATCCTATTGAACATTCTATTGGCAGAGATACTTTCAAGGTGGAAGGCCACTCTTTAAGTGAGCAGGGGTTCTTTATACTGTGAGTGGACACTGTGCAGTCATCCAAAGACTTTGTTCACTATCTAGACAGTGAATTGACACAGTTTGGCTCCAAGGAGGCAGTTTACACACAGTGAGGCAGTTTGTTTCTTCCAAAGCATATTTAGGTCAAAATGCCTCCAAGGCAAGACAGCAGGAGCGGTCCGCATAAAAGATATGAGCCAATCTCTACAGAAGTGGTTAATGCTCATCCATCTGTCATTTTCAACTTCCATGAAGTAGGTTGCCTAGAGTTTTGCCAAAAAATACAAGAAGTCAAGAGTTTTTCGCCATTAACACACTTGTGCACCCTGAGATTCAAAGAAAAACATTTCCAAGTGGCAGGTCTTGATTTCAAGATTTCTCCAAGGTATGTGTCCAAGGCCACCAAGATTCCATATCATGGCGAAAAATGGTTCAAACAGGCTCATCTTGACTTAGAAGATTACAAGCCTTTCATCAAGCCTGAGCATAGAGATGCTTTCACTGCTATTTTCCATTTTTCATATCTCCTTGACAGCTATGCTCCTCTTATGAAAGTCATAATGAAATATTTCACTTGCGAAGGGAGGTTTGATCGAGTTTATGCCTACCATGTCCGATTATTGATGCATTTTAATAGAAGCAGGCAACTAAACCTCCCTTACTTTTTATTCAAGAGCATCGAGAAGATGGCATCTACTGTCCAGAAGAAGGCCCCACCTCTGCAAATACCTTCCCTTTTCCATCATTCTCTGATTAAGATTATCTTCCTACACCAGCTAGAGAAAAAACAGGTTCCATGGGATGTATTCATCAGCCATCCAGATTTCTCTACTGTTCCTCCTGTCCATGTGTCTCCCACTCAGCCTATCCATCGCCCGGTACCTTTGTCCAGCAGGCCTACTCCTAGAAGGCTCAGAATGACTACAGGACAGCCAAGTCAAGAGGAAGGAGGAGAGGGGAGTGAACAACAGCAAGAGGAAAGGGATGAACAACAGCAAATACAAGAGGAAGAACAGTAGGTTGGGCAAGAAATTGAGCCACATCTTGAGCCACAAAGAGAGCAGGAAATCCAACCACAGCAGCAGCTTGATTTTGGCGAAGGAGGGCAGCAGTTTGAAACACCAAATGAACAAGGCATTGATGTAGAACAGCAAGTTGAGGTTGGCGAAGAGGAGCAGCAAAGTGAACAGCAAGAAGAAAACATCCAGCAGCCTCAAGAAGAGCAACAAGTTCAAGAAGATGTCAAGGGTAAATCAGTTATGTCTCCTCCTCCAAAAAGAACCAAGCTCAGCACAGCATGGAAGAGAGGGTCCAAGGCTACCACTCTAACAGTGACAAAGGTTGTTCCTAGCAAAATGAAATCGCCCAAAAGGACACCTACTAGCATGCCAAGGAGGAAAAGCGCGAGATTGGCCTTCAAAGGGAAAAACAAAGTTGGAGAAAGTACAAAACATGGAGGTGCATTAGTTGTCATCCCAATCCAAAGCGATGACAGTGATAATGAGGCCTGCCTTCTTGAAAACCTCCTAATTCATAAAGAGGGGAAAATTGAGGCATTAGAGGAGGATCTTCAAAGGGCAAGGAACTTCAACCACTTCTTAGAGATTCAAAACAAACAGATGAATGTTCACACAGCTGTTCATCTAGCACGGGCGATCAAATATAAGAATGAGGCAGCTAAGGCACAAGCAAGGATATAAGAACTCATTGGTGAGTTTGATGAGGAAGAAGAGGGATACCAGCCTAGGTGGAAGAAGCCTAGGACCATAGGGCTTAAAAGAGCCTTGGAAAAGCAGAAAGAAGAAGAACAAGCTCATCTCCAAGCCTTTCCTCTCACTGCACTCCTTGAGCAGGAAATTGAAGAAAACAAAGAGGCATGGCTTGAAAGAGCCAACAAACACTTGGAGATGAAGCTTGAAAGGGCGACCAGAGATCTAGAACTACAAAGAAAGAGGACACAGCACTTTCGAAAGTTGAATCAGTTTGCCCGGCGCAAACTAAAGGCAGTCCAAGAGAAATTGAAAAAGGCAAAGGGGAAGCGCCCGACACGGAAAGAAAAGAAAAGCATATCAGCCCTTGATATTTTGGCCTCAACTTCGTAGCATATTGCTAAGGACCCCTGAGGGTCATGCATGCCAATTTTGGGCCCATTTCGGCAACTTTTTGTTTTTTGGCATTTTTTGGGTTTTTGGTCGAAAACTCATTATTTCGCCATTTCAGCTTGAGGATTTGTCAAGGGAGAAGGATGATACCAGGTAATGCCATAATTCTATGAGTAGGTCCCCAGCAATTTTTAGAGCATTCAGAGATCATTCGCCCCCTCAAATTGGTGAAAAATGCTCGCTTTTTGCACATTCTGCCCGTCATATCAGCAGTCTGCTATTTCCTGGCTTTTTACACACAGGTACAGATTTGGAGGACTTCTGGGCATCAGATTGAGGTGATTTCAGTTGCGCCGTTAAGTAGACACAGAAAGCCCTCCAACGAGCTATCATGAGCCTCGTTTCGACACCGGGAAGGCTTTCATTTGTCTCTAGCAAGTCAGGGGACCTTTTTCTGATATAAATTTGAAGTATTTTTGCAATTTTTGAACCTCAAAAATCTGCTTTTTCCAAATGTGCGTTTAGTTATTTTTACACTTGGAAAATGATGCAAAGTCAATATAATTTCCATTTTGAGCATTTTTTTAGATATTTTATGGGATATTTTGTGCCTTGGGCTTTGCAAAGCCTCAAGGACAAGTTTAGATATTTTGATTAGGCCAATGCGATAGCTAGTTGCACCATGAGGTTTTCCTCACTTGAGCCTATTTATTCCACAAGGATTCATTGTAAAACAAGACTGAACTTGAGAGAATAATCAATATACTGGTCATATGAGCTTTGAAGAACATACTTGTGTTATGATTTTTGGACTGCCTCTTGGATGCTTTTGATGAATGATGAAGGATTGTTGATGGATTCCATGACATGGTAGAATGGTATAGTGTTTCTTGCTTTGTTGTTGTCTTCTAGTTTTCATTCATGATACATGCTTCTTGCTGCTATAGATTAGTAGAGATTAAGTTTGAGATATGCCCATGGAGGCACCTCAAAATTCCTGAATCTTCATAGCTTTATGTTTTCTTCTTCCTTAGTTATACTAAAGAATTCTTAACTGCTCTTTAGTAACTTAAGGTATTGTTGCTAGTTTTATTCATAAGTTCTATGTATGTTGAGTATGATGTATGGTGTGCCCTACCTACCTATGATTGTCCATAGTTCTTTCCATGAAACTATCTCTTTGACTGATTAATTTATCATCTTGTTGAACCAAGGAGGCCTAGTCCCGATCTAGCCCTTTGCCTAAAACTATGAAAGCTTGTTTGTCCAAGTGCCTAATAACTTAAAGACTATGTTTAGGCATTCCGGCATAGTTTTATGAGTTTTTAGTCCATCTTATGTGTTTTTCCCCAAAGTCTGATAGCCATTTCCCGAAGTTAGAAGGTCTTATACTTCTATGCATGGCTGGAATGTTTGATTTCTATGTATTAATTAGCTCATAGTTACATTTAACATGATTAATGGCTTGTTATAACATGTTTATGTCTGCTATCAACTAGTTACACTTGAAATCCCTCGTCTTTCACAAACTTGATGTCCATTTACTCCATTTTGCCCGAAGATCCTTTCTACCTTGAATCAAATCGGCCCTACAACAGCCTTACATCATCATCTGATAGCTTCCTTGACCTTTTTGACCCCATAGCCCAGTTGATATAACTTCTTATTACCCATTTTATATCTTTGATCAGTTTTATCCCTCACAAACTTAAAAAACCAAAAATCAAAAAACTCACTTCATAACTAGCCTAATATCAGAACACCATAAGCAAACACACTGATATCTTTTACACATATAGAGAGAGCCCTCTCTGAGTCCAGGAAGGCTAGGTCCTCGGGCTCCAAAGCTTGGTTTGATGTTACATCATCATTTGGCTCACCAATCGGCCAAATCACGGGACCCTAACATACTCTTCATAGGACTTAGGAAAATCGGACGATGGTTGTGACTGCCATCCAGATAGGAATATATAGAATCAATAAGGATACCATTTCTAGCTTTTGCGGTAGCAAAACGTGAAACCCTAACCATATCCATCGCACCTTGCAATCAGATATTTTTAAGAGATAATAAGTCAAATTTCATATAGCATACAGTTTATTATAAATCATACTGAGATCAAATATTTTTTAAGCTATATGAATGAATGAATGAATGAATGAATGTTTACTATATATTTCTTTATTTATGACATATGTTAATATCTTCCTTTCAAATATTTCGTAGTAGATAGATTGGGTACTAGGGAATTAAGAGCGATGTGAGGGGGGGGAGGGGTCATGAGAGCTTCCACCTTCAAGTGGCTGGCCCTAGTTAGTAGAGTAAATTAATATTTCGAAAATCTTGGAGTAAAACTCCGAGATCCAACATAGCAACAACAAGATCAATGTTGACTTCGTTGTTGCTTCGCCCAGTGGAGGGAGCTTTTCTCCAAGATTAAACTTCACCAATAATTTATTCTTGAAACCAAGAGGAGCTCATTTAGGTATTCATGCACTCAAATTTTTTTAATAATTATTTATCAGTAAAATTAAATTTAATAATTGGTCAAGTTTAATCTAATTTTTCCTCATTGGTCTTATGAATATGAGTAGGACAATCTGTGTTGATTTTGATGTTGAAGAGGAACAACTATAGGAAGAAATATCTCAAAAAAGTTACATTATATTTAACATATACAGGATAGGTCCCAAATAAAAAATATGTACATTGAGAAATGTAGTGCAAGAAAGAACTTGTACATGTTTCAGAAAAGCATGAAATGGAGATGATAGCGACGTATTGCCCACATTCAACAACTAATAGAAAGTAATGCACAATAAGGATGAACTTACATGTTTTAAATAGTTTGAAAGGAAATTGTACAAAGAATCAATACAATCATATGGATCTATATGTCCATATGGATAAATACAAAAATTCTACAACTTCTTCCTTTCTTTTTTGTGTAGATCACATACCTCATTTTGAAATTTTTATAATGACCATGAAGTTGTTATTTTAGTATTTTGTAGAGGTTTCCTTGAGGTATGAAAAGATAATGTTGAGAAGAAATTACTTACGTATCTACAAAACTCTTTTATTCTTCCACTTATTAAATTTTCAGTTATTGTGTGATTGATGCTATGATCTGGAAGTAACTTTTATATTAAATTTAGAAATTTATCTATTTAAGTAGGGTCATATGGATAATAGTCACCTAGGGTTGAATTTTGTAATGTACTAGTAACCCCAGATACCTCATGTTATCCAAGATAACCATTAGGTTTGTTTTGAGTCATAAGTTAATTAGGGTGAGTCAATTAGGTTTAAGTAATGTCTTTGGAATTCAAATTTCAAAAACAATGCACATATGAGGGGGTCTTGAAAGTCATTTTTCATGTGATAGGGGTCATGTAATTTTAGAATAAAGTGTGTTTATGATTATTAATAATAGTTTATATGGTTAATTATCATATCACTTATAAAGTTCCATTATGTAATAAAATTGGCACATGAAATAGATCTCCCATATGTTTAAAGGGTTAAGATAAGGTGTGATCAGATCAAAGGCATGTTAGAACTCTGTAATTTCTGAAGGTTGAAAAAGAAATCACAAAGGTAACCAAAACATCACTTCGGAGTTTAGGATCTAGCCCTCTTAAACTCAGAGAGGAATCTATCTGTCAGATTTAACTTTGTTTATCGGGAATTTTAGGCTAGGTATGAATGCTCAATTGTTTGATTGATTTTTTATGATTTGTTTTAGTTGTTTTGGTTTATTAAGTTATTAAACTTCCGTTGGGCTATGTATTCTATAAAATAACATGGATATGTTTCAGATTTCAAAGGAGTTTCACAGGGAAATGTAGGTGAACTAACTCGATCTTTTAGGGCAGTTAACAATTATTTAACTCGATATCAGAGGAAAACATTGAAATTACCTACAACTAGAATCAAAGTACATGTTTAAAAAAAAAATTCATCACATTTTCTGTAAAGTAATTCAGTTTTAAGAACACATAAGCATCAAAACAAATAAATAAACACATAGACGATGAGAGAAACACATCACCAAATAATCCAACACATGAATCTTGTGAAGAAGACCTTTTTATTATTGATCAACCTATCAAATCGAAAAGTAAAATAACTTATGGAGTGAAAAAATAAACCCTCAATACTTTTAAAATTGAATTATTTATACAAATATTTACAAAAAATCCTTTCATAACTGATCAAGATATATATTACGCAAATTTAAAACAAATTATATCTCCTATTACAAAGTAATAGGGCTAGTTGGAATTGTTCGAAAGGTGGCCCTGATCTGAAGGAGGTTGTTGCTGATATGTCACTTTGGTCCTTGAAATGCTCTTGTTTCTCTGAATGAAGATAAATTTACTCACTTAGTCTAGTAACTCACACAATTTATTCCACCTTTCTTCATCTGGAATTGACATTTTAGTCACCCTATTGTAAACCTCACCTACTTTAGTATACTTGGAAAAAGTAGGCTTACCTACAAATATATGATTTACCTCATGCTTTTTGTAAAAATAATTCCCTAATGCCTCAATAAATTATTTTCCTATTAATATGCCCTTTATTCCAGCAAATTTAGAGTTGTCTCTGGCCACTTCTTTCAATTTCCCGATGTAGTCTTCCTTTGTGATTAATTTATCATTTATTATAAATAAAATGGGCAATCCCTTCTTATTCAAAATGGGCAGTCCCTTCTTATTCAATGTTTCAACTTTGCTGAAAAATACGTTGACAAAAACATCTAATCCCTAACATTTTTCTTCCAACTACAAAACGTGGTTCTTTTTGGTCAAAACCCTCTTCACTTCAAGTATAGTTTCAATTCTATCTTCAATTCCCAGTTCCTCCAGCTCATATTTGTTCTTAGAATTCATGAATCTTATAATATCAGTGGCTTCAGTGGGTTTATCACCCAATTTTTCTTTAATGTATACAACTACTGTTGTAGCTTTCTATATCAATTCATTTTGTTCAAAAATGATTTTTATAGAAGGCCAAATCTCTTTCATGGAGTTGAGGATATCTTTCCATATGTTCTCCTTGGATTGGGCCAAGGTCTAGCTAATGGCTGACTCTTTTTCCATTTGATGTATCCTTTCCAACAATCTTTGGGACCTTCATGCCTCTACTAAGTGTGAAGTTTCACTTATGTTCTTATTCTCTTGTAAGGATTTTACCTATCCTTGTAGTGTTTTTATTTCTTCAGTTTGTATTGACATATCCTCAATTTCTTTTGTGTGTTTTCTTGAAGCATATCTAGGTTATCTTGGAGGTGTTGTTGATGTATAAGTACCTGTAGTTGGTATTGCTGTGAGAGGTACTACATTCAAAGGAATCATGGCCAACTATGCATTTTATTCCTTCTCCTTGATTATCTTATCCATTTCTGCCTCCATGGTTTTGATTTGGGCATTTTTCTCCATGATAAGCTTAATAATATATTATTTTTGGGTCTCTGAATCTTTGGTTTGTGGGTCCTCTGTTATTGGCATCTTCAATTTCTTTCTAAGTGTTGCAATATATGCATTTTTCTTCTTTATCAATTCCTCAACTTCCTTAACATTCTTTGGATTATAACCCATCTTTATAACAAGATATTATAATGATTTTATTCTGGTGTCTCTTTCTAGAGGTGAGAGCTTCTAAATCTTGAGCTGAGATTGAATATTTGTTAGAGATACCTGCAATTTTGAAACATTCATTGAACTGTTAGTCAAGGTGGAAAATATAATTTCTCCAGTATGCTTATGCATCTCCATCTAATCGATGGGATGAATATCCCTTGCATAAATTCAAAGGAGGCATTCTTGTAGTCTGAAACTAACTTTGGTGGTTCAATATGAGCCTGTAAGAATTCTATTTTCATTTTTCTGTTCTCTGTATCAAAGGTTGATAGAAGCCTACTTTGAGAACTAGAACTTTGTTTCCAGAATTGTGTGTATGTAATGATTTTAAGTTTTTCATTTTTAGACTTAATCTCTTTATATTTATCAAAAATACTTTTCTCTTTTTCTCCCTTAATGCGTTGAGATGTTTGGGGTGTGTCCTACTAGGCTTGTGACACTTCTGATGCTGTTGGAGGTTCTGTAAATTTGGTTCTTGATGGTGTTGAAGATAATAGATCTTTGATGACTATGGGAGCTTGTTGTTCCCCTATTTCTTTTGGTGAATCTATTTTAGGACTTCTCTTATCCCTCTTCCTTTATATGAGGTTGAAATACTTTGGATAGATCCCTGAAGCTGAAGGGGATCCATACACCCTAATCTATGTGTAGTTTTGGTAGAGGTACCAATCTCCTGTTTTGGCCTGCTTTGTCAGGTGCAAGATATTCTTAAATTTTTCACCGATTCGTGGCTCTGCATTGTTGTTCAGCAGGTTCATGACTAGATGAATAAATTTTTCTATGTACTCTTTGAAGGTGTACTCATATGAATCTTTCCTCACCAATGAGGTCCATAAAATCATTGACTATGGGTTCCCTTCTTCATCAAATTTCTGAAATGAAAATGGGAATATGTATTCTTGATAATAAATGAACATATATACAAGGATGGAAGAATATTTGATTACTCCTTCAGCTAGTAACTTTAGGAGTTGTTCATGTATGTTGTCGACCAATAATTGACTAAAATTAAAAACAACAGAAGGCTTTTGATTGGTAAAGAAAATTGACATGAAATTGAGAATGGCTTCATCAATCCAATAATCATAATAATAACCTAGAAGGCATGAAAGCACATAAATGATGTGTTTGGCCTGATCACAGAACATGGAAGAAGCATAGGTAGATTCTTCTTGGGAAATTGGGCATTCTCTGGCAGGAAAATGTCAAAAATTTGTGTTCTCTTAGAGAAATCTAATTTATGATATAGTTAATTTAAGGCTTCTACAGAAAATGGTGAAATGGATTCAATAGGAAGGATTCGTATCATTTGGTCCATTGTTTTGGAAGTGATGGTGAATAATATTTCTCCATTTGGGGCTACAATGGCTCTTTGGTTTGGTAAGTAACATGCATGACATTTTGTAATGAATTTTGGGAAATTATGGGTCTGAGGGAAGATCTAATGAGGTAAATTGGACTTCGAAAGTCCAATTTCATCTTTGAGCCAACAATAGAGTTCAAAAAGGTCAAACTTGCACTTAATATCTGCAATTTTATAATCCTTGTCTATGGGAGGGATATGATCAAGATGAACAGGGGGAGGAAGCATCAGGTAGATTAAGTCTTCATTCTTCTTCTTTTTAGGAAGCATATTGCTAATTTTAATCACAGTAACAGGAAGGTAATGGTGAATTACTGAGGATTTTATCTGTGAGTTGAAAATCAGTGGCAATAGTGTCTTTTCCTATGCTTAATCAATCCTCTATCGGTTATGATGGTTGATAGCAATGACAAAGCTTTGGTGATGAAGGAAGCGTGAGTGATCTGCAAAAAAAAAGGAATTAAAATGTTTGCAAAAGGGTTTTTTATGGTTATAGAGTAGTTTCTGTTGAGGGTGCGGGCAATGATAACATATAATGAAGGGCTAGTGCTAATTTCAATTAGAAGGGTGTATATTCATGTCACCCTTCCATAATGAAAATCTTAAAGAAATTTGCATTTAAATTAACAACGGTATAATATCTTTACATTTCATTTTCAATCAAATATTTTCCTAAAACTAGATGGAAGATAGTGTTGTAACTTAGATTGACTCCATATTTGTGTTAATAAAATATTGTTACATAAAGTATAATTTTTAAAAATATACCCCATTTAGGGTGAAAAATCTAAAAGATAAAACTTCACCTACCATAATATTTTCTCTATCTTATGAGTCTAAAATAGGAACAAAAAATAAACATATAGATAATTAGATATAATCATTTTAACTTATAAAGAATATCAAAATAAAATATTAGATGTAATCCTTTTATTTTTAGTCATGGAGAACATTTTTCTCATGGGAAAGAGACATAGCCAAAAATTCAAAGAGGGAAAAAATTCTACCAAGCCTGATAAACTAACTAGGCAGTAGGAAATGACCTATTGAGGAGAAGAAAACATAGCTATCATTTTTTGATAGAGTAAATATGTCAACCAATTCAATTTTAAGTAGGTTCTTGTTGGATTTACATCTCTACCTAATATTTTGGCAGATCGGTAAGCTCACACCAGTTGGGGCTTGGGGGCATCATAAAAATTTGAATGGGCTGGTTGCTCCTACAGTTACACTTTTCCCAAACATACTCTCGACTGAAACATTTTCTAGGTCTTGCCTACAAGGAGGTGCATTTCCATGGGACGATTTCAGAAGATTAGGGGACAGTAAAAGGGAAAATGGGTAATGAGATATCTAACACAAAATCTTCCTATTTTGGCATTGGCTTCCTTCAAGAGAGAAAATAAAAAACAAGTTGTACCCAAATGAGAAAATGTCATATTATATAACCTGGAACTCTTTGCTGGACATGGAAGAAGTTTCCCCGAGATAGTATTTTTGAAAGGATATAAAGAATTTTGGAACAAGTAGCTACAAGTAGTGTGATGATTTTATCATCAGTTCTGGATCATTTAATTCTTGACAACCACAATATCAAGATTTTAGACAATGATTTTCTTCTACATGTGAATATGTGTGTGTCCGAGGAAAAACTACTGAGTTTTTAAAGCTTGGTGGCATTGTTCCTCAAAAAAGACGAAAAAATATATTGGCTCATTCCTATAATCATAAGATTTATTTTTGCTGCTGTGATGGATTTTGCCACGACATTGAAGGTTTCACTTTATAGCTCAATATTTTTCTCTATTTCAAAATGCATGTGATTTTTAAGTGACTACCTTGGACAATGAGGAGGCAAGCGTACTCTTTGGGGAACTAGGTGTAGAATTTGAACCCCGAAAACTATATTGAATGATGAATTAAGGGTTGTGAGGGGACCTATAACCATAATCATCATTGGAGGTGCCAAATTATACAAGGAATGTGCAAATCTAGAGCCTTGGTTAGACCAAATCAATGAGAATCAAAAGGCCTTCCCCTGTGTATATGTGAACCCACATGGAGACATCCCTATTTATATAAAAGGAAATTTGGATGTAGAGAAAAGAAATGTGACTTATGCACCAAGGAGGTTGCACTAGTTGACATGGATTGTAACAGGGATGGGTTTAAGAGGTTACTCACAGTTTTTTCTTGCATGGCAAAGAATCACTCTCATTCATTGAAATCTTATAGTGAAGAGGTTAGTCACATTCATTTCTTGCATGACAAATAATCACTCCGGTTCATTGAAATCTTGTGGTACTAAGAACAATAAGATGCAGGTTCATGGGTTTAAGGAATTTATTTTCTATTATACCAAAAATAGGTTTCCACCTATGTATGAGCTGAACATGGAAAATACACATGTCAAGTAATCCAGGATTATATATTACGACCCTTTGCAATATTGTTATACATTTTCCTATTTTACATCTTTACATATATTTTTATATTGAATTTTATATGGATTTATAGAGTTGCAATCTCCCATCTAGTAATATGCAAGGTTTTAATTATTCATTTGGTAAAATCACAACTAGCCTATGCAAAGTTTTGAAATGTGATGTATACTAAAACTAATCAAATCTAAAATACGGTTTGGATAAATTTTACTGTGAAACCAAAGTTGTAAAATTATTTACAAATGTTGAAACACATTACCAAGAGGACCGTGTGATGAGGACATGTAAGTACTTGAAATAATAGTCCTATGATATGTATTAATATACACATCTCACCCCATGGGAAAGCTAAAGGAATCGAGTTGTTTTGACCTAGTCAAAAAACACTTTTAGTTTACTCGAAATTTAAAAGTGTGGTTTTCCATTGACTTGTATTCTTTGACTTGTGTTTTTTATCCCTTTGATTATTGAATAATCAAATGCTTGAGATGTGAAAATACATTTAGTCGTGGAGGAAAGAAATGAAGCGAAAGAAGAATCTTAGGGCTTGTGGAGTGTCTTAAGTAATCATCACATAAGGAAGGTAGTTCTGCTTGTATTATATTCATTTAAGCCATTATTTATTCTCTAACAAGCTCATTAAATCCACAAAGTTCTTATCTGATTGTGGAATTCTTAAGAGTGGTTTTGAGAAAGTCATCCATATAAGAATGAATGACCTATTACATAGGAAGATCATTAAACAAGTCATATAGTTTAGATTCTTAAGTAAGTCACTACATTAAAAAAGCCATAAAAGATACATAAAGAACAAGGCCCATTTTTGTGCTCAAACAAGGAATGGCCTAAACAAATTTGACCATAAAACATGATAAGCTTCGTATAGTAATACTTGGAAAGTATGTATATGTACCTTGATTTCAATGCCAACCAAAAGCAGTAATTTTAGGATGAAGTGATTCAACCTCTTAGATCGAGCTCCCAAGTTCCCAATTGGATGGAATACGAGCTTTAGAGCTTCGAATACCCGACAAGCCACTATTATCAAATCACCCAAATTTCACTGGTTTTCTTCCCTATTTTATTTGAGTGGCATGACAGGAAGATGATATTGAAGTTTTTGACTATGTTCGGGAATTAAAACTTCAAAGGCTACAATAAACCAACCTCCATTACACTCTACTTACTGCTCCTTGAATTTAAACCTGAGGTGCATCATTTAATTTATCATCATTTGGACACTGGTAGTGTAGTCAAACAGCTGGTCCTGGAACAACCTGATCCTTTTATTTATCAATCTCCAACACACTCTAAGGTCAGTTCATCCCTTCAGGAAGAATCAACCATGCGGGACGAGAATGTCAAGATAGATAGCTCTGTTACATTTGAATTCCTGATAGTAGTGACACGGGGTGAGGCTCCTATGAAGAATATTCCTTTCTCATCCCTACCATCCTTTCAAGGGATGGCTGTTGAAGATCCTGATACCTTTTTGTTCAAATTTGATGTGCTATGTAGAGGATATGACTACAATTCATATGCCCAGAAGCTGAAATGGTTTCCTGCTACTCTAAAAGGAGCAGCATTAAGATGGTTTATGAGGCTGGGTGTTGGCTCAATTCGAAACTGGAATGACATGAGGGAGGCCTTTCTCTTTAAGTATCAGGATTAGTGTCGAACCATGGATTTGAAGGAAGAGATCTTCAGAATTGCATAGAAGGAGGAGGAAAGCTTGGAATATTATATGGAGTGATTCCATTACAATTTACAAAGGTCTAATTTTAGAAACTTAGCCCTAGAAATTCTGAAGCCAATATTGTTAAGAGGTATAGGAGATAATTGTTTGGAGCATTTGAATCTATTGGGAAAAGGAGACATATCACAAGAACCACTTGAAGAAATAATGAAGCTTTTCCTATGAAGTTCAAGAGGATCATTCAAAGGGAGAAGTTCAGTTTGGGACCCTTCATTCGGGATACAAAAATCCACAAGTGGAGGAGTAATCAGAGCAGAGATCAGAAATCTCTTTGAGGATTTTAAAATCGACCTCCTTAGCACTCTCTCTGCCCAGAACAGTACGGTGCAAGTTAAGAAAGCACAAGAAGAAGATGAAGTAGCCTTAGCAATATTCTATCCCTAATGAAAAAATAAACATATGGAAATGGAATGTGGATTGAATAGCATCAGCCGGTGCAATATCTATGAATTGACACATTCTATGAATCAATGTCCTGAATTTCCCAGACTGAAGGTTGTACTTCAAGAATCAAGCAAGGATGTCCATTATTCTTATTTCATCATATCAAAGAGACCATAGTAGCCACGACCTACAAGTATGCCTTCAGTTTTTTCCTCTTTTTATCCTTGGAATAATGTTTATAATAGTCAGAAATATCCATGGCAGTATCCTACTCCTTCCTAAACACAATTTCCTTCACGATGGAACCAGTGGCTATCTCCTCCACCAATAAAATATCCCCCATATCAATCCAATCCTTGGGGTCATAATTGGAGAAGTAATGGCCAAGGTCCAGTACCCCCTGCACTACCAATACAATAGCAGTTACAACTGCCTTCTATTCAAAATCCTACACCTTCTGTCTGACCCCAATTACCTATGCAACCTAACCTCGATCTGAATAATAAGGAAGCCCAGATCATAGATGATCTGGTTACCTTCCAGACTTATCTTATTACTCCTATTGGACCCAACGAGATCTAGATTCGATTGGGAAAAGTAATTAGACCTAAACATACTCCCATTATTACTGAAGAATGTGAGTCACCTATAAAGGATATGGGTGATTTTGAGGGAACTGTTACACATGTAACAAATGATACAACCCCCATTGTTACACCTATAGAAGCCATCTCGGGAGGGTCTACTATTTCTATAATAGCCAACCCAAGCAAGGCTGGTACATCTGTGATAGCTAACTTAGCTGTTAGCATTCATGATTCTCCATACCCTCAATGATTATTAGAAACTAGGCCAACCTCACAACCTGAATCCGAATTCCTCAACGAATTGCAAAATTTGTATGTGCAGATTCCACTATTACAGGCTCTTAAGGAAGTACCTATCTATGCTAAAATAGTGAGGAATATGTGCGTCAAAAATCATGGAAAAAAACTTAAAGACCCTTCTACCATCCATGTCATGGGAAACTATCTGATCTCATGATTGATTAGCCTTTGTTGACTAAATATAATGACCCAGGGAATCCTACAGTGACTTTCCATACTGACGATCAACCCATAACCAATACTTTGATTGATTTATTTGCAACCATTAATGTCATGACGAAATACCTCTTTACCTCCCTCGGACTTCATGGACTTAAACCTACACCCACGGTACTTGAATTAGTAGATAGGTCCTGTTTCAAGCCCAAGGTAATGATAGAATATGTGGTTATCACTGTGGCTTCTTGGAATTATCCGACCGATTTTCTCATTTTACAAACCAAATCCAACCTAGGGGGTCATCCTTTAATCCTGGGAAGATCGTGGCTAGCCACTGCAGACACATATGTTGGATGTAGGTCCGGATCTATGGTGATATAAAATGGGCAGACCACTCAGAACCTGAATCTTTACCCCCCTAGGAAAACCTCACATGGATTTGAGTAGTCCCTGATGGGACGAATTCGAAACTGAATCTGATCTTTCCCTACCTATCCTCACGCTTGGAAATGCATAATACTTTAAGGATGAAATGGAGGATGATATCGTTAATGGTTTTATTAGTAACTCACTCTCTTTTGCCTCCATTAAAGATCTGGGGGAATCAGATGAGGTAGATGATGCAATTATTGAACATTTGAAAACCACTCTACATACTATCAGTAGTACCATTAAAATTGAACTTGGGAAATGCTTAAACATCAATCCTAACCTAACTGCTGAATAAAACAGATTGCTGATACAAATATTACAGAAATATAAAAATGAATTTGCATGGGACTATACGGATATGAAAGGAATCCGTCCTGGCCTATGCACTCATCGTATAGGATTACAAAATAGTTAGAAAATTGCAGCACCGAATGAACCTTGCACTTAAGGAGATAGTGAAATAAGGATTGCAAAAACTCCTTAATGCTAATTTCATCTACCCCATTTCTGAGAGCCAGTGAGTGTCTCCTCTTGTCATACTTTCGAAAAAGAATAGCAAGTGGAGAGTCTGTGTAGACTATAGAGAGCTTAATAAGGCCAATCAAAAGGACCATTTTCCTTTACCATTCATTGATCAGGTCCTGGATACTCTCTCTGGGAATTTATTTTTTCATTCCTAGATGGGTTTAGTGTCTATAATGAAATAAATATTGCCCCGAAAGACCAAGACAAGACAACCATCACTTTCCCCTGGGGTACTTTTGCATACAGATTCCTTCCTTTTGGTCTCTATAATGCACCAACAACTTTTTAGAGGGAAATTTTGGGTATTTTTTCCGATCTCTTGAATGACTACCTTGAAATATTTATGGATGATTTTACACCCTATGGGGATTCCTTTGAGACAACAGCTAATTTGGAAAAAGTGCTGGAACATTGTGAACAAACAAATGTTGCTCTGAGCACGGAGAAATGCCATATGATGATGACCGAGGGAATTGTCCTGGGACATTTCATTTTGGCAGATGGAATCAAGGTAGATCTTGTAAAAATTGAGGTAATCTCAAAAATCCCAACCACTAAGACTCGGAAAGAGGTACGTAGTTTTTTGGGACATGCAAGTTACTATAGGATATTTATAGAAAACTTTTCAAAGATCGCATCTTCTCTATTTTTGTTGCTCATGAAATATGTGGAATTTGTGTGGACAGGGAAGTGTGAGTAGGCATTTATTAAGTTAAATAACTATGTAATAGAAACATCTATTTTATGAGGACCAAACTAGATATTTCCATTCCGTATCGCTACGGATGCATCCAACATAACTGTGGGTGTTGTTTTGGGGTAGCTGGAGGAGAAGAAACCTTATGCCATTTATTACATTATCAAGAATTTAACTCCAACAGAACTCAACTACACTATGACTAAGAAGGAATTCCTAGCAGTAGTGCATGCTATCAACAAATTTTGGCACTACATCACTGGGTATCAAGTATTTGTACACATTAACCATGTTGCAATTCAATTTTTGATGAAAAAAACTGTTACTAATGGTAGAGTTACACGATGGTTATTGCTATTACAGTAATTCGATATTACTATTTTAGATAAACCCGGAAAGGATAATTTAGTTGTTGATTTTATTTGTATATTAACTATAAGTGATGACTGCACTACCACTGAGGATTCTTTTCCAGATGAATATATTGTTTCCATCTCTACTCACTCATCATGGTATCCAGATATAGCCAATTACCTTGCTGCAGGGAAATTCCCACACCTTTTATCTTCCAAAGAAAAGAGGAATATTATACAATAGAGTGCTACCTATGCCTGACTCTAGATGACAATATCTATCACACTAGGCTAGACTTTCAGATTAGGCGATGTGTTAGAGAAGATGAGGTATTTGAGATCTTGAAGGTTTGTCATGAGGAACACTGTGGAGGGCACTTCGCTGACAAAAGGACGAGATATAAAGTACTCTCAATAGGATACTACTGGCCCACTATATTCTAGGATGCCAAGAAGTTTGTGAAGGGATTTGATAGCTACTAGAGAATGGGCCAGCCTCTCAAATCAGATGAGATGTCATTACAACCTCAGATAGTGATAGAACCATTTCAGAAATGGGCCCTGGACTTTTTGGGGCCAATTAATCCTTTATCACAACAAAAATCATACATGTTGGTCTGCACCGACCATGTCACAAAGTGGGCTGAAGAAAAGGCACTAATTAGAGCAACAGAGCAGGTTGTTTCAGACTTCTTGTTTGATGATATTTTTGTTCGCTTCGGGATACCCTGAGAGATAGTGACAGATTGAGGGCCTCAGTTCACATCTCATTTGATAAATAAGTTGGTTGAAAAGTATAGAATTCATCATATAATCACTTCACCTTATCACCCACAAGAAAATTGTCATGTAGAAAGCACTAGTAAAGTCATTGAGGGAATCTTAACAAAGACAATAGCCAACCACCGAAGAAACTGGGTTGAGAAAATTCCAGAGGTACTGTGGGCTTACAGAACAACATGGAGAAACACTATAGGCTTTTCACCATATGAACCAGTGTATGGTAAGAATCCTTTATTCCCCATAGAGTTCGAGAAAAATACATTAAGAACATCATTGCAGGTTAATTTGGACTTATGTACAGCACAGACACAAAGATTAAATCACCTCAATGAGTTGGAAGAGAAATGAATGGATGCTATTCAATAGATAGATATCACTCAGCAACAAAGAGATATATGGCATGATGGGTTTATTAAGAAGAAGGAGTTCTAGAAAGGAAATTGGGCTCTTTTTTATGATTCAAGGTTCAAGGATTTCAAAGGCAAGCTCTGCACCAGATGGCTAGGTCCTTACGAAGTAGACACAGTCTTTGACAATGGGATTATACAATTGGTCACCATCGACAGTGCTAAGAAACCGTAACTAGTTAATGGGAACTTTCCAAGGTTATATCTGTTGAGCCTAAAAATTGTGCTTTCTTTCACTCCATTTTACCTCATTTTCCTTTTTCCACTGCCATCCTAGACCCAATTGATCAATGAATATAGTTAAAATTACTTCTAGAATGATTTACATGACTGACTTGCTAAGTTTTGTGATTTTTGCCATTATAAAGCATTTTGACCAGAACTAGCTGCAGAATGCAGACATTCCGTAGCTAACCGGCGATTTTGCAGCTGCCTTCACGTTTGAGTATGTTCCAGGTGGCCTTTCAAGAAAAACCAGATATGGGCATAATCCACGTCATGTCTACATGGTTTGTTGCTCATCATGGAGGAAGAAACGAATTCTGGGTACGGTTTTGGAACGTGGGAACACATTTAGGAAAGCAGACTTCTATTAGGACTGTCTCAGTCCAGATGTCTTTTTCCTCTTCACGCAGCCACTTCAAGAGTCCTAATGTGATTCTGATAAGGAAAGACAGTGTTCCTGAAATGTTGCAAGTCTTTTTATGTGCATTTTCTATATAAACACTTGGGGAACCGAGAGCTATGTTAGATTTGATGTTAGATTTGATGTTAGATTTTGTTTAGATTCTGTGCTACATTTCTGAAGACGCAGAGTGCTATGTTCAAGTTCTTTCATCTTTAATGGAGCAGACAGTGTTGTTTTGAAAGCGTGATTTAATTTGGAGTTGAATTCCGTCAGGTGGTAGAGGGCCCCTGCCTCTTGCACGAATTTATTTTGCGTAAATTAGATAAGTCTTCTAGCTGCCTTTACGTTTTGAATTTGAATTAATAGTTGTTTTAATTAGCTACTGTAGTTGTACTCATTCTAACTCTTCCACAAGAAGAAGCTCTTCCAAAAGACTATAATGATGAATGGGAAATGACTATGGTATTGTATGATTAGAGTTGAATTCATAGTTGTTTTTAATTAGCTACTGTAGTTGTACTCATTCTAACTCTTCCACAAGAAGAAAGCTCTTCCAAAAGATTATAATCATGAATGGGAAATGGCTATAGTACTGTAGGATTTAGTTATAATTTTTGTTGTTCACTATCACAGTTACACTTGTTCTAATCACTCTTCCACAAGAAGAAACTCTTCCAATAAATTCTTAAGAAGTCCAAGACATGACCATGATAATGAATGATTTAGCGGTTTGCACTGCATCACTGCTCTGGTCTTAAACGCTTGTCCAAAATATCATAATGATTATGATATGGATATGATGTCTTAGTTTTTCATCGCTTTCTCGCCTTTTTTCTGTATTTGCATTCAATTACACACATGTAATTGTTCTAAGACCTAATCCAAAAGAAGGAACTCTTCCAAAATATCAACAATGATGGACAAACAGACTGTATAATTTCATATAATAATGCATGATAGTATAGTTAGGATACTCCGGAGTTTCATTGCACTTAATTCATGATTCAGTTATTTTATTTTGGGTTTGATAATGACTTGTAGTTTAACATTGTTTTAGGCTAGTGACATCTTAGGTTTGGTTGTAGTTCAACTCATTGCATTTGCACTCCACATTCAATTTTTATTCACTGTACATTAGATTACTTCAGTTGTTAGGATTAACAAAACAACCTTCATTATTCACAAACCTCTTCTTGTTCTAAAATCCATAATTGATCTATAACCATATGAACAGAAGACAACATCATTTTAAGGCCTGAAGTACCTCTGCAATTTTCTCATCATTTCATAAACAGAGCTCTCCCTCAAAAGACTACTTTGAAAAAGAAATCAATAACTCTTGAGTAAAGGTTTTGTGACATTCAATTAAATTGCAGAATAGAACTAGGAACTAGTCCTAGAATAGAAGATCTTAGGATGGTATCAATGTTTTTTTCATCCAAATCTGTTTCAAATCTCTAATTAAGGACAAAAATGTTGTATCATTGTAAGACTAGTTGTTTAACTGTTTAGCTAGAAGATTTGCATACTTAGTGATCATTTCTCAAGTTTAGTTTGTGTTTTGAATCATTTGTTTGAAAGTCATTATCAAGCTTTGCTTTTATTTAGTCATAGTTTAGATTCAGCTTCAGTGTTTCCAATTGCATTTGCCATTTGTTATCCATCAATTAGGTTTAACTCTGTTTTTAATCACCAGCTTATTTCCACTAGCTTTCTAGGCATTTTTCCTGCAAACATAAAACCACCAAAAGACCAAAAACATCATAAATCATCACAAAAGACCAAAAATATCACAAAAAACTACACACAACGCATTAGGAAACAAGCACCTAGGTACATACAGTACACTTCACTTCAGCAGTTTACAAATCCTGGTTGACAATTAAATGAGCTCAGTTTAGGAGACTAGATTGAGACCAAACATTTTGGCGCCGTTGCCGGGGAAGTGAAAACTAGGTAACCTTTGTTTCTTAGCATCCAAAACCAATTTTATGCGTAGGGAGAGAGATTCAAGGGGAATATTTATAAGCAGCAGAGGCAGAAGTTTGATTTCTAGAACACCACTTGTTTCATCTAGATCCAGAGTTAGTACACCTTCAACTCAAACCCATATTCCATCCTCCCTTGATCCTGGACTTCTAGAAGATCTAAGGTCAACTATTCCATTAGAGAAACCTTCCAATTCAACCACTGAACCTGCTATAGAAGAAAATCTAAAAACTCTTGTTGGGGACACAAACCTTTCCACTTCCATAGGAGAGTCAACCATGGCAGAAGAAGGAGGAGGAGGAGTTTTTAATGGAGAAAACACCCTGTTTGGAGGTAGAGGTAGAGGTAGAGGAGAAGGAGGTAGAGGAGAAGGAGGTAGAGGTGCAAATGGAGGAAGAGGTAGAATAGGAAGCTATTTTGGGTTCCCTATACTTGATGAAGAAACCAATACAACCATGAAAAACATTTCACCCTCTGTCCTTCCAAACTTCTATGGACTTAAAAATGAATATCCTGAAACTTTCTTATTCGAATTTGAAGTGCTGTGTAGGACTTATGACTACCTACAAGATGCTCAAAAACTGAAATTAACTCCTTCAACTTTGAAAGGAGCAGCATTGAAGTGGTTTATGAGTCTAATCAGTAGTTCTATTAGAACATGGGAAGATATGAAACAAGCATTTCTAGAGAGATACTTGGATTATTGTATGCCAGTTAATCATAAGGAAGAAGTGTTCAAGATGTTACAAAAAGAAGATGAAAATTTAGAAGATTTGTTGGAAAGATTTAATTACAACATAAAAAGGGCGAAAATGGAAAACCTAGATCAAGACACCTTAAAAGCTCTTTTGTTGAAAACAATTAGGGATGAATGGTTGGATATCCTTAACATGATGGGAAAAGGGGATATATCACAACTTACATTACCTGAAATATCTGAGTTATGTATCAACCTTTCCAGAGGGAAATCTAAAATTGTCAAAGGTCCAAGAGATCCCGCTCTTGCAAGGGCAAGTAAATCTGCTTCTGGGACAGTAAGTAGATCATAAATAGGACACATGCTTGATGATTTTAAATCTGACATCTTAGGGAGTCTTAGTGAACAAATAGACACCCTTAAGATACAAAACAAGCAAAAGGCTGAATCTGATGCTTTGGCAATCTTTTGTCCCAAATGTAGAAAGAAACATGCCCTAAGAGAGTGTCCTTTGGATGTAAAAGTTATAGAAACCTGTGTCATTTGTTCCGAGAAACATGAGACCAAGAATTGTCCTTCTCTTCCTGGTCTCAAGGCTGTTTTTCAGGAAGAAAATCCTACAGATTCCACAGAGTCTCTTAATTTTGTATCTAGAAGACCTTGGCAGGGACCTCAGACACAAGGATTCCATGATCAAATGTATAATCAACCTCCATCTTGGAATTCTTGGCAGCAACCTTGGCCCCAATTTCAAAATCAATCTCAATCTTGGGCACAAGGAACACAAATTCCCTATGGAAGATACTCTCCATATTATCAATATCCACCATCCTATCCACCATATCCACATTTTTATCCTCAAAATCCTCAACAAAATTTCCCTCAAAATTTTCAACAAAATCGTCAACAACATCATCATAACCAACCACATCAAAATCAACCACTTCCATTACCATTCCCTAAAAAATCCAATCAATTTCCAGCTCAACCTATACCAAACCCAAATAATAAAAACCCTCAGAATACATACATGAT
The DNA here is from genome assembly GCA_034641835.2 of Pinus albicaulis. NCBI lineage: Eukaryota > Viridiplantae > Streptophyta > Pinopsida > Pinales > Pinaceae > Pinus > Pinus albicaulis. The sequence goes on from CM076583.1 coordinate 838,873,769, forward strand.
AGAAGGCCAACAGTTTCCAACTTATTTAATCACTCCTCTAGACCTTAGTGATGTTCAACTTAGGTCTGGAAGGATACTTGAGAAGAGGAAACCTTCTGTGATCATACAAGAACAAGATAATTCTGAGGAAGACTCTCTACGGGTGAATAAAAGTCTTGAGGAGGACATATCCTTTCAAGACCCACACATTGAAAAATTAAAACAAAAAGATCCAATAAATCCAACTCCTGTATTGGAGAAACCATCCACATCTACTTCTATAACTCCCTTTCCGGAAAGATTACAAATTGATAGAGGTGTAGAAAAACAGATCATGGTGCCTAATTATGATTTCTTAGATGAATTGAGAAATGTTTGCATTAAAATTCCATTATTGCAAGCCATCAAGGAAATCCCAATTTTAGCCAAAACAATAAAGGAGTTGAGTATGAAGACAACAAGAAAAAGAATAAGAGAAACCAAGAAAATTCAACTGGTAGGAAAAATAGCAGACATTATGATGGGAAATATTACTATTCCAAAGTACCTTGACTCAGGAAATCCAGTTGTCAAAATTCACATCAATGGAATTGAAATCCAAAACACACTCATTGACTTAGGAGCAGCAATAAATATCATGAGTAGACAAATCATGGACAAACTGAAACTTCCTAATCTTCTCTTTACATCCACACTATTACAATTAGTAGATAGATCTGTGATCAGACCAGATGGGGTAATAGAAGACATTCCAGTGTCCCTAGACTCTTGGGAGTACCCTGTGGATTTCATGATCCTAACTCCTAAGAATAATCTAGGAGGACATCCTGTTATACTAGGAAGACCTTGGTTGGCTACAGCTGATGCTTTTATTAGTTGTAGGTCCGGTGATATGTATATTTCTGATGGTAGTTAAACTAAGAGATTCACTTTATATCCTCCAGCTAGGACAATTACAGATCTAGATGACACTCAATGGATAGAGGATGAAGAAAATTTACAACCACTCTTCACAATTTCAGAAATTAGTGAAGTAATCAAATTCTGAATACTTTAGAAAACTTTGAATCCTCTCTAAAACACAAACATGAATCATTTCAAGAGGGATCCAATATTGAGTTTTTTTCATCTAGGCAGATGTCTCTTCATTCTATGGACAAATTTGGCAGCTCTACAAGCGAAATTTTTCCAGGCAAAACTTTGAATATAAACAAGAACCTAGAAAAATCTCAACAAGAAGAGTTAGTCAAAGTATTACAGAGACATACTTCTGCATATGCATGGGAATACACTGACATGAAAGGGATAAGTCCAAAGACTTGTACTCATCACATCTATATAGAGGAAAATTGCAAACCAATCAGACAACCTCAAAGATGGATGAATCCAAATCTTAGGGAAATTGTCAAGGAAGAATTGCAAAAATTGTTAAATGTTAATTTCGTCTATCCTATTTCACATATTTAGTGGGTTTCTCCTTTGGTAATTGTGCCAAAGAAAAATGGAAAATGGAGGGTATGTGTTGACTACCGAGAAATGAATAAAGCTACTCTTAAAGACCATTTTCCCTTACCTTTCATAGATCAAGTATTAGATACATTAGCTGGCAAAAAGTACTTTTCATTCCTAGATGGGTTTAGTGGTTACAATCAAATCCAATTAGCACTTGAAGACCAAGACAAAACCACATTCACCTGTCCTTGGGGTACCTATGCCTACCAAGTATTGCCATTTGGATTATGCAATGCACCTGCAACATTCCAAAGGGCAGTATTAGGAATTTTTTCGGATCTAATACATGACTGTGTAGAGTTGTACATGGATGATTTCACAGTTTATGGGGACACATTTGAAGAGGCTTTAGAAAACTTGGAAAAAGTCTTAAAAAGATGTCAAGAAGCAAACCTTTCACTTAGTCATGAAAAATGTTTTATGATGTTTACTGAAGGTATTGTTTTAGGGCACCACATTTCAGGGGATGGAATTAGAGTTGATGAGGCAAAAGTTGAAGTCATTTATAACCTATCCATTCCAAGTTTTCAAAGAGATGTTAGAAGTTTTCTAGGATTTACAGGGTATTATCGAAGATTTATAGAAAACTTCACCAAAATAGCATCTCCACTCTTCAAATTACTCACCAAATATTGTGAATTTAAGTGGACTTCTGATTGCCAGTTAGCTTTTGAAACCCTGAAAACCAAAATTTCTGAAGCACCTATATTAAGGGGACCTAACTGGAAGTTACCTTTTCATATCTCGACAGATGCTTCCGATACAGCTCTAGGAGCAGTATTGGGGCAAAAAGACTTGATTCCCTATGCCATCTATTATACTAGTAAAAATTTGACTCCTGCAGAGTTAAACTATACTGTAACTGAAAAAGAGTTTTTAGCTGTTGTTCATGCCATAAACAAATTTAGACACTATATAACAGGCTATGAAACTTTTGTTCACACTGATCATTCCGCAATTAGATACTTAATGAACAAATCAATCACTAATGGCAGAGTTATAAGATGGTTGTTACTCTTACAAGAATTCAACATTACTATTCTAGATAGGCCTGGAAAACAAAACACAGTGGCTGATTTCCTATCTAGAATCCAAAATATCAAAGATGACACTCCGGTTGAAGATCAATTTCCTGATGAATATCTTTTTGCAATCTCTACTCAAACTCCATGGTTTGCTGATATTGCTAATTATTTAGTTTCAGGAAAATTTCCTTCAACTATGAATGCAAGGGATAAAAGAAAAATCATTAATGATAGTGCAAGATATTCATGGGTCGCTAATGAGTTGTACAAGACAGGTTCAGATTTGATCATTAGAAGGTGTGTTCGTGAAGATGAGATGCCTGAAATTCTCAAGGCATGTCATGATGAACCTTGTGGCTGACACTTTGCAGATAAGAGGACAGCCTATAAGATCCTTAATTTAGGATATTATTGGCCATCTTTGTTTAAAGATGCAAGGGAGTATGTCAAAAGGTGTGACAGTTGCCAAAGGGTAGGGAAACCTTCTCCTTCAGGTGAGATGCCATTACAACCTCAGGTACACATTGAACCTTTTGAAAAATGGGCTTTGGATTTTGTAGGGCCTATTAGTCCTCCATCAAGACAAAAGAAATATATATTAGTTTGCACTGATTATGTTACTAAATGGGTAGAAGCTAAACTATTACTTGTTGCTAATGAATCATCTGTAGTTAATTTTCTTTTTGAGGATATTTTTACTCGTTTTGGTGTCCCAAGGGAAATTGTTACAGATCAAGGAGCTCAATTTACATCAAGGCTAGTGGAGCAAATGATGGATAAGTACAAAATCAGACATAGAAAAACAACTCCTTATCATCCACAAGCAAATGGTCAAGTGGAATCTACTAATAAGGTCATTGAAGGAATCCTAACAAAGACTGCTCATTTACATAGAAGAGATTGGGTAGATAGGCTTCCTGAAGCCTTGTGGGCCTATAGAACTACATGGAGAAACACAACAGGCCATACTCCTTATGAGCTTGTTTATGGAAAGCAAGTTTTGTTTCCCATAGAGTTCCAAATTCAAACCTTCAAGATGGCAGTTCAGCTAGGACTTGATCTAATGGAGGCACAAAAGCATAGACTGGAGCAAATTAATGAATTGGATGAGATCAGACAAGATGCAGTTCAGAAAACAAGTCTAGTCCAACATCAAAGGGCTAGATGGCATGACAAGTACATCAAGGAGAATAAATTCAAAGAGGGTGACTGGGCTCTCTTGTTTGATTCAAAATTCAAGGATTTTCAAGGGAAATTTCAGACACACTGGCTTGGGCCATATGAAATTGTTCGAATTTTTGATAATGGGGCAGTAAAAATCAGAACTATAGATGAAGAAGAGGTCACTTTTCTTGTGAATGGTCATAGACTGAAGCTATACCACAAGCCACTCTCAAGAGAAGAGTTTTTCAAGAAGTTCCAAGAAAGCAATGATGTGAAGTTAATGAAGAAGAGTCTCTCTTCTTCATCAACTTGATTAAATTTTCTGAAGCATTTCTTTTTGAAAAAAAAAGAAAATATATATATATATATATAAATAAAGGTATAAACATGAAAACCAATCATTGATTGGCATGTTTATACAGAAAAGATAGGGTGAAAATCAGAGTCTCTCTGACACTCTAACTTTTCCCATTTTTGTTTTTACAAGTAGCTGTTACAAAAATCATAAGTTCAGATCCATAGTGCTTATGATCCATTTCATTTCATTTCACTCCATTCACTTATTCATTCATACTCCATTTCATTCCACCATTCATATTTCACTCCATTCCACATTTCATTCATCTCATTCCATCCTCCATCCATCTCATTTTCATGTCAAAATACAAAATTTGATGTCTTACTGTAAGTGAATAAAACATGTCATGAATTGCAGTACAGTTCTTATGTTCTTTCACTCCATTTCATAAATTGAATCCATTCCATTTCATCATCCACTTCATACATATCATAATCCATCATCCATCTTCATTCATAACATATAACATTTCACCCATATTCCAAAAACACTCCATTTTCATGATTAAAATGCTCTACAGGAACATTCTGCAGCTCAGTAGACATTCTGCAGCTGATCAGCCTTTCTGCAGCCAGACAGGCTTTCCGCAGCTAAAAACCCTGAAGGCATCAATCAGCAGACATTAGAATTGCAACAAAATGACCCAGTGTATCCATTAATCAAAAGCATCAAAGAAGAATAATGAAGATTCTTCCAAAGGTGAACAAGAAGACAAAGACTACAAAAATCAAATGAAAGGCAGAGGTAACAAGTTTAAATTATAATGGCATTTCATTAAAGTTTAGCATAGTTTTAGTTATGGATTGTTCGAAAAGGTGGTTTTAATTATTTTTATTGATCAAGACCAATAAACCCTCCACAGACTTTGGATTAAAACCTCTCAATTCAAATTCCATATCCGACATCATTTAAGCAGTTAAAATGGTCGAGGTATTTGAATTCTTCATGTCTCTTAACCAAATCATTCAATGATGATTCCCTCTGCCGTCGTAAAAATATCCGCCATCTCTTCAATCATTAATTCATTCCCTCCACCTCACTCCACTACTTCATTCCGTGACCACTGCCATCACTCCATTCTGTAGCCGGCATTTCATTCCGTAGACAGAGATATTCTTATCATCGAGAGCAAAGCCAAAGGATATCAGTTTGAATAGCATTGAGCATTATCATTGTAAACGCAGAGCAGAGCAGAAGGGTAAATTTGGAAGCATAGAAGCGTGAGAATTTGAAGCCATTTGATTCCATGGGTAGACAAAGTATCACTGTGGGCAGAGATTGAGCATTTTCACTATAAACACAGAAGTGTAATAGTGTGGAGTTTGAAGTCTTTTGTCACTAGAAGACAGAGGTGTTACAGTGTTGAATTCGAAACCATTTGCTACCAAGAGCCAGAGGTATTGCAGTGAAGAAGTTGAAGCCATTTGTCACTGTCAAACAGAGGCATATCAGTCCAAAGTTCAATTGTCAACAGAGGTATATCCTTCTGAAATTTGAAGACATTTGTCATTATCAATCAGAGGTATGTCATTCTGAAGTTTGAAGCCATTTCCATTCAGAACTTAAATCCATTTCAATCCGAAAGTGAAAGTCATTATTTTTGTGGATAGAAGAGTGTTAATTTGAACATTGAAGAAGCAATCATGGGTTTCATTGTAAGAACAGAACCAGTGGGTTCAAAATACTTAGAAGGCTACCCTCAATGCAAAGAAATGTTACAACAGATAGGATGGCTTCAATTTTTGGAGAAATTTAATGGCTTCCACAAGGAAGTCACTAAAACATTTGCAAGATCATTTCAAGGAACGGAAGTTGAAGTGGGAGATGTCAAATTTACTGTCACTGAAGTTTTCATTGCAGAGGCTACAGGGTTGCTCAGAACTGGAGAGAGATGGTTCAAAAATAGAGAATTTCACAATGAATCCTGGAAACAAATTTTAAAATCACCAGGTATGGATGTTACTGTATTTAAGAAAGGAATTCCCAGTTCTGCATTGAAAAATAAATGGAGAAACATACTACTTCTTCTGCAAAAATTTATTACATGTGAGGGTAGATATGGGACATTTTATGTCTACCACATTATACTGATAATGCATTTTCTGGGGGAAGAATTAAACCTACCATATTTCTTGCTTCAAAGTCTGAAGAAGATGGCTTCCTGTGTTCAAGGAAGGGTTCAATTTTTAGAGACAACCCTATATCATCATGGTTTGGTCAAAATTATGATTGAACATCATCTAGCTAAACAAATGATACATGGGACGATTTATTGATAAGAAATCATTTTGAAGAGCCAAAATATCCCTCACCAGAACCATAGCCTACAAAAAGAAGTAGGAAATGGAGGGCCTCAAAAGTTGAAATTGACAAAACAGTCCAAGAGAGCAGTGAGGAAATCATTTTAGAAAAGTTGACTCAAATCAAGAGATAGCTTAAGGAAGAAAAGGTAATCAGGAAATCTGCCATGGAGAAAGGAGAGGGATCTTCTCAGCCTAGAAGAAGCCACAGACTAAAGGGGAAACTGAAGAAAACACTAATCAAACAAAAAGGGGTAATCAATATAGAAGATGAAGAAACATCCATTGAAGAGGATGTTGAAGAGGATTTTTATGAAGGAACCCCTGAAATTGACCCTGCTCAACAGGAAATTTATAACTATGTGGAAACTTTGGAGAGGAGAGCTTCAAAAAGAAGAGAGAGAACCCCCAGTCCTCCACTGTCTGAAATAGATATATTAAGAAGGGATAGGTATGAGTTGGAATTACTGAATAGACACATAAAAAATGAGAATGAAATTCTCAAGGATCAAGTCAAGCTCAAAACTGATATGAACTCAACCTTATCCCTGCATATAGACAAAGTGGAGAAGACCAATGAGAAGTTGAAGACAAGGAACAAAAAGCTAATCAGGGCACTCACCAACCTAAGGTTCAAAATTGTTATCAGAAAACCCAGAAGATCTCTAGCTTCCAAACAAAGGAGAAGGAGAGGATTAGATGTCCTTGCAGAAGCCTCTGAGTTCATAGGATAATTTGCATGAGGACATGCAAAGAGACAGCAGTGGGGGTATGTTGAGCCTCAAAATTATGCTTTCTTTCATTCCATTTTACCTCATTTTCCTTTGTCCATTGCCATCCTAGACCCAATTGATCAATGAATATAGTTAAAATTACTTCTAGAATGATTTACATGACTGACTTGCTAAGTTTTGTGATTTTTGCCATTGTAAAGCATTTTGACCGGAACTAGCTGCAGAATGCAGACATTCCGTAGCTAACCAGCGATTCTACAGCTGCCTTCACGTTTGAGTATGTTCCAGGTGGCCTCTCAAGGGAAACCGCATATGGGCATAATCCACGTCATGTCTACATGGTTCTTTGCTCATCATGGAGGAAGAAACGAATTCTGGGTACGGTTTTGGAACGTGGGAACACATTTAGGAAAGCAGACTTCTATTAGGACTGTCTCAGTCCAGATGTCCTTTTTCTCTTCACGCAGCCACTTCAAGAGTCCTAATGTGATTCCGATAAGGAAATACAGTGTTCCTGAATTGTTGCAAGTCTTGTTATGTGCATTTTCTATATAAACACTTGGGAAACCGAGAGCTATGTTAGATTTGATGTTAGATTTTATGCTAGATTTTGTTTAGATTCTGTGCTACATTTCTGAAGACGCAGAGTGCTATGTTCAAACTATTTCATCTTTAATGGAGCATACAGAGTTGTTTTGAAAGCATGATTTAATTTGGAGTTGAATTCCGTCAGGTGGTAGAGGGCCCCTGCCTCTTGCACGGATTTATTTTGCGTAAATTAGATAAGTCTTCTAGCTTCCTTTACGTTTTGAATTTGAATTAATAGTTGTTTTAATTAGCTACTGTAGTTGTACTCATTCTAACTCTTCCACAAGAAGAAGCTCTTCCAAAAGACTATAATGATGAATGGGAAATAGCTATAGTATTGTAGGATTTGAAGTTGAATTCATAGTTGTTTTTAATTAGCTACTGTAGTTATATTCATTCTAACTCTTCCACAAGAAGAAATTCTTCCAAAAGATTATAATGATGAATGAGAAATGGCTATAGTATTGTAGGATTTAGTTGTAGTTTTTGTTGTTCACTATCACAGTTACACTTGTTCTAATCACTCTTCCACAAGAAGAAACTCTTCCAAGAAACTATTAAGATGTTCAAGACATGACCGTGATAATGAATGATTTAGTTGTGTGTTTGCACTAAGTACCATCTCTGTTCTTGCTCTTAAACGCTTGTCCAAAATATCATAATGATGAGTGGGATATGGATATGATGTCTTAGTTTTTCATTGCTTTTAGCCTTTACATTTGCATTTGCACTCAATTACACAGTCAGAATTGTTCTAACTCTTCCAAAAGAAGGAACTCTTCCAAAATATCAACAATGATGGACAAACAGACTGTATAATTTCATAGAATAATGCATGATAGCATAGTTAGGATACTCCGGAGTTTAATTGCACTTAACTCATGTTCAGTTACTTTGTTTTGGGTTTGATAATGACTTGTATTTTAACACTGTTTTAGGCTAGTGACATCTTAGGTTTGGTTGTAGTTCAACTCATTGCATTTGCACTCCACATTCAATTGTTATTCACTGCACATTAGATTACTTCAGTTGTTAGGATTAACAAAACAGCCTTCATTATTCACAAACCTCTTCTTGTTCTAAAATCTACAATTGATCTATAACCATATGAACAGAAGACAAACATCACTTTAAGGCCTGAAGTACTTCTGCAATTTCCTCATCATTTCATAAACAGAGCTCTCCCTCAAAAGACTATTTTGAAAAGAAATCAATAACTCTTGAGTAAAGGTTTTGTGACATTCAATTAAATTGCAGAATAGAGTTAGGAACTAGTCCTAGAACAGAAGATCTTAGGATGGTATCAATGTTTTTCCTCCAAATCTGTTTCAAATCTCTAATCAAGGACAAAATGTTGCATCATTGTAAGATTAGTTGTTTAACTGTTTAGTTAGAGGATTTGCATACTTAGTGATCATTTCTCAAGTTTAGTTTGTGTTTTGAATCATTTGTTTAAAAGTCATTATCAAGCTTTGCTTTTACTTAGTCATAGTTTAGATTCTGCTTCAGTGTTTCCAATTGCATTTGCCATTTGTTATCCATCAATTAGGTTTAACTCTTTTTTTAATCATCAGCTCATTTCCATCAACTTTCTAGGCATTTTCCTTGTGAACATAAAACTACCAAAACACCAAAAACATCATAAATCATCACAAAAGACCCAAAACATCACAAAACACTACACACAACGCATTAGGAAACAAGTACCTAGGTACATACAGTACACTTCACTTCAGTAGTTTACAAATCCTGGTTGACAATTAAATGAGCTCAGTTTAGGAGACTAGATTGAGACCAAACAATATCATCAACCTGCTTCAAAGGAATCATTTGTTAACATTGTCACAAAATCCAATCTTCATGTTATAGCAGCAGGGGAACATTCCCCTGTGCAACTTGAATTTGAAATTCCAATAAGTGAAGGAGCTGAAAATCACCCTTGTGGCAGTTGTTACACCTGTTTAAAATATATATATAATAATTTTTTATTTTTTTTAATAAATCTAACTGTGAAAACCCCTTTCCATGGTGCAGTCAGACAATTTGTGGCAGCTGAAAACAATTCCTGTGGCGGCTATTACACCCATTTTTTTCCCTTCCTAAAACATCATCCTTCCTTCTTGATACACTTTATAAGATGATGTTATTCATTTGATTTTATTTTTTTACCGGTTTCTCCTAATCATTATGTATTTTAAAGAATAATTTGAAGGTTGTCTTGGTTGTTACACATGTAACAACCGATAGCCATGAAAAATGTTTCTAATTTTTTGTCGCATAACAAAAATAATTGTGCCAGCCAAATGCGACCACCATGAGCACTACAAGCAATACACTGCCAATTTGAAATCATTCTCCACATTGATTCAGGTATGTCATTCAAAAGGTAACGTTATCATTTATGATTTGGTGATTATTGGCAAAAGTAATGATGTTCCCATGACATCTATGGGCGGTCGGCACCATTAAGGGAGGGGGGAATATATCTTGAAATCATTGAAAAAATCGGTATTCATAAACCGTTATTAAATCTGCATGCACCGAATTAATAACACAATTTCCAATGATGAATAAATCCGAATGAAAAGAGTGTGTGTAATTAAACCCATTACTTTCCATAACAAGACATTTATGAAGAGTCGTGTGAGGTACGATTCAGTAATCCGTAAATCCTGTCACCTCCCATTGATCTCCTTGACTGAAGCCTTGTAGCCTCATTTCAAACTCGTCATTTGGGATAAGCAGAGAAATCGAGAAGAAGTAAGCAGTGCAGTGACATTACAGTGTGTTGAGAAGTAAGAAGCGAATTCAGAAACAATGGCAAGATGGGTGGAAGGTTCGGATGAGGGAGTTGCAATCGAATTCGCTCAGAATTTGAATAACAACCAAACCCAAGTTAGGGGCCTGGAAATTGAGGTGACTGAAGAGGTAAATGCCTGAGTAACTACATTTCGAGTAGAGGGACAAAGGTGGTTTAACAAAAAAATCAATGACCCCTCCTTGAAAGAAGACTTCCTTGAAGGAGAAGAAAATTTGGAGAAGAAAGGGAGAGTTATTGATAGGTTATCACTCCCTCAGCCATGGGAAGATGTTTCCTTGGGTTTAATCAAATACATCCCTTGAATGGGAAGATCCATGATAATGTTTAATTATCACTTCCCTCTACTCAATCACCTTCGGCACTAGCAAAAGATTAACCTTCCATTCTACTTATTGGGGAACATTAAGTACATGGTGGTGGAAGTAAAGACAACAACACATCTAGAAGCATGTGTGACCAATCACAGACTCATCAAATTGATCATGCTAGATTCCCTAAGCCAGCAAAGAAGGACCTGGGAAGAATTCAAGTGAACGAGGCCGAGGAAAAGCTGAGGAAAATAGGCCGTGACTTCGGGAGGAATTCAGGCAGAAGTTGAAACCTAGACTTGGGCTACCAAGGTCTGAATTGGGAAAGAACCCACTGATGTACCAATTGGGGATAGATGGCCAAAAATGAGGGTGAATGTTAGGTCCCTATATTACAAGTATAGTCCCTTATTTTTGTTAGTGTAACCCCCTCATTGTTATTATTATACCCTTGTAACCCCCATATTATTATTATTGTGCCCTTAAATTATTATTGTTAGGTCGGCTAGGATTAAATTATGGCCCCATGGACTCCTATATATAGAAAGTAGGTTTTGTAATTTGAATCATCCAATAATTTTTCATTCATGTAATGTATTAGAGGTTTCCCCCTATAAGTGGCTTATTTCTAAGGTGTTTATATCTCTTTTCTTCTCTTTTGGAGCTGGTTTCACAACATTTGGTATCAAAGCTTCGAGATTCTAGGGTTTCGCTGCTCCAAATAGGTCATCGTGGCATTTTTGCTATAACTTGTTTTCTACAAAGGTTAAAAATATGAAATTTTTACAGTACGAAGCCAAAATCTGAAGGAACATCATCGCAAAATTTCAGAGCTTGGTTCACAATATTTTCGGAGATATGATCTGTGCAAGTTAGGTCATTTTGCAGGCTCCTAAATTTAACCTAAATAGGTCATCGTGTTATTTTCGTAATAACGTTTTTTATATGAAGTTTCAGAAGCTGAAATTTTTAGAGTACGAAGCCGCAATCCTATGGAACATCATCGAACAATTTCAGATATTGGTTCACAATATTTTCAGAGATATGATCTGTGGAAGTTAGGGCTTTTTGAGGCTTAGGAATTTCATCTCAAAGAGGTGATCATGGGAAAATATTCATAGCTCTCTCTCTAAGCATTGGATTGGAATTATTTAAAAATTGGACGCAAGTACATGGATTATAGTTTTTGGTCTATCAATTTCAGAGCCAAAGGAGGAAAAAAATGACACGTGGCAAGTCGTACAAGTTTTCTCTACTGAACCAGTCCAAAATTGGGTCATTGTGGGAGATTGGACATAACTTTGCCTTGAAGAATCCAAATCAGATCAGACCTGTGGCTTTTGAAGGAAGCTTCAAAGGGCTACTACAGGGCTAAATTTCAAATATTGAGGATCCACAATTATAGAGATAATTCAATTTCAATATCGAGCTCCTCAAAAGCAAGTAAAAGGTGTGTATTTTTTTTTCCGAATTGCATAAGTCTTGTTTGAAGAATCAAGTTGAATTGATTCCAAGGGCATATTGTAGAATAGATATCAGTATTGGATTCCAAAATGGCCCCTAAAAATAATTCAACACCCATTAAGCCTTTAGAAGGATCTACTATGACTCATGAAGATGAAGAATGGAAACATGACATATCAAAATTACAAGAGCAAGTGCAACAAATTTCGCTCACGCAAAGAGCAACAAAAAATGACATGGAAGTTTTGAAGAAAGGAATGGAAACTAAGATGGATGGTTTGAAGAAAGGCGTGTAATCTATGATATATGGTTTGAAGAATGGCATGGAATCTAAGATAGATGGCATGGAAGCTGGCATGGAATCTAAGATAGATGACATGGAAGCTAAGATCGATGAGAAAATGGAAAACATGAAGAATGATCTAAAAGCAGACATGGAAGGTTTGACAAAGTTGATACAAGAAATGTTTTCTAATGGTGAAAATATAGTAGAGGAAACTCATGATGAGAACAAAATAAATGTTAATCGTGATTTCATAAAATCTAATGTTGGCGGGAAGAACCACCATATTCCAAAAATGGATATGAGGAAGTTTGATGGAAAGGATCCTGTAACATGGATACCACAGATGGAGCAATATTTTGATCTCCATAACGTGCAAAACACACAAAAGGTACGCATTGAAACTTTACATTTAGAACAAAATACATTTGTATGGTATCGATGGCTTTGCTCTCGTAAAAAAATTTTCACTTGGTCAATTTTTACGGAGGAAATGATAGCACATTATGAGGATACAAAGAGCAACACCTTCTTTAGCCAATTGATAAATCTCAAACAAAAGGGTTTAGTGGGGGAGAAAATTGAGGACTTCCAAAAATTGAATATAAGGGTAACTGATATTCTAGAGGAACACAGGATTGATCTCTTCATAAGTACTTTAAAGGATAACATCCAACATGAAGTTCGTGTTTTGGAACCTGATTCATTGGAGAAGGCATTCAGGTTGGCAAGAAAAATTGAATGTAAAATTATGCCAACAAGGAAGCCTACCACTCACTTCTATAAAGAAGGAAGTGTTTCTACGCCTAGATTTCCACAACCTACAAGGTTTACACCACAACAATTGGAAGAAAAAAGAGCAAAAGGGCTTTGCTACAGTTGTGATAGCAAATACACTAAAGGTCATAAGTGTGCTGAGAAGAAATTATTTTACATAGATTGTGAAGAGGAAGAAGAAAATGAACAAGAAGAGGATATACACCAGGAACCAACCTAAGAAGAGGAAGAAATGATTCTGACCATATCGTGTAATTCATTGGCAAGAATTACCACTCCTCAAACTCTCAAGATAGAAGGAAATATCAAGAAGAAAAAGGTAATAGTGTTGATTGATTCAGGTAGTACCCATAAGTTTATTCATTATAAGGTAGCAAAGGAATTGAATTGTTTCCTATACCCAGCACTAGAATGTCAAGTGATGGTTGCAAATGGAGGAACTATATATTTCTCTGGAAAATGCCACAATATCAAGCTAACCATGGGGGAATATGTATTGAATACTCCAATACTTTCCATTCCTATGGGAGGTGATGATGTTGTACTAGGAGTACAATGATTACAATATTTACGGATAGTAGCTTTTAATTTTCAAGAAAATTTCAAGAAAATTTTTTCAGAAGGAAAGGAAGTCGAATTACGGGGTATTGCAGGGAAGCCGGGAAAGATAATAAGCTCTAATGTCATGACAAAACTTCTAAAGAAATAAAAACAAGGTATAATTGCACAATTGTGCTCACTAGAAGTTCCAACATCAAAATCATCTATTTCTGCAGATCTCCAAAAAGTCTTGAACAATCATTCCAAGGTTTTCGAAACTCCAAAAGCACTCCCACCTATTCATGATCATGATCATGCTATTCATTTGATTCTAAGAAGTGTTCCTCCAAACATTAGGCCTTATAGATATCCTTATGTCCAAAAGAGCAAAATTGAATGTATGATTGCAGAAATGTTAGAGGCAGGTATAATTCAACCTAGTCAAAGTTCTTTCTATGCTCCTGTATTATTGGTACATAATAAGGATGGATCATGGCGCATGTGTCCGGATTATAGGGAGCTCAATAAGCTCACCATTAAATATAAATTTCCCATTCCTATGATTGATGAGTTGTTGGATGAATTACATGGAGAAATTTATTTTACCAAATTGGATCTTCATTTAGGGTATCATAAAATTAGAATGAAGACTAAAGATATTCTGGAATCAACATTCTAAGCTCGTGAGGGTCATTATGAATTTTTGGTCATGCCTTTTGGCCTTATCAATGCACCTTCTACATTTCAAGGGTTGATGAATTCCATTTTCAAACCCTTCCTTAGAAAATTTGTGCTAGTATTTTTTGATGATGTACTAATCTACAACAAGTCTTGGAAGGATCATGTTCAACATGTTGATAGGGTGCTCAAACTATTGCAGGAGAAATAATTATATGCAAAAACATCCAAATGTTTCTTTGGAGTACAAGAGGTGGAATATCTGGGTCATATTGTATCTCACGAGGGTGTTAAGGTAGAACTTAACAAAATTAAAGCCATTAAGGAATGGAAAGTCCCCACAACCACAAAGCAGTTTCGAGGATTTATCGGGTTAACAGGGTATTATCAAAATTTTGTTAAGAATTATGGGATAATAGCAGCACCTCTAACAACATTATTGAAGAAAGATGAATTTTCATGGAATCTTGAAGCAACTAAGGCCTTTGAACATCTTAAAGAGGCAATGTACCTAGCACCTGTCTTAGCTACGCCAGACTTCACAAAAACCTTTATTTTGGAATGTGATGCCTCAGGAAATGGAATTGGTGTTGTTTTAGTGCAATAAGGAAAACCCATTGCTTTTGAAAGTCATCCAATCAAAGGAAAGTATTTACAGAAACCTATTTATGAGAAGGAAATGTTAGCAATACTACATGCACTAAAGAAATGGATAACTTACCTAATGGGAAGCCACTTCAAGGTAAAAACTAATCATGATAGTCTTAAACACTTTTTGGAACAAAGACTATCTTTAGAAGAGGAGAAAAAATGGGTCACAAATATGTTGGGTTATGAATTTGAAATAATATAAAAAAACGGGAAGCTAAATGTTGTTGCAGATGCACTGTCAAGAAAGAATGAAGAGGTGGAAGCATTTCTTTGTGCCATTTCTATTATCCAACCAGATTGGATAACCGAAGCAAGAGATGAATGGAAGAAGGATGAAGAAGTGTGGACACTCCTTCAAAAGTTGCAGCAAGATCCTAGTACATATGATACATTTAGTTGTAAAAATGATTCCTTATGGTACAAGGATCGCTTATATCTTTGTAAAAATTCCCAACTAAAACAAAATATTCTTTTGGAATTGCAGACTTATCCTTTAGGAGGACACTCGGGATTTTTAAAAAGTTACCACAGGGTGAAGAAAGAATTTTTTTGGGATGGCCTTAAATCTGATATTCAAAATTTTGTGGTGGAATTTTTGGTTTTCCAATAGAATAAAGTTGAGAGAATTAAGACCTCAGGTATTCTACAACCTTTATCCATTCCAAGTCAACATTGGGAGGAGATTTCAATGGATTTTGTCATAGGTTTACCTAAGTCCAAAGGAAAGAGCGTCATCATGGTGGTGGTTAATATAATTACCAAGTATGCACACTTTTGTGCATTATCTCATCCATTTAAGTCAAGTACAGTTACTACTACATTTATGGACACAATTCAAAAGCTACATGGAAACCAAAGGGTTATTGTGAGCGACAAAGATCCCATTTTTAGTGGAAATTTTTGGACGAAGTTATTTTCTTGTTTGGGTACTAAATTAACTCATAGCTCATCTTATCATCCTCAATCCGATGGTCAAACTGAGATAGTAAATAAATGTTTGGAAGGATATCTTTTTTTTTTGTATCTAATAAACAAACACAATGGGTCAAGTGGTGACCTCTAGCTGAATGGTGGTATAACACTTCCTTCCATACTGCAGGAAAAATGACCCCATATATGGCACTTTATGGATATCATCCACCATCCATCACTTCATCTTTAAGAGAAAATTCGAAGGTTCAAGCAGTGGAAGATCACATCGAGAATCAACAAGAAGTTCTCCAACTCCTCAAGGACAACCTAAATTTGGCACAAAATCGAATGAAACAACAGGCAGATCAACATCATAGCAAGAGAATTTTTGATGTAGGAGACTGTGTATTTTTACGGCTACAACCATACAAACAAATGTCCCTCAAGCAAGCTAAGAAGAATAATAAATTATTGCCAAAGTAATATGGTCCTTACAAGGTGTTGCAAAAGATTAGTACTATGGCATACAAATTGGAGCTTCCTTCTTCTTCACGAGTGCATCCAATTTTCCATGTTTCATGCTTAAAGAAGGTTATAGGTGAAAATATTCTAGTTCAAACACTATTGGTAGAACTTGATGAGGAAGGAAAAATCATATTGGAACCTAAAGCAGTCACAGAAACAAGAAATCAACAGCTACGAAATCGATCAATTTTAGAGTATGTCATCAAGTGGAAGAACTTACCCATTGAAGATTCTACATGGGAGGATGATAATTTTATACAAAAGCACCCAGAGCTACTCAAGCATTGAGGACAACACTTTTTTGAAGGAGATGGGCATGTTAGGTCCCTATATTACTAGTATAGTCCCTTATTATTGTTAATGTAACCCCCTTATTGTTATTATTGTACCCTTGTAACCCCCATATTTTTATTATTGTGCCCTTAAATTATTATTGTTAGGTTGGCTAGGATTACATTGTGGCCCCATGGACTCATACATATAGAAAGGAGGTTTTGTAATTTGAATCATCCAAGAACTGTTCAATCATGTAATGTATTGGAGGTTTCCCTCTCGAAGTGGCTTATTTCTAAGGCATCGATATCTCTTTTCTTCTCTTTTTGGAGTTGGTTTCACAACAATGAAAGTTAATTTTCCCATAGAAACTTCGCCCATAGCTGGAAATAAGACATAAGTAGAAGTATCTGAAGAAGAAAGAGAACCCTCCTCATCAGGTAAGGATGAAACTCATTTCCTACTTTTAGAAATTGAAAATCTAAAAAGGGAAAATGAAGAATTGAAACAAAGATTATATGAGGGGAAGGAGATTTTGGTGTCTGTATGCATGACATGTTTTCAAGAACTAACAGAAGCAAGATATAAGGTTTGTTGGGAAAACACCAGCCCAATGGAAATAGAAACAGATTAGAAGGAGGTTGTTACAAAATAACTTGCTAAGGATATTGTTGTTACACAAGAACCAACAGTTAAAGCAGAGCCTCCTTTATTAGTTGACCTAGAGGCCGATACACAAGAACCTGTGGAGGCCACTGTTGTTACAGAAGAAACAAAAATGGATACAGAGGCTACTCTGGGCGGAAATGAAGGGGATGATACAAAAGAAACCACTAAGTAAGTTGTTGTTACACAAGAACCAACAACAGAGGTGCAACAAACACATTCGACGGAGACTGTTACACCCATTATTGATGTTGATATTGAATTCAGAAGAATGTCGGGTCCCTTATCGAGATGGAGTTCTAAGAAAATATTGTTAATTTACAAATTATAGAATAGGAGACATGAAGAAATATCCCTTTTGGAGGGGATGATTTCAATGAAAGAACATCAGAGGGAGATAGATGCCCTACATGAAAGTTGGTTGAAAGAAGAGTTGAAGAAAGGATGGGAGAATTATAAGAGGAAGGAAGCTCTGAAGAAGCAAGAGGAACAACTGCTTCTGTTACAGCAGTAGGTTCAGGATCTTACCATGGACAAGCAAAAACTTCATGACCTTGCCCTCAATCTTTTGGGGTGCAGGTAGCCTTCCCCATCCTACCCCATTTTTCTATGGGAATGCTACTTCCTATTCAATATGAAAGTTGTTATACAGGACAAACCCTATTTATGTTCCTCCACTCACACATTCCTAGATGGCTTTCGTGCCTCCGATTTTGATGAGCAAAGCCTACTGTGTGAGTTATTCTTACACAATATCATTTGTGAGCATGTGAGTATGAAAATAGTGGTGAAAATATTATCCTATATGGGGGATTTTTAGTTGTGATATTTTGTGTCCTTCATGAAGAATAAAATTGAGTGAAATTTGTCCACCAAATCTATGGATGTTAATGAAGAGAATATGGCATTATGGATCCAAGCAGAACCGGGATGGGCCGTCGAGTTAAGGTGGGAATTTAGAATAATTTTGAGTACTCCTGGGATAATGGAAGCTAAGATGAATGGTTTGGAAGCTAAGACAAATGGCATGGAAGTTGGCATGGAAGCTAAGATGGATGACATGGAAGCTAAGATCGATGAAAAAAATGAAAGACAACATGGAAAACATGAAGAATGATCTAAAAGTAGACATCGAAGGTTTGGAAAAGTTGATGCAAGAAATGTTTCCTAATGGCGAAAATATAGTAGAGGAAACTCATGATGAGAACAAAATAATGTTAATCATGATTTCATAAACTCTAATGTTGGATGGAAGAACCATCATATTCCAAATATGGATATGAGGAAGTTTGATGGCAAGGATCTCGTAACATGGATACTATAGATGGAGCAATATTTTGATCTCAATAATATGCAAAACACACAAAAGGTACGCATTGAAACTTTACATTTAGAACAAAATACATTTGTATGGTATCGATGGTTTTGCTCCCGTAAAAAAATTGTCACTTGGTCAATTTTTACGGAGGAAATGATAACACATTATGAGGATACAAAAATGTAATATTCCCAACTTAGCTCATAGCTAAGTGGAATATTAATTTTTGTCAATAAATTCAAATGCATGAATAAGTGAGCAAGGAGGCTCATAAAAGCTACTCTAGCATGAATAAAACCCCTCACAATGTAACGGAGGCCATGAAATAACCAGCTCAAGCATCCACATGTGTGAACAAGGTTAAGTTGACCAAGTCAACTGAGCTTATCTTTAAAAGAATGGATCCATGAATAAGGAAGCTCAATGTGAATGGAGGAAAAACAATTTGAAGACTCCTTAAATATGAAAAGGGGCAAGGCAAAGAGACTCAATCAAGGAAGATTCTTAGAAGATGCATATAGTCACATTGAATAAATCAAACCATGCAGCATCTAGTTGTCCTCCACTTAATGGGACAGTGTAACCCTAGAGAGGGGAAGCTTGGCAAGGAAGCAAACCCTAGTGGAGTGGGGCCCTTGGAGGAGAACCTCATTTTCTATATAATGAAGGAAGGGAAACCATTTGGGTTTAGATTGGAGAATATATTTTCATGAGGTCTGCTTTGACTTCCTACATACTTAGCTGTTTAGCTAAGTTTTTGCACTTGTTAGTGCAAGGGTTTTCTCATGTGGGAATGCCCTGCTTTTTCTTGGAGATATTGTAGCAAGAGATTTAAGGGAGGCTTCTGATCTGAAATTTCCACTTTCAGGTGTTAGGCAAAGCACTTTTGCTCCATATCTACACATTCCCCTGAGGATACTGTGTTATTTTCATAGAGGTGTAGTGGAAGGGGTTAAAACCCCATTGTTTGGAGCTAGTTTCCCAAAAGGGAAGCTCAATATTATTATGTATATTCAGTCATTTTATGCAGATATACATCCCTACAACATTATTTCAGTATTAGATCTACAGCTACTCTTTTACATATTGTTTTATGTGGGTAAATCATTGTCGGGTGATCATAAAATTGTGTAAAAGGGATTGGATCTTTGTATTTATTATTCATTGAGAATTGAAATATAAATATCAGTCATTCTCTCTTATCTTTCTTATTATTTACTTCAATATACCGCGTAGTGTCTTTTGCAGCAGCTCCGGCATTTGCATGTTTTGGGCTTTTTGTCCATTTTCAGCTATTTGAGCATGGAAGGCCTGTTTAACTTTGATATTGGTATTTTTTTCTGAAATAATATTGCATGTAGATCCTATATGGAATAATATAAGGGATGAAACCATTATTTTATACTGTTGTAATTCAATAGTCAGGAAAACAACATTTCTGGGTCACTAGTGGTGCTTTTCCCCACTTGGTTGTCTTTCTGAAGTAATGTTTGCCATATTTTTTGTCAAATGATGAGCTATGCGTCTGATATGGCCTCTGATCTGATCATTTTATAATTCCTCCTGATTTTCTGAATAAATTATGCAAATTTTGAAGTAGGATTTCCATTTTGCTACAACCTTCCTCTTTTAGCATTTTTCAGCTAGTGTAGTTTGTGGGAGATCTGTTTAGGGTCTCTAAGCTCATTCTTTTCAGCGAAAATTCAATACATAAGTCACATACAGCCCATACGAGAGGAAACAAGCATTAATATATGTTTCTGTAGCATATTTTTTCTTATACAACGTTTTCCTTGAGCTGCTTGTCAATTGTCCTGAAAAGGGAATATTAGCCCTCAACATAGTTCTATAGACAGAGTAAGTTAGTGTGCCAGCTAGCCTTTTGATCTCACCCTCTTTTCAGAGGTGACATATCTAGTAAATGTGCCTACATTCGATCTCTGGAATAGATCCAGTTTTTTATTGTTAATTTTTTCTTGAAAAAGGATTTTCATTTGCCGGATTCATGAGAATTTCCTGATTTGTAATATTATAGTGGTATCAGAGCATGATCTCTAGCCCAACCTGTCAGATCAAGCTATCATAGAAGTGATAAGGATAATCAGCAAGCAGAAAGCATAAAGTATGGTTAGGATGAGATTACTCTCATCAATATTCAGATCCAAGAAGAGCCTCTCAAAAGGGGTTGAACAGTTGGAAGCAGAAAGATGCAGTGAAACTCCAAGAGGGTTTCAAGGAGAAGAGGACTACAGTGAAACCTTTATGAGGTTTCAAGAAGAAGAAGAAGAGGACATGGGAATTCCTCCTCTAAGGGAAGACCAAGATCTAGGGTTTCCTATTGAGGATGGGACATTTCCTGTATTCAGAGAAAGATTTGGGGGTGACAGCGTAGTCATAACATAGGCACCTCTAGCATCTCAAGAAGAAGAAGTGGTGAGGACAGTTGCACCAAGGAGAGAAACTCTTGCACCTTTGCAAGGAATTTTAGAGAATATCACATATAGAGATTGTGGCACAATCCATGTGCAGTATGTGCCATCATTATCAAATAGTGAGATCTGGAATATTACAGAGTTTCATATGGTAAGCAATATCTGCCCCTCTTTATTTCTGAAGAATTATGCACAAGGAAGGCAGGAAGATCCATGCACATCAGTTAATCCATCTCTCTATTATGTTCTTGCCTTGATGCCTCATTATTTGAAGAAGGGCCATTAGGGGAATCCTGTGATGAGAAGAAAAACAAAGTGTTCCCTCAACATGATACAATGAAGACACCAGAGGCCAGAGGAGACACTGTCACAGCGCTGGAGGTTATGGGTAAGAAGCATAACTATGAAAGTAAAATTTTATTTTATGATTTCATGTGCTCTCTTACCTTATATGTGCAGGCCACAACTCCCAAGGGGAGTGTTCTACCTTATAAGCTTCGTGGCCAACTATGGGCCAAGATTGTTTTCAATTATGGCCACCTCCTTGATGAGTTGAGGGAGGTGATGCACTATTATGGGTGCTTCCCTAAAGCCCAAAATATACATTTCATCTTCAGCCATGGTGAAGTGATAAGAGCAGCAAGTAAATGGAATGAAAACCACTTACCATATCCTGATATGAAGCAGGGAGAAGGAAACATGCACTGGTTTCTGTTGGGTGAGTGTGAGTACTCCCCAAAATTTTTGATTCTCATGACTCATACCTTGTACTCCAAGAGAAGGTTTCATAATGGGAAGGCATCTTTGTTATGGCTGCCACAAGGAGGGTTTGGACACTATATGCCGAATCTTATGTCCAAATACTTACCCATGTTTGAGGTATGTCTCATGAACTCACATGTATTTTGGGTTGAGATATATTTAAAGTATGTATCTTGGTTTGGGAGAAGGAACAACTCCCACATGGTGTGGAATGGGAGAGCTAGCTTTCACTATGTTGATGGATCACCCCACATGTCCATCAATACATCATTTCTCCATGATCCACACATTGATAATGTAAGGAAGCAACAAGAGCCCTTGTTTCTATGGCTACTTTTGGGAGAGTATGGGCTGAAAACTCTCCATACTCAACACAACATTCCAAGAGGAATGCATGGCACATCCAAAGTGCAAGAAGGCTACATTTCAACAATGATGGAATGGAGGGAGATCCTCTCACATAGAAGCACAAGGGTGAATGGTTTTTACATGTGGAATGTCAAGAAGAAGAGTCATGGAGTGCCAAGAGCATTGCTACTTAAGCCTACAACACTGTCCTCTAAGAGAAAGTTTCTAATGATGGAGTATTTCCAAAGAAGTGTGCATCCTTTCATTTTGCATAAATTTTTGAGGAGATTGTTCTGGGAGGGCTCACTCATGGATAAAATCTTCAGCTCACACATTGGGCATGGTAATAAATACATCTATGTGTTTATTGATCATTCTATTAAGAATTTGTATCTTCTCACCAATTTTAAGCAATGCATTTCTCTAGAAGAGAGAAAAATTATTCATGGGTGTTATGGTCACTTTAGGGCCACATTTTGTAATGATGATCACCCATCTCTACATGACTTGGAGCAAGTGCCTTGTTGTTTTGATTGTATGCAGCTGATATATATTTTTTCTCACTACTTTCTAGTAGACAAGTTGACATGCATAGCTGAAAATTCTATGGGAGGCAACTTGCCACTTGATGTTTTAAATCAGCAGTTGGGAAAACTACGTTATACCCACCATGGAGGCCATATGTATCATCTTCACTTGCACATAAACTTCAACAAGTTTCTGATTTGGATGACATATGGTGGTGATGTGCCATTCACTTTGAATGGGATGATTTGGGCCAGCACGATCCATGACTTTGGAGGAAGGATCTTTGGAGATCCAACCTTAGTTTTGCCATCAAAGGGTGCCCTTATTTCAGCACAAAATCAGTATGTGCTCTAATCTTGCCATGCATGGAGAGGGAGACAGCATGGGATAGGCTATTTTTCCTATCATGTTCAGCCATGCAACCCACCTTCTTTGCAAGAGCTCAAGGTGGAGAAGATTTATCATGAGTTTCCATCTTGGGAGGCAACAAATTTTTCTTAGATGATAGCATGGGGAGGAGAGTCTTTCATTAATGATGAAGTGATCCATGATTGTCACCACTCCTATCCTGAGGAGGCCTTGGATCAGAAAGAAAGTTACCATATCAGCCTTCCATTCTTCCATGATAAGAGCCATTGGGCTTATTCACCACAGGCCAACTTGTACACTTGGGAGGAACCATTGGAAGACAAACACTTTGGCAGAAAATCTGATGTAGAGATGGAGGCTATGGAAGAGAAGGCCACAAAATAAGGAGAAGATATTTTGCAGCACGCTTGCAGTTTCTTGAGGACAAGAAACATTTGGGAGGGGGAGACTGTAATATTCCCAACTCAGCTCATAGCTAAGTGGAATATTAATTTTTGTCAATAAATTCAAATGCATGAATAAGTGAGCAAGGAGGCTCATAAAAGCTACTCTAGCATGAATAAAACCCCTCACAATGTAAAAGGGGCCATGAAATAACCAGCTCAAGCATACACATGTGTGAACAAGGTTAATTTGACCAAGTCAACTGAGCTTATCTTTAAAAGAATGGATCCATGAATAAGGCAGCTCAATGTGAATGGAGGCAAAAAAATTTGAAGACTCCTTAAATATGAAAAGGGGAAAGGCAAAGAGACTCAATAAAGGAATATTCTTAGAAGATTAATTTAGTCACATTGACTAAATCAAACCACGCAGCATCTAGTTTTCGTCCACTTAATGGGACAGCGTAACCCTAGAGAGGGGAAGCTTGGCAAGGAAGAAAACCCTAGTGGAGTGGGGCCCTTGGAGTAGAAGCTCATTTTATATATAATGAAGGAAGGGAAACCATTTGGGTTATATTGGAGATTATATTTTCATGAGGTCTGCTTAGACTTCCTACATACTTATTTGTTTAGCTAAGTTTCTGCACTTGTTAGTGCAAGGGTTTTCTCATGCGGGAATGCCCTGCTTTTTCTTGGAGATCTTGTAGCGATAGATCTAAGGGATGCTTATGATCTAAAATTTCCACTTTTAGGTGTTATTCCAAGAAATTTTTCTCCATATATATACAGTCCCCTGAGGATACTGCATTATTTTCATAGAGGTGCAATGGAAGGGGTTAAAACCCCATTGTTTGAAGCTAGTTTCCCAAAAGGGAAGCTAAATATTCTTCTGAAAGCTGATCCAAAGAGATTATACATCCATTTTTATGTATATTCAGTAATTTTATGTAGAGATACAACCCTATAGAGTTATTTCATTATTAGATCTGCAGCTACTCTTTTACATATTGTTTTCTGTGGGTAAACCCTTGCCAGGTGATCATAAAATTGTGTAAAAGGGATTGGATCTCTGTATTTATTCTTCATTGAGAATTGAAATATAAATATCAGTCATTCTCTCTTATATTTCTGAGTATTTACTTCAATATATTGCACAATATATTTTGCAGCAGCTCCGACATTTGCATGTTTTGGGGTTTTTGTCCATTTTCAGCTATTTGAGCATGGGAGGCCTGTTTAACTTTGCTATTGGTATTTTTTTCTGAAATACTCTTTCATGAAGCTCCTATATGGACTAATATAAAGGAAAAAACCGTTATTTTATACTTCTGTAATTCAATACTCAGGAAAACAATGTTTATGGGTCACTAGTGGTGCTTTTCCCCACTTGGTTGTCTTTCTGAAGTAATTTTTGCTGTAGTTTTTGTCAAATGATGAGATATGCATCTGATATGGCCTCTTATCTGATCATTTTATGATTCCTCTTGAGTTTCTGAAGAAATTATGCAAAGTCTGAAGTAGGATTTCCATTTTGTTGCAACCTTCCTCTTTTAGCAGTTTTCAGCTAGTCTAGTTTGTGGGAGATATTTTTAAGGTCTCTAAGCTCATTTTTTTCATCTAAAATTCCATACATAAGTCACATACAACCCATACGAGAGGAACCAAGAATTAATCTGAATTTTTGTTGCATAGTTTTGCTTATACAGCGTTTTCCTTGAGTTGCTTGTCAATTGTCCTGAAAAGGGAATATTAGCCCTCAACATAGTTCTATAGACAGAGTACATTAGTAGGCCAGCTAGCCTCTAGATCTCACCCTTTTTTCAGAGGTGACATATCCAGTAAATTCCCCTACATTCGATCTCTGGAATAGATCTAGTTGTTGATTGTTAATGTTTTCTTGAAAAATGATTTTCATTTGTCGGATTCATGAGCATTTCCTGATTTGGAATATTAAAAAAAAAGAAACACCTTCTTCAGCCAATTGATAAATCTCAAACAAAAGGTTTCAGTGGTGAAGAACATTAAGGACTTCCAAAAATTAAATTTAAGGGTAACTGAAATTCCATAGGAACACAGGATTGATGTCTTCATAGGGACTTTAAAGGAAAACATCCAACATGAAATTCACATTTGGGAACCTGATTCATTGGAAAAGGAATTTAGGTTGGAAAGAAAAATTGAATGTAAAATTATGGCGACAAGGAAGCCTACCACTCACATATATAAAGATGTAAGTGTTGCTACTCAGAGAGTTCCACAACCTACAAGGTTGACACCATAAAAATTGGAAGAAAAAAGAGAAAAAGGGATTTGCTACAGTTGTGATAGCAATACAGTAAAGGTCATAAGTGTGCTAAGAAGAAATTATTTTACATAAATTGTGAAGAGGAAGAAGAAAATGAACAAGAATCTTCAAAAGGAGAGGATATACACTAGGAACCAACCCTAGAAGAGGAAGAAATGAGTCCAACCATATCGTGTAATGCATTGGAAGTAATTACCACTCCTCAAACTCTTAATATAGAAGGACATATCAAGAAGAAAAAGGTAATAATGTTGATTGATTCGGGTAGTACCCATAATTTTATTCATTGTAAGGTAGCCAAAGAATTAAATTGTTTCCTATACCTAGCACCAGAATGTCAAGTGATGGTTGCAAATGGAGGAACTATAAATTTCTTTGGAAAATTCCATAATATAAAGCTAACCATGGGGGAATATGTATTGAATATTCCAAAACTTTCCATTCCAATGGGAGGTGCTGATGTTGTACTAGGAGTACAATGGTTACAATATTTGGGGACATTAGCTTTTAATTTTCAAGAACTTTTCTTGAATTTTTTTTTAGAAGGAAAGGAAGTTGAATTACGGGGTGTCACAGGGAAGCCGAGAAAGATAATAAGCTCTAATGTCATGACACAACTTATGAATAAGGAAAAATGAGGCGTAATTTCACAATTATGTTCACTAGAAGTTCCAACATCGAAATCATCTATTTTTGCAGATCTCAAAAAAATCTTGGACAATCATTCCAAGGTGTTTGAAACTCCTTTTTAGTATGAATCTTGATTCGAAGTGTACAAAAAAATACCAATTTAGCTGTGCATAACAAACAGCCCTAACAACAGAAATGACTGTTAATATCTTCATATCTGTAATTAAATGATCAAGACAAATTATCCAAAAATATAGATCTATGCATTAGAAGACATTAAATAGTAGAAAAAACAAGATTTACTCCATAGATCCAATAGACAAGACAATAATATATCCAATGAAATTTTTATTAATGGCACCTAGGAGGAAAACACAAGAGGGTGTTCCCTATTCTCCTCAATGAGATGGGTTCTTGTAAGTCCTCAGCACTTCAGATTTAGAATTCTTCTCTCTTGATGGTTTATAAAACCCAGACAAAAATGGAAAAATATGGCTATGATGGTGGATCAATAGCCACACCAAGATTTGAGATCCAAAGTGATCTTTAGGCAACAAAAGGTGACAAATGAATGGGAAAACCATTTTATATATAACAAAATATTGAGTTAGTCTAGAGATTGGTGCATAATTGAAATATTATTAACCAAATCTAGATCCAAGTTTTATGGAATATTTTATTATATTTGTTGGAGGGAAAAGGAATTTGACTTGAGTCAAATCACCTTATTTGTAAATAATAAATAAATAAATGATTTATTTATCATTTTAAGATGTGATTAAGTAATAATGAATAAATAAATGATTTATTTATCATTTTAAGGATATGGTTGAGTAATAATCAAACAAATAATGATTTATTTAATTATTTAAGGGTGAATTAGTCATATTTAACAAAGAATATTTTTTAAATAAGATTTAAACACTTATTATTTAGAAAATAATAAGATAAATAATGATTTATCTAATTAATTTCGTTGTTTTGGGTTAAATATAACAAAAAATATTAATTAAACTATTGTTTAACTAATTATTCCTTAAGGAAAATCAAACAAATGTATATTTATTTGATGTTTCCTTATGGGGTTTCCTGTTTAGACCATAAAAAACTTAATAAAGGTGATTCACTAAGTTATTTTCATAGTGAAAGCAATTTTACTTGGAGTAAAATTGGTCTTACATGATGTACTTGGGTCCATCTAATGATAATAGGTTAGATGACCAAAAAATGGTGTAACAAATTGTCCCCCAGCATGTGAGCATTAGGAGCTAATCATATGACCGAAGTACATTGTAAGAACTCAATCACTAGACATTGAAGGGGAAGTCGAAGAGAGAGAAGTATAAGGTAAACCAAAGTGCTGAAAGACCTAGACCCTGAGGAGGCGAATTGTAGGTGCGACAAGTCTCTTTGACGAGTGAGTACCTGCTATAGGCAGCAGGGGAGGCATACCTATGCCCACCGAGGAAATAGTACAAAAAATAAGGCATCTGGAAAACCATGGCACAGAATAATATAGAATATGCTAGCATAAACATGAGCCAGATAAATAACATGATAATGAATTCCACATACATATTGTGCCTGGGATAAGAACCAGGAATTGTACAATAATAGCTGAGTACGTGAGATATAAATGCACCAAATGCCCCTGAACATAGGAAAGGGCTCTGAAAATATGACTGATGCATGCAAACAAAACAACGCTACAAGCGGCTAAGGCTGACATCATTAAATGTATGGAGCTGCATCGAAGGCTGTGATGAAGAGGTCATCCGAGTGTGTGGGGGGCTACTTGTAGGGCCACCCCCTCATGAGGGCTGAGACATCTCACACACACTCAAGAATCATTGATGTCAGCTGCTGCATCACTGAACCATCGAGTATACGGATCTTGATCACGCTGAAAGGAGATGGAGCTGAGAAACAATCAAGTCAAAGGGAAATAAGGAGTCCCTTTTCCTGATCCGAGGTGTTGAACCAGAGTGGAAGCTGGAACCAAGGTACACCACCCTCTAGACCTGTCTTCTGGAATGAATGACTTGATGTCGATAGAAGGAGGTCTGTCATAGGTGAGGCAATAAGGGATCCTCAACTAGGGCACGAGAGAAGATAGTAGAGTGATTGATAGACTGACACCAATGATGATGATGAAATGGGGGGAATTGAGTAGCGAACATATGACTTCCCTTGTTAGAGCATAAAGGGCATGGATGACCTGGCAGCAACTGAAACAACATCATGAGGGATAGGGGACAGTGGGACTGAAGGCCATAATGTGCGACACGAGAGAGGGACCAAGCAATGAATGATGGAGGGTTGTGGTGGGCTGCAAAGGGACTCGGGATAGACTCCATGAAAGCAATGATGACTCAACTCGGATGCTCTAAACAAGGGTGACTCGATGGTGCTGCCACATATGTAAAGGGTCCAATGGGGACCATAAAAGCATGAGTACCAGATGGTAACTCATGACAAAAGTCAACACGAGCGTGGACAAGTATGGAGGCAATATGGTGCCTCTAGTATGAGTGTTGCAAGTGAATAAATTCGATTTTGAGGAAGGGTGAAGTGGCGCTTCTTTGGAAAATGTGTCCCAGTGAAGTATCAAATTAGTAAAAACTAATAGATACCCATTTGAGGGCTCAATGAGAGCTTTCCAACGGTGCAGATGGTTTGGTAAACAGAGCTACAGTTGGGCCGTGACGAGCGAAAGAAGAAACAGGGGTTTCTCTTTTAATAAGGCATTTTCCCTCCAAATTGATTCATTTGCATGTGGAGTTGTGGTCAATGTGGAGAGGAGAGAAGGCCCTAAATCTTGCGGCGATCATAGCAGACAAACCAACCGTTGGAATCCAGATCTGGTAGTTGCAGGTAAGAGGCCTAACCCTACTCTTTATTTTCAATGGATTAAAAGTTTAGATTAGGTCCCTAGGGCTCAGGAACAACCCCCTACTCCTCCTCATGGCCAAGTTACACTTTTTGGGGCAAAAAGTGCGACCTGGGTAGCAGGTTTTGGCTAGAAAAGTGTGACCGGTCCCAGGTTTGGGCCTAAAAAGTGCGACCTATTAGGGAGGGCTGTTTTTGTGCTATTTTTTTTCTAAGAGCTAGGGTTTTTTTGATGAGAAATAGTATTTCCTATCTTTATACTGATAAATATGATGGTTTTGTGCAGGTATGACAGAATTACAGATCAACTCGAGAGAGAGAGACCTGGGTGCATTACGGTCGGAGATCCGGGAGGATCAGGGTGTCCACAGTGTTTTGGCCAAGTTTGGGGTTCTGAAGTTTGTAGAGAACCCTTTGATGAGAGATGGGAAGCCCTTATTGGCCTGTATTGTCATCTATTGGGACCCAGACCAAAAGGTATTTATAGTGCAGGGGCACCATATTGAGTTGACGATCTAGGATATATATTTCCTGACTAGTCTCCCACCATTTGGGATGGTAGGGAATACTCAGCCAGTATTACTGCATGGGAAGAATATCATAGAGTTTGTAGAGCATCATTTTTGGCCAAGACTCGAAGTCAAGGGGACTTGGATACCCATCGGGGATTTGGATAGGTTAGAGACCCATGCTGTGGCCACAGCGGTGCTACGGATCCTGGGCAACCAGGCACTCCATCACATCACGAGGGGGGGAAATGATGCTTGTAGAGAGTGTTGTGAGTGGGACCTACTATGGGTGGGCCCAAATGTTGCTATCGTCGTTGAAATGACAATTGTCGCTATGTAAGTAGCAAGTGAACAATGACTGTGCATATGGTACATTTTTGTGCTCTTTCTTCTTTCAGAAGATCCTGACACTTCGACCTCACATACAGTGCCCAGATGGGGGCTTGAGAGAGCCTAGGATGCGCCGGTGGGGGCGACTACTGTGTAGAGGAGGAGGTGGAGCAGTTGGATGGGTGTTCCATCATAATTTATTTGTTCATTGGGATCAAATTCCGCTGTATATAGATGACTATCCCTATAGTGGGATGAGTTATTGTGGGGACCCGGATTTGCCACTTCCGCCTAGTCGTATATGGGGACCCAATGGTAAGTGAAAAATTGCTAATATTTTACATGCATGTAAAGTGTCTAGAATATTGTATGTAGTATTGATTTTTTTACTTTTGGTATGTAGATACAGCACCGGTAAAACCAGCTGGGTATATGGGGCGACTTATAGTATCAGGGGCCGCAGGATCTAGTGGAACAAGGGCGTAGAAAAATGAGGATGCAACAACCCTTCTGGAGTATATCCATCATAGATGTGAGAGGCTTCTGACCGGTGTTTCGGAGCACGGATGGCAAGACTTAGATGACCAGTACATAGAGCCATGTATTGGTTTACCCTCGAAATGGCGAGGGGTCATGCGATACATGGCGATGGCCGGACAGGGTACGTGTGATCTACAAGCTACGGGGGCAGAGCCATTGGCTTGGGATCCTCCAGATAGTTATTAGTGTGTAGGGGCATGTCGTGCCCGTAATTTTGAGTTTTTTGTAACATGCTATGGGCATGTCATATGTATCAGAGTTGATGAACTCTAAAACATTTTATATGACACATACTATGGATATGCATCGTTTTGATATTTTTATGTTATTGTCTTGTGTTAAATGTGTGTGTTAAATGCCAATCCAGAATATGGTTTGCAATGCGATCTACATAGTTATTCTATGCTCTAGGTACATGATTGAAAGTAATGATTTCAAATTCACACATCAAAAGCTTCACTCGTAAATATCTTCTGAAAAGGATAGGATTATGCACACGATAGACACCATTCAATTGCATGACAAGAAGCAAGGAATCTAAATGAACATGAAGATGGAGGATGTAATGTGAAAGTGCATCGACTAATAAACCTCATACTGCATCATATTTGGCCTGATTATTGGTAGTAGTACCAATGCAGGCATCATTCGAAAGAACAAGCGCATGCAAGGGGGTAAAAATGGCCCAACCTGCTGAGGCTAAATTCCGAGAGTAGTGACTTGTACCATCAATAGAACCGATATAATGTGTGGATGGTAGATCTATATGAAGGGTGCCACAAGACAATAAATGGAAGGTTGATGAACAATGTTAGCAACTTGAGCGCAAATTAGAAATCAAATGCACTGTGCGGGAAGGAGTGATCAGGGTAAGATGTCTACTACTCACATGATGATGGTAAGGTGGAGTGTGGGAGCTACTAGAGGTTTAACTTGAGCTGAGGTTATGAAAGTTATCATGGGCACGGGGTGTGCTATCCTGTTTATGGGCGGGAATGATGAAGTCGGGGGTGGACGTGGCTTCCATGATGTCATCATCACAATAGAAAATGGGGTGACTGTAGGAAGGGAGACCACCTGATGCAGCGAAGCTACTTGACTCATCATCTTGAGAAGAAAGGTTCACATGCACATCGTCATGGGGGATGATGGAAGAACAAGAAAATAATGGATCTACTGATGTTGAGCCCAGGGTGATTGCTGAAGGGGGTTCAAAAAAAACAACAGGGGAAGATTTGATGGGAGCTTCCAACCAAGGTCTCATGGATGATGAAAGGTAGAGGATGGTGGCCGCATGCTTCGTCATGTCGACATCAGGGGGAAAATATCTATAGGAGCAGGTAAATCCTCGATCTGGCTTGTAACATATTGTGCAAGTACGAGAGAATCAGCTTGCTTCTGTTCAATATTGTACTCCTAAACTACCTCTAAAGAGGCACAGTAATGCGTAAGGGAGGGAAAATGATGAGAGTAATGGCCATGGAGACCACACAAATCACAAGGGTGTTTGGTGTGAATAGTCTTGGTGTTATTGGTAGTGGTCGATGAAGAAGCAGAGGTTTCAAGGACCGTAGACTCAGGGAATGCGACATTAACCATGGGCTTGATGTGGAGCAACTCGGGACAAGTATGGGTGGCATGACCAATGACATCACACAAAGCGCAGGGCTTTGGAGGCGGAGGAGGTGCAGGGTCAGTCGGGGCAGCTTTGTCCTTATAGGCCCTTTTGCGAGCTCTTCCCTTCTTACCCGAAGCGGTTGCAACAGGAGGTGGTTCCTGTTGAGGTGGCTGATGCACTGTGACAACGAGAGAAGTCAAGGGGACCAGTTGAATCAGGGTCAAAGAAAGATAAGTTTTAGGTTGGCCTGGCAGGGTAGCGATTGGAGGATTAACGTACCAAAATGGAATCCCAATGGTCAAGTTAGGAAGAGAGAGGGTGGCCATGTCAAGTGCCGTATATATGCCTGGTGGAGGGACCAGGAATGGTATCTGACCAGAGGTGTAATGGCTAGGTAGGACAGCTCCTAAATGGTTAAGGCCTAGAGGAACAAACCCAGGAGGATAACGAGGCTCATGAGTACCAGCTGAAGGGCCAGGAAGAGGAGGTCCAAAAGGCTACATCGAAGGGCTAGGAGATGGCTGCGGAGGGTGAGGGGGCTATTGACTAGCCGAGGTGGGTTGCTTGAGAGAAGCCCAAGCCTCTTGCATCATGCAAACATTTGGTGAGCTGGGATCAGAGATGGGAGAAGGAAGACTAGGGAATGTACCAAGCAAGGAGGAATCCTTGTAGAAGCCATGTGAGACACTGGTCAAAGGGTCAACGGTTGCTTATTGGCCACCGAAGAGATAATGGACTCAGGGGAGGTTTGAGACTTCGGTTCATAATACGTCAACTGGTCAATGGTGACTATCTTTCCATTATGGGGGAAGGAAATCTTGTGGTGGACTGCGGAAGGGATAGCATACATTGCATAAGTGTAGCTACGACCCAATATAATGTTGTAATCTAAGGGGGCGTCTATGACTTCTACATCAACGCTAACTGTTTTGCCCGCAAGAGTAATGGGACAATTGCGGAATAAGCCAATGGGCTTGGAGGCGTGGCCATCCCATGCTCAAAGAGTGATCATGGAAGGAGCCAACTCAGGGGATTCGAGTTGTCTCCAAACCGAAGTGAACATCACGCAGGTGGATGCCCCCTCATCAATAATGCACCGGGAAATGTTAGGGTTCCGGATCTTGACTGGGAATTGGAAAGCGACGGAAGCAGGGAGAGGAGGATGTTCTGATCGGTCAACATGAAATACAATCAATCGATCGTCAGAAGGATCTAGAGTTCCCATGGCAGATAGAAGAGCTTTTCATTGTGAGGGGCACAACTAGAGGAGTTCCAGCATTGAAATGGTAGCAGGGGATTGTGCCAAATAATTGACTATGCTATACGAATGGGCGGCTTTGCTAGAAGCAGTATTTCGACACAGTGGTCCCTTAGGGATCTTGGTATGAACCTCCGCCCTAGGCTGAGCGATATGAAAGGGACCCTTAGGTGTCGACAGAGGCTCTGTAGAGACCGAAGGAGGTGACTCGGGGACAGACACAGTGGGAGGCTTGTTGTACTGACGGGACCGAGTCCAAATATTGATGTCTACGGTTGAAGGTTGATAAGATTTCATCATGATAATTTGGTGATTAGAAGCAATAGACGGAAAAGGGCGGGTATCAGTGTGGTAAACAGAAGGTTGGGAAACAAGAGGAGGCATGTCATATCCTGAATACGTGCTACCAGGAGGGGAAACAATGTAGGAGGTGCTGGCCCCTCCTTGAGGAAAATTGGAGCCCATGGGAGGTTGAGAAATGAAGACACAAAAACAACACAAAGGAAAAGGAGATAGACAAGGGAAGGGAGGCATAATATCAACTGATTACAATGTCGAAACAAGGGCAAAGAGGTGTAGGATCAATTGATTTCAATGTTTTAGAGTCTTTTCTTGGCGGTGTTAACCAAGCCCTTTTTCACTTAGGGTGTGTGTGTAAAAGTGTGTAAATTTTAATTTTTAAACCCAGACGTTTGTAGAGAAAAATAAAAAGTGTGTTGTATAGCTCTAAATAAACCTACAAATGTCAGTATATAGGCCTGCAAAAATAGAAAATAAACAGCTGATAATGCACTAATCTAAACCCAAGGAGGCAGGGCTCTCAACAAATAGTCTATAGGTGAGTAAAAAACTAATCTAAACACACTAAAAAAGCCAATAGGTCTAAGGTCAGAAGGGACATGGATCTAAAGGACAAAATCCACTGGAAAGTGCTGTAGAAAAATAGCAACAAATCAGAGGAAGAATTTTTGTAGAAGAAGTGGCGAAAGGATATCTCCTTAAGGGAAACGGAGTGAACCCTAGAGGAAAACACAAACAAAGATAGATGAGGTGATTTGGATGGATAACAAGCCGATATGAAGTGGATCTGAAGATGAGGTATCAGATCTGAAAAAATGGCTGAAGACTCTGAAATTTCAGACAACCTGCAACAACAAACACCCTTCCACAAAAAGTGGAGGGTACTGAAGCCCTAGGGGGCTAGTTCCCCACTTAGTTGAGCGAAACAGAAAAATTATAGGTCCAAAACAGGTGGAGATGAAGGTCAGAAAACCCTGAACATAGGCTCAGACAAACCTAGAAAACTTTCAAAAAAATCCCTACAAAAAGTCCAAGTCGCAGTTTCTGACCTGTTTTCAATACAGGTCGCACTTTCTGGGTTGTAAAGTGCACCCTAGAGGTCCAGGTCACATGTTTTGGGCTGAAAAGTGTGACATGCACTTCTGGCACTCTCGGCGGTAGATTTCAGAAAAAATTATCGTC
Organism: Pinus albicaulis; assembly: GCA_034641835.2. NCBI lineage: Eukaryota > Viridiplantae > Streptophyta > Pinopsida > Pinales > Pinaceae > Pinus > Pinus albicaulis. The sequence goes on from CM076583.1 coordinate 838,909,028, forward strand.
TCAGCTGTGGCTGATGTCTGTCACCTGCACAATAGGTCCGAAAACACACAGAAGTCAGAATTTTTATCATTTTAGGGTTTTATGGGCTAAAAAAAACATCAAGAAACGCAAAAATAAGGGGCTGAAGAGAAATCCTATGGTTTGAAGCAGCTGGATATGCAAGGATCATAAAAATGATAGCGGTCATAATTGTGAACCCATGTGGAGTCGCCAGTTGTTAGTATGAATCTTGATTCGAAGTGTACAAAAAAAGACCACTTTAGCTGCGCATAAAAAATAACCCTAACAACATAAATGACTGCTAATATCTTCAAATATGTAATTAGATGATCAAGAAAAATGTTGCAAAAATCTAGATCTATGCATTAGAATACATCAAACAGTAGAAAAAACAACATTTACTCCATAGATCCAATAGACAAGACAAGAATATATCCAATGAAATTTTTATTAATGGCACCTGGGAGGAAAACACAAGAGGGTATTCCCTGTTATCGTCAATGGGATGGGTTCTTGTAAGTCCTCAGCACTTCAGATTTAGAATTCCTCTCTCTTGATGGTGTAGAAAACCCAGAAAAAAATGGAAAAATATGGCTATGATGGTGGATCAATAGCTAGACCAAGAGTTGAGCTCCAAAGTGATCTTTAGGCAACAAAAGGTGACAAATGAATGCGAAAACCCTTCTATTTATAACAAAATATTGAGCTAGTCTAGAGATTGGTGCATAATTAAAATATTATTAACCAAATTTAGATCCAACTTTTATGGAATATTTTATTATATTTGTTGGAGGGAAAATAAATTTGACTTCAGTCAGATCCCCTTATTTGTAAATAATAAATAAATAAATGATTTATTTATCATTTTAAGGATGTGATTAAGTAATAATAAATAAATAAATGATTTATTTATCATTTTAAGGATATGGTTGAGTAATAATAGAACAAATTATGATGTATTTAATTATTTAAAGGTGAATTAGTCATATTTAACAAAGAATATTATTTAAATAAGATTTAAACAATTATTCTTTAGAAAATAATGAGATAAATAATGATTTATCTAATTATTTTCCTTGTTTTGTGTTAAATATAACCAGAAATATTAATTAAACTACTGTTTAACTAATTATTCCTTGAGGAAAATCAAACAAATGTATATTTATTTAATGTTTCCTTATGGGGTTTCCTGTTTAGACCATAAACAACTTAATAAAGGTGATTTAGTAAGTTATTTTCATAGTGAAAGTAATTTTACTTGGAGTAAAATTGGTCTTACATGATATACCTGGGTCCATCCAATGATAATAGGTTAGATGACCAAAAAATGGTGTAACACTCCCAAAGGAATCCCACCTATTCATGATCATGATCATGCTATTCATTTGAGTTCAGGAAGTGTTTCTCCAAACATCGGGCCTTATAGATATCATTATGTCCAAAAGAGCGAAATTGAACGTATGATTGCAGAAATGTTAGAGGCGGGTATAATTCAACCTAGTCAAAGTTCTTTCTCTGCTCCTATAGTATTGGTACACAAGAAGGATGGATCATGGCGCATGTGTCCGGATTATAGGGAGCTCAATAAGCTCACCATTAGAGATAAATTTCCCATTCCTGTGATTGATGAATTATTGGATGAATTACATGGAGAAATTTATTTTACCAAGTTGGATCTTCGTTCAGGATATCATCAAATTAGAATGAAGACTGAAGATATTCCAAAAACAACATTTCGAACTCATGGGGGTCATTATGAATTTTTGGTCATGCCTTTTGGCCTTACCAATGCACCTTCTACATTTCAAGGGTTGATGAATTCCATTTTCAAACCCTTCCTTAGAAAATTTGTGCTAGTATTTTTTTATGATATACTAATCTACAACAGGTCTTGGAAGGATCATGTTCAACATGTTGACAGGGTGCTAAAACTATTGTAGGAGAAACAATTATATGCAGAAACATCCAAATGTTTCTTTGGAGTAAAAGAGGTGGAATATCTAGATCATATTGTATCTCATGAGGGTGTTAAGGTAGATCCTAACAAAATTAAAGCCATTAAGGAATGGAAAGTCCCCACAAACATAAAGCAATTGCGAGGATTTCTCGAGTTAACATCGTATTATCACAATTTTGTTAAGAATTATGGGAGAATAGTAGCACCTATAACAACATTATTGAAGAAAGATGAATTTTCATGGACTCCTAAAGCAACTATGGCCTTCAAACATCTTAAAGAGGCAATGTGCCTACCATTGGTCTTAGCTACTACAAACTTAAAAAAAACCTTTATTTCGGAATTTGATGCCTCGAGAAATGGAATTGTTGTTGTTTTAATGCAAGAAAGAAGACCCATTTCTTTTGAAAGTCGTTCAATCAAACGAAAGTATTTACAGAAAGCAATTAATGAGAAGGAAATGTTATCAATACTACATGCACTAAAGAAATGGTGACCTTACCTAATGGGAAGACACTTCAAGGTAAAAACTGATCATGATAGACTTAAACACTTTTTGGAACAAAGACTATCTTCAAAAGAGAAGAAAAAAGGGGTCACAAATATGTTGGGTTATGACTTTGAAATAATCTACAAAAAGGGGAAGCTAAATGTTGTGGTAGATGCACTCTCAAGAAATAATGAAGAGGTGGAAGCATTGTTTTGTGCCATTTCTATTATCCAACTAGATTGGATAACCGAAGCAAGGGATGAATGGAAGAAGGATGAAGAAGTGTGGACACTCATTCAAAAGTTGCAGCAATATCCTAGTACATCTGATACATTTAGTTGGAAAAATGATTCCTTATGGTACAAACATCACTTATATCTTTGTAAGAATTCCCAACAAGAACAAAATATTATTTTGGAATTTCACACTTATCCTTTAGGAGGACACTCAGGATTTTTAAAAACTTACCACAGGGTGAAGAAATAATATTTTTGGGATGGTCGTAAATATGATATTCAAAAGTTTGTGGTGGAATGTTTGGTTTTACAGAAAAATAAAGTTGAGACAATTAAGACCCCGAGTCTTCTACAACCTTTATCCATTCCAGGTCAACATTGGGAGGAGATTTCAATGGATTTTATCACAGGTTTACCCAAGTCTGAAGGAAAGAGTGTCATCATGGTGTTAGTTGATAGAATTACCAAGTATGCACACTTTTGTGCATGATCTCATCCATTTAAAGCAAGTATAGTTGCTACTACATTTACGGACATAATTCAAAAGCTACATGGAAACCCAAAGCTTATTGTGAGCGATAGAGATCCCATTTTTACAAGAAATTTTTGGACTGAGTTATTTTTTTGTTTGGGTACTCAATTAGCTCATAGCTCATCTTATCATCCTCAATCCGATGGTCAAACTAAGATAGTCAATAAATGTGTTGAAGAATATCTTCGTTGTTTTGTATCTGATAAACAAACACAATGGGTTACAAGTGGTTACCTCTCGCTGAATGCTGATATAACACTTCCTTCCATACTGCAGCAAAAATGACCCCATTTATGGCACTTTATGGATATCATCCACTGTCCATCACATCATCTTTAAGAGAAAATTATAAGGTTTAAGCAGTGGAAGATCACATCGAGCATCAACAAGAAGTTATCCAACTCTTTAAGTATAACCTAAATTTGGCACAAAATTGAGTGAAACAACAGGCAGATCAACATCGCAGCAAGAGAATTTTTGATGTAGGAGACTGGGTATTTTTATGACTACAACCATGCAAATAAATTTCCCTCAAGCAAGCTAAGAAGGATAATAAATTATCACCAAAGTACTATGGTCCTTACAAGGTGTTGCAAAAGATTGGTACTATGGCATACAAATTGGAAATTCCTTCTTCTTCGTGAGTGCACCCAGTTTTCCATGTTTCATGCTTAAAGAAGGTTATAGGTGAAAATCTTCTAGTTCAAAAAATATTGCTAGAACTTGATGAGGAAGGAAAAATCATGTTGGAACTTGAAGTAGTCACGGAAACATCAACTCGACAGCTATGAAATTGATCAATTTCAGAGTATCTCATCCAGTGGAAGAACTTTCCCACTAAAGATTCTACATGGGAGGATGAGAATTTTATACAGAAGCACCCATAGCTACTCAAGCATTGAGGACAACACTTTTTTGAAGGAGAGGGGAATGTTAGGTCCCTATATTACTAGTTTAGTCCCTTATTGTTATTAGTGTAGCCCCATTATTGTTATTGTTGTACCCCTCTAACCCCAATATTGCTATTGTTGTGCCCTTATTTTATTATTGTTAGGTCAGCTAGGATTATATTGTGGCCCCATGGAATCCTATATATAGAAGGAGCTTTTGGTCATTTATATCATCCAAGAATTGTTCATTTATGTAATGTATTGGAGGTTTCCCCCTCAAAGTGGCTGATTTCTAAGGCATTGATCTCTCTTTTATTCTATTTTTGGAGTTGGTTTCATAATAGTATTTTGATGGCTCATTTTCTAGAGAAGGATCTATTGCAGAAATAGTTCTCATTTCCACTTTGAAAGAGAGCTCCACTTTTTGTTTCAAACTTGAACTTGAAGAAACTAAAAATTTGGCTGAATATGAAGCTTTTTTAATTGGCTTAAAAACATCAAAATACATGAATATTTTATAAATTTCTATTTTTGGAGATTCTGAACTTATTATTCAACAGATCAGAAATGTTTATCAAACTAAACATCCCAGACTTACAGATTACCGAAATGCAGTATGGAGCATTATAGAAGAATTATTTTTCGCCTATAGCATTTCTTTTGTTCCAAGAGAAAGTAATATTTAGGCTGATTCACTTTCTATTTCACCAAGCTCATTCAAGATTCCAATGCCTATAAGGCTGAAATATGAAGTGGAAGTTAGGTTTAGACCTAGCATTCCTGATAATATAAAAAATTGGAATGTTTTTTAGGATGACCAGAAGATTAGAATATTCATTGAAGCTGCTGAAGGATTTCCTATCCTAAACATTGATCAAGATGAAGATCTCATGAAGGATAATGCTGATTATCAAGATACCAAAAATCTAAAAAAAAATAGATTGCTGATCATCCTATCATAAAAATGCCTAACAATCATATTCCCAAGGGATTAATCCCACTTGAGAAGCCTTTTGATCACAATGATGTTTCGTTTAAACCACAGCTAGCTAAAAAAAATGCAGAATTGGAAGATTACAATTTGGGTTCAGAATTAGAGCAAAGGTGTGCTAATTTGTCAAAAGCTTTATCAGAAGAAAGAAATATTGGATACCACAAGTTTTTTTGTGAATTTGTTGATGTTTTTTCCTATAAATATGAGGATATTAAGACATATGACACAACTATTGAGCATAGAATAACATTGGAAGATGGTACTAAGCCATTCCAGCATAAATTAAGACAAATAAATCCATTATTGTTACCAATAATGGAGAAGAAAGTGAAGAAAATTTTGGATGCTAAAATCATCATTCCATTCAGATACTCAGATTGGGTTGCTAATCTAGTTCTAGTAATAAAGAAGAGTGGTGAAGTCAGATTATGTGTAGATTTCAGGAATTTTAACAAATGCTCCAAGAAACATAATTATCTATTGCTAAAGATAGAGCATATTCTTCAAAAGGTAACTGGGTCATACAGAATTTCCATGTTAGATGGGTTCTCTAGGTACAACCATGTATCTGTTTGGCCAAAAGATCGATAGAAGACAACGTTCACTACTCCTTGGGGAAAATTCATGTAAGCAAAGATTCCATTTGGGCTTATGAATGTTAGAGCTACTTTCTACCGTGCTATGGATTTTTCATTCATTGGAGAAGAAGATAAATTATCGGTCATATATTTGGATGATATTATTGTCTTTTCAGCTTCAGATCAAGAGAACCTTAAACACTTGAGAAAAGTATTTTTTAAATGAAAAAAATATGGTATATCATTGAATCCAAAGAAGTCTCATTTCAATTGTAATAAGGTAAGATGTTGGATCACATATTTTCTAAATATGGAGTGAGAATTGATCCCAAAAGAGTGATTGCAATTCAGGCCTTAACAATTCCAAGATCCAAGAAAGAGATTCAATCTTTCCTTGGTAAGATCAATTTTTTAAGAAGATTTATTCCCAATTTTTTTGAAGTTGTCTAGCATATTACTTGCATGCTACAGAAGAACAAATAATTCAAGTGGAAATTGGAAGCCAGAAATTCATTTGAGTTGATAAAAAAAGCTATCATTGAAGCACCTCAGTTGGTAAGACTTGAATACAAAGCCTTTCTTGATATTTTCATTTGCCTCTCAAGATACTATTTCTGTTGTTTTATTACAAAATGATGCATACAATAAGGAAGCCCCCATAGCAATTTTCAGCAGATCCCTTAGAGATGCAGAATTGAAGTATGAAATGTTGGAAAAGCATGCCTATGAATTAGTGAAAGATTTGAAGGATTTTAGATTTTATATTCTACATGCTCAAATTATTGTCTAATATGTAACCTTCATCTATAGTTAGAGAAATATTTGTTCAACCTGATATTGATAGAAAAATAAGTAAGTGGGTGACTAAAGTTCTTGAATTTTATTTATAGATAAAGCCTACCAAACTAATCAAAGGTTAAGGATTAGCCAAACTACTTACTGAAGAAAATTGTAGAATTTTGGGCTTGAATTTCATGGATGATAATTTAGAAGGGAAAATTTCAGAACCTATTGACGACATGGTAGTAGATGTAAATCTTGTTGAGTGTAGATGGTATAAGGATATCATTTATTTTCTACAACATTTTAAACCTGCTCCAAATTTTGATAAAAGTAGAGTGAGATATTTGAAGCTGAAAACTATTAAACTCTTCATCAAGGATATATATTTATATTGGAAATATCCTGCAATAGTTTTTTTGAGGTTCATTGACCTAGATGAGTCTAATAAGGTTATGTTTGATATGCATAGTACTATTTGTGGTGGTCATCATTATTGGAGAACTATTTCATAAAAAATACTGAGAGCTGGCTATTTTTGGGCTAGCTTATTTTTTGATGTATGTGCTAAGGTGAGAGCATGTGATAAATGTTATAAGTTCACTAGTAAAAAACATTTGAAACCTTTTTCCTCTCAATCCCATAGTTATTCCTACACCTTTCCAACAATGGGTATTGGATTTCATTGGGGAAATTCATCCACCTTCAAGTGGACATCATCGTTGGATTCTTGTTGCAACTGATTACTTCACAAGTGGATTGAAGCAATACCTACCAGTACTGCTACTCATAAATTCATCATTAACTTTCTGGATGGAATCATAACTAGATTTGGATGTCCATCAAGGCTAGTAGAAGATAAAGCAACTGATTTTAAAGCTACACCATTGGTAAATTTCTGTGAATATTATGGTATTCATCTTACTTACTCTACAACTTAATATCCACAAGGGAATGGTTTAGCTTAATCATATAACAAAAATTTGGTAAGAATCATCACCAAGCCATTGGAGCAAAACAAGAAAGCCTGGGACTCTAAACTGAAATTTTCTTTATGGGCTGAAAAGGTGGCAATAAAAAAAAATATATTAATACATCACCATTTCAAATGGTTTATGTAACTGAGGTTGTTTTTCTAGTCCAATTATCCATTCATGTAGCTAAATTTCTGCAAGATGATGAACCTGAGCCAAATGACATGAGTAAAAAAGTAAGATGTGAGAACAACAATATGATTTGGTAAGATAATATCAGCAAGTTGTAAAGCAAGTATTTGATAAAGGGACTAAAAAAGAATATTTTCAGATTGGAGATCTGGTGTTGAAATGGGATGCAAAACATCAATACCCAGGTAAGCATTCCAATTTTGATGCTTTATGGCTTGGTCCTTTTAGAATCTCCAATATTTTTCAGAACAATACTTTTGATTTGCAACATGTTGATGGGAGAAAATTGTTTGCAGGCCCATTTAATGGGCACTTCCTCAAAAAATTCTTTTACTAAGGTTGTTTGTGGCTTAAATTCACTGTAAATACTGGTGTTTCATAATAAGAATCCATAGCCCAATGACAAGGTACTAAAACTGTAAAATATTCTTTAAACCTAGTAGGGAGAGCTCTATCCCATGTGGAGCCAATGTTAGCATAGTTCTATGCTTAGTCATGAGTGTGTTTTATTTTTTTTGTTTTTAGGATAAAAATTTGTAAATTTCAAAAAAAAAAATTAGAACATTGTCAGAAGTTCTGGTAGCATCTATTTTAGCCATGTCGGAAAACATGTTTTAATTATGTTTTATGTTTTTTTTTTGCTTTATTTGATGCTACAGGAAGTTCCAATAACCTCCCCTATTTAACATAAAAATAAAAAAGTGCATCCACTTTTGTGTTAGCCACGTGTTCCTGATACAACAAAGTTTTAAATATTTTATCGTGAGCGATATCACGTGATAGGAAAGGTTTATGTTTGAGTGATGTCAAGTTAAGTTGTGGTCATACATAGAAGATTTAGGTATCAATTCATAGTTACGAAGAACCAACCGATGTTTATCCTGTCTGTCAGCCTAAGTCGTTATATCCACATGTCATGCTACGTATTTAGTGTCAAGATAAATCATGGATCTATGATTTAATGTGGTGACCATTTTTTTTTATCATGCATGAGCACAGCCAAAATTTTAGGCCTACCCTAAGAATACGATGGAGGTGACTTCCAACTCCAATTCCGTTCAGCTTCAGCCACCTATTGTGGAGAATCTAAAACAAAGCAGGCAACCAAAATATATCATGAAGTGTGTTATACAGTCTAGGATATTTACCATTATGAAAATATTTTATGTATGGATAAGTGAACCAACATATCATTTTAAATCACCGAAATAAAGGGAAAGCAATCAATTTTCAAATTTGGTTGTTGGTGAATAAGTAGTTTCAGTGAGCAACTTGAAGAAGGAGACTCAGTTTTCAGACAGTTTGCATTGAAGATTAAACAAAACCTGTTAATTAAGATTTTATAGTCTTGACACCTCACATTATAGTAGACAACCTTCTTTATTATTGATGATGAATAAAAAAGGAGGAAAAATTAAGTGTATTGAACTTCAAGGGGTTGATTTAATAGATGCCAATATGAATGTGAGGAGGTTTTTTGTATAGGCTGGGTGGTATACATTTTGTTCAATATCAGGAAGCTACCATATAGGAGTAGCTAAGGACTTTTCCCTCTCATTCGATGTACAAGAAGAAAATGTTTATGGTCTCAGATTGCAGGTATCAGCAAAATCCATTGCTAAAGCCTTCCACCTCCCATAGGAAGGTGAGAAATGGTTTAAAGGCCAAGTTATCACTGGTGGAGACATCAACAGCTTCATCAAGGATGAATACAGATGCCCTAAATGGGATAAATGGATTCCTAATAGTTATCTCAAGGATGAATGGGCTGAAATTGTCAACCTCATCAAGACCTACCTTACATGTGAGAGGAGGTATACTGTTGTTTTTCTGTATCACATGAGGTTTTTGTTTCATATTGCAGGTATGAATACACTCAACCTACCTTTCTTTCTGCTGAAAATCTTGACTAAGATGTCAGCTAGAATACAAACCCATGCAGTAGCTTCATGATATAGCATATACAATCAAGCCCTTATCAAGGTGCTAGTTGTTGAAGAACTCAGAAGAAGAAACCATACTTGGGAACATTTCCTATTTTACAGGGAAGACCAACCTACACCTACTCAAAAAATTCCTGCTTTGCAATCTCGAACCTCACAAAAAAATTCTCAACCTTCCAAGCAGAAGGGAAAAGATCAAAAACCAACTACTTCATCAGCTGGTAAAAGGACTAGGAGAAAATAAAAGAAAGTGAATATATACATGAAGGCTAAGGGAAAGAAATAAAAGGCTCCCAAAACCAAAGTTGAAGAGAAGTTGGAAAAAGGAGAAGGTTCATCTACCAGCAAGCCCAAATCAATGAAGATTGTGCCTCCTATTTCTCCTTTTCCCAAGGCATATGCCAGAGCATGAAAAAGAAAGTATGTAGTTGCAGAAAATTCAAAAGAACAGGTGCTACCGGAAGTTTCAGAAGAAAACATTCAAAAAAATGTTCATAAGGATTATCAACCCACCAAATCATATAAGGAGCTCCTTAAGGATGCGAGGTATGATATTATCAGTAGGAAAAAACAAAAAATACAAGTTTTTGGCAGCAGAAAAAGACACACAAGAGCAAGCAACAAATTCAGGTTGAAATCCAAGGCCCTGCATAACCCAAGCTTAATGACAAAAGTTATAGATGTGGAGAGGAAATCTGAAGGGTTACAGACTATAACTCCTTAAATTTCAGAATCTAAAGGGTCCAAGAAGAAAGATAAGGGTAAATCCCCTTTAAACAACTAGTAGGACCATAAGGTGAAAATCAGAAGTTGATAGAAAAACATATTTAGACAAGCTTCCAAAAGTTGCAGCTCATATGGAGGAGAGGTAAAAGGATGTCCCAGTGAAATACATTTTTTCCTACTAGCTATAATTTTTAACAGCTCAATTTTTTGAATGTTTAAGTGTGCACAAAATTTTTCAATTACCTTTTTGTGCATTTTTTAAAAGGAAATCAAGCATTACCAGAATTTTCAGTAGCATCACAGTTTTTGCGCAGTTATAGGTTTTTACCAGAAGTTCCAGTAGCATCTATTTTTAAATTATTTTTTACAACTTTCAGCAGAATTTTCGAGCTAGTCCAAGGATGATAAGGACTCCTAATGATATGGACATATCAAGTGATGGTTTATAAGTGGTTTTGAGGTTTTTAAATGACATGTTTAATGAATCTATATGGGTTTTAAATAACCAAGGTGATGGAGAGACAAATCAGCAGAAAAGCAAGCAGGTTTCTAGCACACTCAGCAGCACAGTTCAAATTGTGTTCTTTCTTCATATCTACATCTGTCCTGTTCATTATTTTTTGATAGGATATGTCTCTAATATCCTATAAATCCTATGTAATGTGAATAAGAGTGGATCTTTCTTTTTAGGAGAGATGGAGTTGGTGCCTCTCTCTCTATAAGTATCATTTGTAAATAACATTTCATGGTTGTATTTTGGTTGACCTAAAGAATTTATCATAATAAAGAAAACTCCTTTTTGCACTTCATGTTGGAGGAATTTGTGTTTCAAGGAATATTTAATGTAGGGTGTGTTTTTTTTTATTCATGTGATTTTAGAGTTGCAACAACTAGAAAATTATGATTAAGATAACTGTTATAGGATCTAATAATTAATCATCTACTGTTTAGTATTCTACAAATCATCTTTATGTTGTGTAGAGCATGCTAGTGAAGGTTTCATGAAGCATTTATGAGATTCTTTATGCATGTATTCTTCTTTCTAAATGTTGTTTCCTTTACATAAAATAGATTTTATGTAAAGGGCCACTCTTGTAGCTGTGTGATTGATTTAAGATATCCATATCTATTAGATTGAGTACCAGCTATCTGTCACCTTTCATCTGTCACAATTTTCTCCCTTATACTACAAATTTATCCATACAGTTTATACTTGTCACAACTTGACAAATGCATGAAGGTCTAAAAGAGTAGAAATAATTTCAAACTCTTTAAGAAACCATCCCACCATTCAAAACATTTTACTGTGAAATGGACTATGATGTGTAAGGCTTACTCCTTTGCAGTCAAGGAGTGACTTCTTGCGTTGAAAAAATCCATAGCTGGGCTGGCCCAAATGACTTCCAAAATTACAAAATTCAGCTTAGATATTGTTGTTTCTATGTTGTATATCCTAAAGTATTTTCCCAGAAAAAAGACACTTGAAAATTTACACATAGAAATTAAAATTCAGTTAATCCTCAGGGTTGGTAGGTTGGTTAAGATGGATGTCGCTCATCTCCTCTTCAAAGGTTAATAAATTCCCTTTCAGTTGGATATTCAGGTCTTCGACTTGGCTCTGAAAATCATATATTTTGTCCTCCAGTTGGAGGATATTTTTTGTTTTTTTAGCTTCTTTCTCTTTGTGGTCCATGTCCTCCTTTTTTTGGATTTACAGGATTTTCTTAGATTCCTCCATGCAGTCCCATAATTCCATATGCTCGCGTTCACAGTGGTTGCAATTGTGCGGGGAAAAAATCGTCAGGGGCATGATGCATTCAATTTCCCTCATTGTGTGTTTGCATCTTACTCTCCATGAGGCCTCCACCTCCATCTCCATGTTGTTTTCTATCTCATTTTTCTTTTATTTATTCTCCCTTTACCTTGTATTCCTCTGCATGTTAGAACCCTTACTAATAATGATTGTTAATTCCAGTGCTTCGGAAGTCTAATTGCAGAAACAAGATCCAAAAACTACGTCCCAACCCGTAGTCTCCAAGAACTACTCAGAATCCTGATAATTCAACAAAGTATGACCAATGGTTTTTATATGATTATTCATATAGGTATTCACATAGTGCGCGAATCCCTCACCTAGCTGCTTTAGAGTATCTGCCCAACCCTGAATTTTCTCAGCACTTCCTCTATCCCAATTACGCTACCCTGAATTATCCTCAACCAGCCATAAGAACAGACACCTAAAGTCTAGGATCACTCTACCGTTAACCTCGGTAAATGAGATCATAAGGCCAGCAATTGTACACCTACTTTTGGCCTCCCAAATCTCACAACACCACCCTAGACAACTCAACAAGCCAACCTACCAGCCTCCCGAGAACAGAACCGTTGCTTTACCTTTGTTATGGAGATGCATGTTGTTCTTTATATAGCACCAATGTCTACCAATGGGCTAATATTTCCTTCTCATAATCCTAATCATCTTCATGATTACAACCTTCCCTAGATCAGTCATGATCTACTGCATATTAATGGCTATGTGCTTGAAAAATCTACTGTTGTGCTCCAAAATTAAAGTTGTCTCACACATAGAGGGTTCATAAAGACTTGGAAAAGACTTGATCATGTGACAAGCCATCCTACATGGGTAAAGCTTGTTGCATCCCACACCATCCCTCATACTAGCACCACCTGTGTGCATTATCACGTCATCCCTGTATTGGAGCTAATTAATGGTTACACATGACATGATATCTCTTATTATGTGATGTCTAATCCTTGTAATCAGGTTGTGAAAATACTGATCCACCTCGTGTTCATTGGATATGCCAACCGTCGAGAGTACGGTACTGAAGGACCGTATGATGTGAGGGCGGTGAAGGACGATATGAGGTGAGGGTTGAGGGGAGAGGGGAAAGTGGGGGAGGTGGTGTAGGGTGAAGCATAAGGGAAGTAGGGAGGAGGGGGTCAGGAAGAAGGGAAGTGAGGGAGAAAGGGATGAGGAAGGAAGGGAGAAAGGAAGTGAGGGGTGAGGGAGTGAGGGGAGAGGGAGAGAGGGAATGGAATGTTAGGAAGGAGTGGGTGGAGAAGAAGGAAATTAAGGAGAAGGGGTTGTGGGAGAAGGGGATGAGGGAGTAAGGGGGTGATGGAGTGAGGGGTGAGGGAGAGAGTGGGAGGGGTAGAGAAGGATGAGAGGGAGGGGGACTAAGGGAGAGGATAATATAGGCTAGGGAGGAGGAATTGGCCTCCTTTATCCCTATATTCCTTTGGATTCTTGATTTTAATGCATTTTTCCTTACAATTAGAGAGGGTCTAGTACATCATCACACTTTTTTGTTATTGTTATTAGTAATTTTTTTGGTGATTATTATTATCTGAGTAACCTGTGTTTTAGCAGGGTTTTCAAGCTGAAGTTTGGGAGAACTGAGGAGGATCCAAGTAATGGTCGTTAAATTTAACAAGGTATTTTCCTTTTGAAGTTCTACAAAATTTGAGTTCAATCTAACTCAATCTAGACCTTTAATGTATATGTAGCCCAATTACTCAGATTATGGTTTGGGCAGCAACAATTGGAGAATGTGTAATTCTCATGTGTTTCAATTCAAGATTAATTTGCTCAAGTGAAATAATGTACATGGGATGCGAGGTTCAACAATGTTTGGAGAGAAGAGGATTGTACTACAATTCTTTGCAGATGGCATGCCAATCCTCTTTTGGCACAAAATTGTGGAAGCTCACATCCCATGAACATGATTTCATTTTGAGTGAATTCTTGAATTGAAGCACATGAGAATTAGACATTCTCCAATTTTTGCTGCTTGAACCATAATCTGAGTAGTTGGGTTACATCTACATTAAATGTCTAGACTAAGTTAGTTTGAAATAAAATTTTCTAAAACTTTAAAAGGAAAATACCTTGTTAAAGTTAACGACCATTCCTTTGAGCCACTTCCATTATTTTTTAATAACAAGATGTCAGATATTTGACGCACATTTAACAAGTGTCAGATATTTTTCAGCCCTCATCAATGAACCAGTGTCGGATACACGTCTCCCATCTGATGCAAAATATTTTCGGATATGTAGCATCTTCATCGAATGAAAATTCACAATGTTGACTAACCGGCGTATGATGGTTGGATATTTGATAAAAAAATCCGAGAGATGGATGTTGGGTATTCAACCTTGGTTACAAATTAAAAATTCACCTATTCTATGGCTATATGTTGAACAAAATGTCACCTATTAGATGACTATACGTCGAAAAAAACATCGCCTATTGAACGAATATATCTCAAACAAAACATCGCAAATTTGACGACTATACCTGAAACAACACGTCGCCTATTCAATGAATATACTTTGAACAAATGCCCGGTTATTCGACGGTTTATTTGGTATTAAGGATGACGAATATTCGACGTACATGTCTAGAAATTTCCTGGTGGTCAAATACTTGACAGAATCCCATTGACGATATCTATGTATCGGGTTCATCAGATAGTATACGAAGTTGAGTCGTATAACTGACAAAGTGAACTTGGATTTTGGCCCCATTTGTTCTAGTGTTACCAACCCATTTCCTCACCAAGGATATATAGCTAACCGACCTACACAGCATCAGGAAACCCTAAACCTCCAAAATATAGTCACCATGATTATCATATTATTATGATGAGTTCTGATGAGATCAACACCAAATAAGTCAACCTTCAGACTCGATCATGCCAGTATGACATGCCACCTGCTAAGTTTGTGACTGAGAGCCAACCCCAAGTTTCCAATGAGCCTATTTCATCATCAAATGGTACCTTACATATCCCTCAACTGAAGGGAGAGTTTATTCTCAAGATCCCCAAAGGTCCATTATATAGAAATGCTTCTTTAGCTAAAGTAACCCATACCTATAACATAGTAGATGACTTGGCACAATCTCCTGCTGCCATGTCAATGCTATAAGTCCTCCAATCATGCACATCCCAACAAAAATCTACTATCTACATTGGGTGTTGTGGATCCTTATGACAATCGTAAGATTATCTTTGACATTGATCAATCAGAACATCCCCCCCTTCCTTCATCTGTCACATTTAAAATACTAGTCTCCATAAGAAACGCCACTATTTAGAGGTGTATCATAGACAAAGGTGCCTCCACATGTGTGGTGATTTCTAGTGTTTGGAAGCAACTTGGCTCACCCAACCTATCCCATCCACCATCACTCTTCATGCATGGGACGGTCATACATCTCACCCCCCCGATTTATATCAAAAATTTCTTATCACTTATGTCATAAATACTATTTATTGACATTGAATTCATTGATGCTCCATTGGATTACACCATCCTTTTGTATCATATTTATGTTGAAATCCAAGAAGAAATTGTAGCACACACACTAGTGTGGGAACAACAGGTCCTAGCGATACATTAGTGTGAAGGCCAATTTAATTAATTAAATTGGTGCAATGTCTAATTTAATTTTCCCTTAATTAAATTGGACAATAAAATTTAATCTTATCTCATGATCAGATGTAATAGTTAACTAAGTGTGATAAACTCAGTTAGCTCATGTATTTCGAGTTAAGGGTGGTTTGTGAGGCATGCAGAGTAATTCTATTAGTTATGGAGTTCAAATTTCAGTAGGTGCATTAGTTTAATGCATGAGTAATCAGTTAACTCAGTTAGGTGAGTAAGAGGCAGTTGAACTAGTTGTAACTATTTGTTGCACTAGTGACAGATCAAGTGAATTAAATATTATTTAATTCACAATCAGTGATCTGCTATGCAACTGATGAATTGCTATTAATAGTTGTATGCATGTTAGTTCTAATGGAGCCCGAGTTGAGACAAAGGTTAAAGGGATGTTAACTATCAGTTGTGTGATTAGTAGGTTGCCCGCATGCAACCATACATCCATTGGATTTACCATGATCCTTGCATAGTTTTGAAAGGCTAAAATTCCTAAAGAATAGTGATTGCATTCATCAGGAATTTTGCAAGCAAGGCATGCTCTTTAGAGGCTCAGAATTGGCTAAGTGTTGTTCAATTTTGTCTGAGAGAGTGTGAGACAATTGTGAGAGTGCAGGAGAGTCTTGTGAGAAGAGTGAATTGCAATTGTTTCATGATTCCATGGTGTATATACAATAGAAGATAAAGGGGTTTTGAGCATCAATCTTTCCCTAGGAAATTATCTGCGTTGTGGTTTTATTTTATCCTTTCTTTTCTTATTGTGATTGGCGATTGTGTTTAATTTTTGCAATTGATTTGTAGAAGGATTCAATATCTAGCTTTAGCACATTACTTGATCAGATTGAATAAATTGATATACATATGGTTGTATACTTTCTACATGGTATCAGAGAAAAATAAATTACTATCATGGAGGAGAAGCTGAGTTTGTGACTGAATAGAATTCGAATTTGAAAACGTATTCTTGGTGCAACAGGCGAATCAGGATCGAGATGGCTTTCCATGGCTTGATATTGGAGTATGCACTTGAGGGAAGTTCCAATTATATTTCATGGAAGGAAAGGATGGAGGCAGTACTGGAGGACAATGGGTTGAAATAATTCATTGATAATGACATTCCCAAACCCGTTGTAGTAGATGTCCCTCTTCTTGATGCTTGGCAAAAGAAGGTTGAAAAGGTGAGGAGGATCTTATTGGAGGGAGTATGAGACCAAATTGTCTCAAGTTTCCATGGTAAAGAGACACTATATGCAATGTGGGAAACTTTCACAGATCTATTTCAAAGAAGTAGTGATCATAGAAAATTGGCACTGAAGGACAAGTTCAAGAAAATCAAAATGGAGAAAGGCGACACCATTCCGAAAAATTTAACAAAGTTTTTCCAATTTTGGGATGAGCTTGGGAGCGTTAGAATTACTGTCGCGGATGATGACTTGGTGAGCCTAGCTCTTCTAGGACTTCCCAAGAGTTGGCATAGTTATCAGGACTCTGTCAATGGAACGAAAATGCTGCCAGATTGGGAACGAATTTGGTCGGATTTGGTGCAGGAATAATTCATGCGGAATACCAGGGATGGATCTTCATCTAAGAATGATGATGAAGAATATTTTGATTTGGCTTCCAAGGTGAAGAAGGGGAAAGGAAAGAAATTTCGTTCCAAATCTGAGTCTGGCAAATATGGCAATAAGCACGACATGTCTAGAGTGAAGTGTTCTCACTGTCACGAGCATGGATATTATGTGACTGATTGTCCATAAAAGAAGAAGAATAGGAAGGCTTTAGGATCTACAGCTGGTGAGGCTTTGGCCTCACAATTTGAGCTTGACTTCTTACTCATTACATGCATGATGAATGGGATTGGTATGGTACTTGAATAGTGGTGCATCCTTTCACATGACGGGAGACAAAGAAATTTTCAGTAGCTTGGAGGAGAAGGACCGCTAGATGCATATCAAAATGGGTGATGACAAGCAGTACAACGCTACTGGGATGGGTACAGTTACCCTCCAAAGATATTTAGGTAAACCCTTTCTATTAAAAGACATAATGCATGTACCAGGCTTGAAGAAAAATTTTGTCTCAGTCGTAATGTTGGAGGATAGAGGTTATAATGTTGTTTTCAATGAAGGAAAATCTTTCCTTCGACACAAAGCAACATGAAAATCCAAGAAGATTGGGATTCATGTGAATAATCTCTATGAAATTGACATAGATGGATGTGCAACATTGATGGGTAAGGTAGACAAAGTGGTCGGTCGGGATGAGGGTGAGTTATGGTATAGGAGATTGGGCCATCTACACCACAGAGCCTTGAAGGTCATGCAGAATATTTCTACGAGTCTTCCCAAGGGTACTCTTGCACAGTTAGACACATGCAAGGGATGTACTATGGGGAAGTATGCAAGGACCACTTTTCACGAGAAGGAGAACCGAGCCTTGGAAATCCTTGAGAGAGTTCACTGAGATGTTTTTGTACCATTCTCTACTGCTTCGACAACAAAGCATAAGTACTATGTGAAATTTGTTGATGAATTTTCTAGAAAGTGTTGGATCTACTTCATGCAGAAGAAAGATCAGGTGTTCTCAAAATTTCTTGACTTCAAAGAATTGGTGGAGAAATGCATGAGGAAGTATGTGAAGGCTCTTAGGAGCAAAAATGGTGGTGAATATATCTCCAATGAATTCAATAAATTTTGTAGCAAAGAAGGAAAGGAATCTAGAGAGAGTTAATTGCGCTTCATAACCCGTAGCAGAATGGGGTCGCAGAAAGAAATAATAGAACAATTTTGGGTGTAGCACGATGTAGTATTCCCAATTAGTCATGAGCTAATTGGAATATTCATTTTTGTTTTATTTCTTTGTTTATATAATAAAAGAGAAAAGGAGGCCCATAATACTCCTTAATAATGAATAAATCAATGCCAAATATGAAAAGGCTAAATCTTGGTTGTTCAATCAAGCACCATTAGGTGTGAAAGGGGTTGGAACATTTTGACTGGGTCAACCTTGAGCAAATCTACATCGCTTTCATGGAGGAGTGGCCATCAATGAGGCACAACACAATTTTAGATGGAGATTCCTTGTGTGAAAGAAGTGATCTCATTGGAAGTGGTTTAGGGTTTGTAAGCTCTTGTCTTATAAAAGGAAGGGGATGGCAGAATTAGAAGGTTGTTTATGATTATCATATTTTTGAATATATAGTCTGCTTAGACATATATCTTTCTCTTGATTTTTAACTAAGATTGAATACTGTTTGGCATTGGGTGTTCCTGATCGGGAATCCCACCTCTTTCCATTGAGTAGCTCTTTGAAGAGTTTGTATTGCATTCTCCTCTTTTTGGCTTAGGGCCAAGCTTCTTATTTCAACTACAGTGTAGATCCTATTGAGAGTTTGGTTGTTTTTACAAGCTACAAAAAGTGGAGACTAGATCTTTCAGATCTAGGCCATTCTAGTGCTCCTTTTCAGTGGAGGAGGTTTCCACTTCATTGGGAGGACAGTATTGGAGGGCTTGAGCATCATTTTTCAGATATTGGCATGAGGCCAACCTCATTTTGATCACTACAGTGTAGTATACATCTAGATCTATGTTATTCCTGTAGGTGCAGTTGCAGGGTGGTTCAGCACACCACTTCGAGAGTAATTTTTGAAGTGTTGGGGATCTGCCCTTCACTTTGGAGATATATTGGAGGAGGCTATTATATTGCCTATATCAGTTCAGCCACACTTTCCAAATATGTAATTTTCAGTAGATCTAAAGTCTTAGATCTCAGATCTACATCTTGTACTTGGTGTTTTGCTGAAAACCCCAAGGGGTTTCTTCAGAGGAGCTTGTATAGTGCATGGATCTGATATAGATATAATTTTTTATACACTTACTTGCTCTATATCTGATGTGTAATCTACAGCTATTACAGAGCCAATAAAATAATGCTATAAGGCTTTTCCAGTCTTTATATATGGTTGCAGCACCTCATTTTGGGGGATTTCTTTCATTGGAAGCTTCCTTTTCTTGTCATGCATCTTATGGGCCAATTTTTACATATATTTTGCTATTGTAATGACATATAAAAGGTATCAATATTGGCCTCTTACTATTTAAATCATGATCTACATTATTTTCCTATCATTCTGCATTGTATTACTGCATTCCCCATTTGGGAATATTACACATGAGCGATGTTGCATGATTAGGGACTACTGTTGCATTTGTGGGCGGAGGCATGCAACACAATGTTATTTGTGAAATAATATTGTCCTCATTAGATACTTGGCATGAGTGCACTAGAGGAGGCTTTTACTGGTAAGAAACCTGATGTTTCACATTTTAAGATTTTTGGCTCATCTGTTTACGTGCATGTGACCAAATACGCCAGGAAGAAGCTTGAACCAACAGCTGAGATTGGGATATTTTTGGGGTACACTGATGCTCCCCACAACTATCGGGTTTATTTTCCAAACAACATGATGACTGTTGTGAGATGGGATATAAAATTTGATGAGGAGAAAGCCATGTGATTGTACCTTGAGAGGGAGATGGTTTTGCATGCAGAGGAGGAACTCTTGGTTCCAAAGAATGAACCTCAAGATGTGGAGCAGCCACATGCGGACAATCATGGTGTGGCAAAAAACACTCATGTAGAGACATCCACCAGAAATGGTATAAGGCGCACCATGGAAGTTGATAGATTGAGACTTGATGCGATAGAGAATGTAGGAGCCCTTATTTCACTGTGCAAATAGAGACAGTCTCTAGACAGGTTTACTGGATACATGGGTCTTATGAGCAAGTGTATTATGACAGAACCATATTCCTTTGAGGATGCAGTGCAACAACCAATTTATATTGAAACTATGGTAGAGGAGTATGAATCCATCGTCAATAACAGTGCATGGGAAGTTGTCCCAAGACCGGTTAGAAAATCAGTGGGTGGATCTAGATGGATCTATAAGGTGAAGCAAGCAACGGATGGGAGTTTGGAGAAGTACAAGGCCAAATTTGTGGCACGTGGATTCTCACAAGTTGAGGGGATTGACTATGAGGAGACTTTTCACCAGTCACGAGGTACTCTTCCATTACATCTATCCTTGCACTCTTAGCACAGATGGGGTGGCACATTCATCAGATGGATGTGAAAACTACGTTTCTCAATGGATTTATTGAGGAGGAAGTTTACATAGAGGAGCCCGAAGGTTTCGAGAGCTTTGACAGTCAGTCACATGTGTGCCAACTCAATAGCACACTGTATGGGCTGAAGCAAACATGTCGTGCTTGGTACACTCAAATTGACAACTATTCCACCGAGATGGGCTTCATCAAAAGTGAAGTGGATGAAAACTTGCACCAAATTGTGGTTGATGGTACAATCTTAATTAACATACTTTATGTTGATGATCTAATTTTGATAGGTGATGAGCAGCTGATAACTTCTTGCAAGGAGGATCTTGCAAGGGACTCCTTCATTATTTCCTTGGTTTGGAAATATGGTAGCGGGATGGTGAAATTTTTGTTTCTCAAGGCAAGTATGGCAAATATATTCTAGGTAGGTTTCACATGGAGAGTTGTAAACCCATGGATACTCCTCTTCTAGGAAATTGGAGGAAAGAGGATGCTACTTCAGGAGAATTAGTGGACGCTACTGTCTATAGGCAGTTAGTGGGTTCACTGATGTAATTGGTGAACACTAGACTAGACATTTTATATGCAGTTAACCAACTGAGTCAAGCTATGGTTAAGCCGACCAAGCTCTTTTGGAAGGTAGAGAAGCATGTCTTGAGATATCTCAGGGGCACTACAGAGTATGTATTATGGTATATATGGATAGAGGGGGTGAAGGTTCAAGGCTTCACAGATTCAGATTTGGCAGGAAGTCCATCAGATAGAAAGAGCACATCAGGAGGGATCTTCAGCATATGATCGACAAAAATTTCTTGGTACAGTGGGAAGGAGAGATATGTGGCACTCAGTTTAGTGGAGGCAGATTACATGGCAGCAAGTCAGACTTCATGTGAGGCGATCTGGATGAGAAATATCCTGGTTGGTTTGTTTCATTCTTAGATGGATTCGATGGTGATACATTGTGATAACCAGAGTTGCATGAAACTCTCAATTAATCCAGTATTCCATGATAGGTCCAAGCACTTAGAAATCCGGTACCATATTTTAGATATTGTGTTCAAAGGTGCATTATGTTACTTTATTACATTCCCACGGAGGAACAGGATGCAGATATTCTGAAGAAGGCACTCACCAAGAGCAAATTTGAATAGCATAGAGGAAGGATCATGGTGGCAGATAATCACTTTCTTGTTGAGAGGGAGTGCTGAAGTCCAACAAGAAATTCCAGCACACACACTTGTGTGGGAAAAAAAGGTCCTATTTGTACATTAGTGTGAAGGCCAATTTAATTAATTAAGTTTTTGCGGTGTCTAATTTAATTTTCCCTTAATTAAATTGGACAATAAAAGGTAATGTTATCTCATGATCACTTGTAATATTTAACTGAGTTTGATAACATTAGTTAGCCCAATTTCGATTTGAGGGTGGTTGGTGAGGCATGTAGAGTAATTATATTATTTATGGAGCTTGAATTGCAGTTGGTGCATTAGTTTAATGCATGAGTAATCAATTAACTCAGTTAGGTGAGTTAGAGTCAGTTGAACTATTTGTAACTATTTTTTGCACTAGTGAGAAATCAATTGAATTAAATATTATTTAATTCACAATCAATGATCTGCCATGCAACTGATGATTTACTATTAATATTTGCATGCATGTCATTTCCAGTGGAGACCTAGTTGAGACAAAGGTAAAATGGATGTTAACTATCAGTTGTGTGATTAGTAGGCTACCCACATGCAACCACACATCCATTGGATTTCCCATGATCCTTGCGCAGTTTTGGAAGGCCAAAATTCCTAAAGAATAGGGATTGCATTCATTAGGAATTGCACAAGCAAGGCAGGCTATTTAGAGGCTGAGAATTGGCTAAGTGTTTGTCTATTTTGTTTAGGATAGTGTAAGCCAGTTGTGAGAGTGAAGGAGACTCTTGTGAGAAGAGTGAATTGTAATTGTTTCATGATTCCATGGTGAATATAAAATAGAATATAGAGGGGTTTTGAGAAGCAAGATTTCCTCGGGAAATTATCTGTGTTGTGGTTTGATTTGATTCTTTCTTTTCTTATTATGATTGGTGATTATGTTTAATTTCTGTAATTGATTTGTACAAGGATTCAATATCTAGCTTTAGTACATTTCTTGATCGGATTGAATCCATTGATATACAAATGGGTGTATAATCTCTACAAGTTACACCTATTCCATGTCAGTTGTAGCATATTCACTTTTCGGTAAGATGTGATTTCCCCATAACGGAAAGATCATCACCATAGATAAACTGACACATTATGATCCTAAGGCAAAAAATTCACCCCAGTCCAATATCTCATCAATGATTGGAAATCTGACTATCTCGTCCCTCACTAATGTCTCACTTAGAGTATAAAAAGATTCCACTTTTCCTGGTGCTTACTATGGTCCACCACCTACCCCTTATGAGCCTAACTCATCCAGTGTTTGCATGCTAGAAGAATCACGAGATTCTCAAAAGAAATCTGGTACACCCATTCAACAACAAGCACCTCCACAACTTTCTATTTGTTGCGTATGTGTTATATTATTTCCACGACTAGCCCCACACACTGTACGTTGCGCCGGGCACGGTAGGGGGGTCACGAGGGGCGAGGCAGTGCCCCGGTGAAATTTTTTTGGTGTGCGGACCCACCCATGTTTTGTGCATGAGTTTGCACATGGTTTTGGGGTACGATGGTTTTCGGCCCCTGGTATTTTGTAGATCTAGTCAAGGGAACTACGGTTATGTTATAATCTAGGGTTAATGGATTGGGGTTTATGTATGCTTCAACATGTATATATATGTGTTGTAACACTAAAAGGAATATAATTAAAAATCAAGCTGGTCGTTCCGATTTGGGATCCAGGGGAAAATCTCTGTGTTTATCTTTTTTATGTTTTATTCTCTCTTGCTACTGTTTATTTTTTGTTGTAAGATTCGTGTGTAGATAATTTCTGTTCAAGGTTAAAACCTACATTTGGTATCAGAGTTGTTTCAGATTCAAGGGGACACCTTTTCTGTTGAAGGTTTTTTGCTTGGGCCTGAGGTAGACCCTGTTCAGTGGGAGATCTGCGGGATTGATTCTTGCGGTGAAAGAAGATGGCGAGCGACGGAAAGATAGAGATCGAGAAATTTAATGGTCAGAGTTTTGAGTTGTGGAAACTCAATATGGAGGATCTACTGGTGGATAAAGATCAGTGGATCGCGGTAGATCCAGGTACTAAAGCAACGGAAATTTCAGATGAAGATAGGAAGAAACTGGATCGGAAGGCTAAGAGCACAATACGATTGTGTGTCTCAGATTCAGTATTGTTGAATGTATCTGGGAAAGCTACGGTAAATAATTTGTGGGAAAAACTTGGGACTTTGTACCAATCTAAGTCTCTGGTGAATAAGTTGTTCCTGTGGAAAAAGTTGTATAACCTAAGGATGAAGGATGGAGACTTAGTGACAGAGCATCTGAACGCCTTCAATACTATGGTAAGTCAGTTGTCATCTGTTGATATTAAAATATCAGATGAAGATAAGTGCATCAGTTGTTTTTTCTCTCTACCAGAATCGTGGGACAATCTGGTTATTGCAATAGGTAGCAATACAACTACCTTGAATTTTGATGACATTGTCTCAGCCTTGCTGTTGGAGGAAATGAGACGGAGAAATATGGAGGGCCAGAATGGAGATGCCTTATCTGTACGTGGAAGGTCCCAAAACAGAAACAAGAATAAGGTTTCGAGTGGGAGATCTAAATCTAGAGGGAGATCTAAATCTCCTAGAAATTTTGTAAAATTGTGATAGAAATGAGAAAAGGAGGGGCACTACAAAAAGGACTGCAGATCTAAAGCTCATGAGAAAGGAAAGGGCTCTAATGATGCTCCTTCTGCAGAGGCAAAAACCACCTCGGATGAAGGTGGGGATGTGTATTTGGCTTCTTCTTCAAATACACATGTAGATCATGAGTCATGGTTGATTGACTCAGGTGCATCCTTCCACTTCACTCCCCATAGGGAGTGGTTCTGTGAGTATCAGAAATATGATGGAGATGTCTTCCTAGGGGATGATAGGAAGGCCAGAATCATCGGACATGGAAAGGTCAAGCTGAAGCTACAAGGTGGAAGGATTAGAACACTTCCTGGTGTTCTGCATATTCCTGCAATGGCTAGAAATCTGATTTCTGTAAGCAAGATGGATGATGTAGGTGTAAAAACAGTGTTCGAGAAAGATGGATGCAAGATGGTTCGGGGAGCACTGGTACTAATGCGGGGATTTCAGACTGGGACTCTATACAAGCTACAAGGTAGCACTGTTATTGATGGGTGTAATATTTCTCTGGTTCCTGAAAGTGGAGTGGAAAGCCTAGCTGTCTCTGGAGAAAAGACCATGTTATGGCATCAAAGGCTTGGACATATTGGAGAGAAGGGTCTTCAGATATTACATAGAAATGGTATGGTAGAAGGTATGTCTAACTGCTCTCTAGATTTCGATTTTTGTGAACATTGTGTATATGGGAAGCATAATCGGGTGAGTTTTCCTTCTGGTGCTAAGAGTGCAAACAAGATATTAGAACTTGTGCACAGTGATGTGTTTGGACCTGTGTCAGTTCCTTCACTGGGAAATTCTGTGTACTATGTTTCATTCATAGATGACTTCTTAAGGAATACATGGATATATTTTTTGAGGAAGAAATCTGAAGTCTTTGAAATATTTAAAGAATTTAAGGCTCTGGTGGAAAACCAGATAGAGAAGAAGATAAAGGCGCCGAGGACAGATAATGGTGGGGAGTTCTGCAAGAAGGAATTTGAAGAGTTTTGCAAGAAGTGTGGCATAGCACGAAAGAAGACTACTCCATACACACCTCAGCAAAATGGAGTTGCAGAAAGAATGAATAGGAAACTGATGGAAAAGGCAAGAAGCATGCTCAGTGGTACCAAGTTAGGACAAGAATTCTGGGTAGAGGAAATGGAGACTGCATGTTACTTAGTTAACAGATCACCTTCATCAGCATTGTAGGGTAAGACTCCACATGAGGTATGGACTGGTAAGAAACCCTCTCTTTCACATCTAAGGGTATTTGGATGTGATGCATATGTACATGTTCCAAAGGAGAAAAGGACCAAGTTGGATAATAAATCTGAAAGGTGCATCTTTATTGGGTATAAGGATGGTTTAAAGGGTTACAAGCTTTGGAACCCAAAAACAAGGAAGGTTGTGTACAACCGAGATGTGGTGTTTAGAGAGGTGAAAGATGTTGTTACACATGAATTCCTACCAAAGGAACCTGAGAAGATAGAGTTTGAGATAAAGGAGGATGAATTAGACTGTACAACAGAAGAAGATTCATACGAGGAAGAGCCACAAACTCCAACTCTGAGAAGATCAGTTCGGGAAAGAAGGCAGCCAGAAAGGTACAGTCCATCTACTTTCTATTTAGGTTTTGCCTTAACTATAACTGATGATGATCCCAGAACTGTCAGGGAGGCAGTAGATTCAGAGGATGGAAAAATCTGGAAGGAGGCCATGGTTGATGAGATAGCATCCTTGCACAAAAATGAGGCATGGGATCTAGTGGAGTTGTCGGCTGGAAGGAAGTCCATCGGGAGAAAATGGGTGTTTAAGAAGAAGATGAATGTAGAAGGCAAGGTGGAGAAATACAAAGCTCAGTTGGTAGCAAAAGGTTATTCCCAGGTGTCAAGAATTGATTTTGGTGATATTTTTTCTCTTGTTGCCAAGGTTACTTCTATTAGATTACTTTTATTTGTTGCTGTTGCATTTGATTTTGAGATAGAACAGATGGATGTGAATACAACATTTCTTCACGGGGATATCGAAGAGGAGATCTACATGAAGAAACCTGAAGGCTTTATGGTGAAGGGTAAGAAGGAACTGGTATGCAGGTTGAAGAAGTCTCTGTATGGGTTAAAACAGTCACCAAGGATGTGGTATCAGAAATTTGATACCTATATATGGGGACTTGGCTTCACCAGAAGCAAGGAGGACCATTATGTTTATTTTAAATTAACTGGTGACTGTGTTATTTATTTGGTCTTGTATGTGGATGATATGTTGTGATTGGAAATGACAAAGAAGTTATCCAAGATTTGAAGACCCAACTGTTCTCCAAATTTGACATGAAGGATCTTGGTGCTACAAACTATATTTTGTGCATGGAAATTAAAAGAAATCGGGCAAAGAGGATGCTCTGGTTAAACCAGAGGAAGTATGTCGAGACTATATTGTAGAGGTTCAATATGCAGGATAGTAAACTGGTAAAAGTTCCTATTCCTATAGGTGTAAATCTATCTGTTGAACAGTGTCCCAAGACACAAGAAGCAGAGGAGGATATGTCCCGTGTTCCATATGCAAGTGCAGTGGGTAGCCTGATGTATGAAATGGTCTGTACTAGACCAGACATTGCACATGCAGTGGGAGTATTGAGCAGGTTTATGTCAAACCTAGGGAAGGAGCATTGGACATCAGTGAAGCGGGTTTTCAGATATTTATGTGGCACCATTGATTATGGCTTGTGCTACCAGGGAAGACCAGGATTGGAAATAATTTTGGACATTCATGATTTTGTTGATGCAGACTGGGCTAGAGATCTAGACCAAAGAAGATCTACAAGTGGGTATGTGTTTAGCCTATTTGGAGGCGCAGTCAGTTGGATGAGTAAAAGATAGTCTGTAGTGGCTCTTTCAACTGCAGAGGCAGAATACATAGGAGCCACTCATGCAAGAAATGAATCAGTTTGGTTGCAGAGATTGTGTTCAAGTATGGGGTTGGTACAGCAAGCTATAAGGATAGACTGTGATAGCCAAAGTGCAATTTTCTTGGCTAAGAACCCTGCTTACCATTCAAAGACAAAGCAAATTGATGTTCAATATCACTTTGTTAGAGATATGGTTGAGGCTAAAAGGGTGTTGTTGGTAAAGGTGGACACTTTGAAGGATGTTGCAGATGCATTGACGAAGTCTGTGAGCACTCAGAATTTCTCTTGGTGTAGAGAAACAATGGGTGTTGAAGAATTGGCCCAATGACTAAGCTCTCTTGTGGTCCCCTGTGGAAAGAAAACAACACATGGGAGAATGTTGGGTATGTGTTGTATTATTTCCACGACTAGCCCCACATGCTGTACGTTGCGCCGGGCACAGCAGGGGGGTCACAAGGGGCGAGGCAGCCCCCACTGTTGGGGTCTGGGGCAGCGCCCCGGTGAATTTTTTTTTGGTGTGCGGACCCACTCATAGGTGGACCCACCCATGTTTTGTGCATGATTTTGCACATGGTTTTGGGGTATGATGGTTTTCGACCCCTGGTATTTTGTAGATCTGGTCAAGGGAACTATGGTTATGTTCTAATCCAAGGTTAATGGATTGGGGTTTATGTATGCTTCGGCATGTATATATATGTGTTGTAACACTAAAAGGAATATAATGAAAAATCAAGCTGGTCGTCCCGATTTGGGATCCAAGGGAAAATCTCTGTGTTTATCTGTTTTATGTTTTATGCTCTCTTGCTATTGTTTATTTTTTGTTGTAAGATTCGTGTGTAGATAATTTCTGTTCAAGGTTAAAACCTACACTATTCCCAACTCAACCCAACATACATGTATAACTACCCAAGGATCACTTCCTTCTACTGATGTCTCTCCTAGTCCATTCTAACAAAGAACCATTCCTCTAGGTCTTAACCACACAGGAGTAGTTCCTCCATGTCATATTCCTTCAGGTTAGACACCTTTCTTATTCCCCCAACCTGGAATTTTTTCTGTCCCTATCATGGCTACATTGATTTTACCAAAAATTTCCTTGGAGATCCCAACTTGGTACATTAACCCCACAACAAACACTCCTCCTAACAAACTTAAAAATTAAAAAAAATTGACCCCGATACAACTTGTTGTTCCTTCCCCTTCCTTTGCTTCAGTTCCACAACAACCTAAGAAAACATATACTCCTGTTGTGAAAGCATCTGGTGAGGGGGGAAATCCCATAAAAAGGGAACTAAAGACAAGGCACCCCAAACAACTCCAGCTCCTCCTAAGCCTCCAAATCAAACACCTCCGTGCACTTTGTGTGATGTTGTCAGGAGTGCCACCAATAATTTTCATGAACTTCCTCATCTCAAAGATGTGGTCGCTGATACCTTTCCTGACTCCAACATTTCTTAGGTCCATGTCACCTTACTTGAGTCAACTAGAAGAACATATCATTATGCACGAATCACCCTTGTGCTTTGTGTGATAATTTTGGCCACTATTCTAACCATTGTCCTCATTTCGAATATTTTTGCAATACCTATTAGGATCTTCGTGAAATAGATTCTGATCATAGTGAATCCAACTCTTCTCTAACTGTGGATTCTGGTTCCATTATCCTGCCAGAATAGGAGGCACCTCAACCACACATTGTGATCCTCGCTCCAAATCTCGAGATGACGAATAACACTGATCCTATTTTCTACTTGTCACCATCCATGGATCAATGTATGGGGATTACCTTGGAGTTTTCGATTTTGATTTAGTAAAACCTTCTCTTATGGCCATTACATTCCCACCTAATGTTTGGGTAAGGGGGCATCCACTTTCGAGAGTCTAGGAGAAACAATTATCCTGTAATATCACAAATTGGGATTAACAGTAATAAAAGTGAAAATAGATAAAAAAAAAACTATCGCAACTGAAAATACATCATCAAAAGATGAAAACTCGAGCCAAAAACAACTGTCAAGAAATTTTATTAAAATACTGGAGATAAAAAATAAGTACAACAGTGCTAAAAAATATATCACTCTAGCTGGCTAAGTTAGCTGGAATGGCCCTAAGATTCCCCCACCCAAAACACTACTTTACTATGGCTCTACTGGACTCTCCCTCTACTCTACCCTACTGGAAATTTTCTTCATGGCTAACTTTGGACTACTAGTTGGGATGCTTCTACTACTGAAAAAATTCTAGGAATTTGGGAAGGTGATCGTTGCCCAAAACCTAGAAAAACACAGAAAGGGTTTCCTTTAATTCCAACCTTCAAAATATGACCCTTTTTCCCCTAACGCCTCTAGTTACTGGCTGAGTAGGGATTTCATAAATGAGATTATATGCTGCTCATAAAATTATATAATTTTAACCACATAATTTACTCAAAAAACCCAAAAAAACCCATAAAAGGTTTGTCCTATTTTTTACTACACAAAATTGGCCCTCTTGGGCTTGGCTCACCCAACTACTGGAAAAATCAAAATCCTAGCTAGAATTACTAGTAGATGTCTCCAAAATTCTGCCAAAATCGTTGGTAAGAGGTGGCTAGCCTCCCCTCCAAATTGTACGGCTGAACTCCTCTTCCCTCCCACACTTCTGACACTTCCTCTCCATTGTACTGCACAATCACTGCATAGTCTTTGTTGGGTCTACGCAGTCCTAAAGGGACTATGCTCTCTACTGCCTTTATAGAGTATAGAAGGGACTACGGACTCTTTCCATTGTTGGTGTTTCAATCCCTCACCAAATGGTGGAAATCCTCTCCTGAGTGGGTACTCGAAGTCCCTCGAGGATGAGGTTGGGATCTCCGCTCGGAGAGACCCAAGTACTAAACAACATTACAGACTTGGATAAAAAACACAAGCATGATCTAGTCAAAATGAAAAAATTAATTTTGTTGAATGATACATTATCTATATGGTTTCCTTCACCCCCTTCTTATTCTTGTGAAACCCTAACAACCTTGGGTCCACTCATTAACTATGTTGCTACTTGGCCCCTTGTCTTTCAACATGCTACACTACCCTCTTGCCATCTTTGTCCACTCATTAACTGTGATGCTACTTGGCCTCTTGGCTTTCACACATGTTGCACTGCCCTATTGGACTCTTGGTCCCACAAGAGCTATGTTTTCCACATTAAATCTAGGAAAGTGGTTTCATTCTAACTCCTGGGTTTATGAGTCCCTTCACCCTTTTATTCTCCTACTGAAATTTAGAAAATAAAATTTGGAAAAATTTAATATTCTAATTAGCTATCTTCTAATTAGGAATATTATAGTCCTCCCCACCAAAATGTTGCTTTTCCTCAGGTAATGACTGAAAAATCCTCATCTCTAATTGGTGCTCCCCCACTGTCACTGCAAAATGTGCCTAGGTCCCATACGCGCCACTGAATCTTCTCTGTCCTCTGCGTCACTCTAATATGAAGAGATCCCTTAATGCCAGGATCCCAAGCCATCCTGTCCAATATGAAGCTCCACCTTCTCAATGCTAGGAACAAGTAGTAGAAGCCCTTTGGTCATCATTAGTGAGTAGGGAATGAAGATAATATGGCACTATGCCCAACTCCTCATGCAGTATCCCTACCAAGTATTCCATCCTGTGCACTCCAAGAGTCAACCCTTTAAAATACCACCTAATCCTTGGAGAGGTAGTGTCTCACTCACATGAGCTCCTCCTCCTATCATCCTACTAACCAACCTGCCATACTAATGAAGTCCCCCACTCCATCAGTGAATTGCTAAATCTCAATGGAATATCTACATTATCCCCCCATGTAGTATGTAGCTCACACCTAATGGTTATCGAGATATGTAGAGCTGTAATTCTTGGGTCCCCTACTAGTCTCATAGAGGTGCCACCATGCTAACTTTGGGCCACTCTGACTACGATATACCCCCAATCAGGTGCAAACTATATCCCTTTCGCCTAGGGCCTTGCCGCGAAAAAATATGTGTAGGCCAAGCTCATCCTACCTGAGCATCCCCATGATGCTGATATCTACCCGTCCACTGCCGATCATGACCCTGAGAAACAACATGATAAGTATGCCTCGTCGTGTAGTGGAAATATCAGTGCTCCCCCATGTGCCAAACCATGAGTGGAATTTATCATCATCTTCTCTGTCCATGCTCATCAAAAAGTGGAGTGATCCACCTGCCCAACATATCCCTGGACCCCCCAACCATATTGGTAGCTCCCAACTCCAATTCCTCTCAGGATGTCACTACATAGCATTGTTACCTGCTAGAACCCATCTAACCCTCATCTCTGACCCCTGTATGTATCCGCTGAGCAGACTCCAAGTATCATAAGTTTTTCTCACACATGCATACCTACCCTGCTCCTTCCAGACCTTGTAGTAAAATCCATTGTCCCAACTCCTGATGATACATCTAGAAATTTCTCGGAGTCTTAGTACCCTCCTGTAGAGGAAGTCTACCATCCACCATCCCTCAAATGTTAGCCTAGGGGTGGAACATATGTGACCTTTGCAATCAACCACGTCATCCCTAAGCCAATATTCGTCAACTCATGCATCTACCAAGTGTCTCAATTGGAGAGTCTCCTTCTAGATCATGACACACGGTGATGCTTGCTCAGCCTGCAAACCCCAGAATCACACTCTATTGCAGATCAAAAAATGCAATTCTTGTTTCTTGTTGAGAAAATCCCCTTTCTCGCAAATTCAACAATTTAAATCTGCGGAAGTCTTGTTCACTAATTTCTATGTTTTAAAATCACACCCATGATTCAAATCAAAATTTCCATGCCATTACTCCAAATACTCATTACAAAAACTTCAATCTGTAATTCCAAGTCCAAGCTCACAATCAAAGGTCAAATGTACCCATGTTTTAATTCAACTTGACATTGTTTGTTACACAACCATTTCCACATGCAAGCTCTTCAGCTTATATCCACACAAAACATGCTTTCATAACCCAATAAACATTATTCCCATTTCCATAGAGCTTTTATTTGTCGAATTGCATTTCACAATCAAAATTTCAACAAAGCAAATGCGCCTTTGTTTTAATCCACTTAACTCCATCAATTTCTGTGTAGACCATTTGAATAACATCTCCTACAGAATTCATATTAACGTGCTTACCTTTATACTGCACATAGACCTGACAAATTGTTCTGATCTATTCTCTGCACCAGCATTCAGCAATTGCATTTAAAAGTAACTGTTCACACATGTTCCTACCAGCTTAGCGCCTTCCACAAAATCGACTCTCCAAGTTTCGTTGCACTTCATTTGTACACATCGTCCTCTTGCACGCAGAACCTGTCACTGTAACTGATCACATCGATACAAAAGAAACGTTCCACTGCTTTTCTATCTGCAACTTAATAAATACAATCTTGGATATCATATCGCTGGTTATTCCTGCAATTTATCCACGATTCGACACACCAAAAACTGCATCTACCATAAGAAGATTTACGTATTCAATTATCATTTAACACAATTACTTCAGCCCAACAAAATCTGTTCTTCTTAACGAAACAAGGAAATCGTTTCAGTTCTACAGAATTATCTGCAAATTTAAAAGTCTGTCAAATGGAATTTCATTCGATCAGGTCTTCCACGCTGTTGAGTTCCTTTAAAACGCCCTTCCGGCATTCATTAACACTGCATTCATTCTTCTGCAACCTATTTGGACTTTAGACAATATGAAATTCAACGTATTACTGTTCTTTCAGCATTTAAAAGCCAGACATTAATCCATTTACGCTGCAAACACTGCCATACGTTCTGATTTCATTTAAAACATCTTTCATTCCAGTTTGTAATTAAATAACCAGCATTTCATTAATGCTCCATACGTTTGTTTCAAATTTGTGAAGATCATTCTTTACAAGGACATCGTACTGCATTTTCAGACATGGTCATACAGAACTCTTGGAAATCATATACACTAACGCCCTCTTTCAAACAATAACTAACAATTCACTGATACAGGAAGTTTTTCTCCTTGAAATCGATCCATAGTGATCGAATTTCCAATTCCATGATTTCAATTAAATTTCCACTTTGGATTTCAACATAAATGTTTATCGATTTCCACAAATAGTTGCCAGCAAGTCTATTACCACAGATTCATCACTTCACTTCTTTATTATGGATTTCAATAATTCATAAAAACTCAGCTAAGGCGCATGATTTAACTCTTAATCACAAATTTAACACTCTCAAACCATAACCAACATTCGAAAGCTCACTTATGCAGAATTTAACCATACATAAACCAGTCCATTAAGGCGCATAACTCAAAATCACACTTTCATAAAATTTAACATACTTACAAACTGATCTTCTTGGCCAAATATTCAACGTTCTTGGCCCTTACAAATTGCCAGAGGCTTACAGCCTTGGCTGTTCAAAACCAGCTCTCTACCACACTCTCACTCTCTCCAACTATCTCAATGTTTTTTTTTTTCTCTCAAAGCCCCCTCCTATTTATACAATTTTTAAAAATAATCTAATTTAATGCTCAATCCCCTTAATATCTCAATATCACTAAAATATCTCAACAATCCTATTATCTAGAATTTTATACCTTTATATCCTTAACTAACTAAATCTCTCATATCCTTTTATTAAATAAAAGGATATTTACAAAAATCCTCACCTTCTCCTATTTTATTCAAATTAATTAATAAAATATTAAAAATTGTCACACCCCCTTTTAACATATTTACAAAATAGAAAACGCCCTTGATGCTCCTGCATCAGACTCCCCATGTAAGAAAAATCATGACCACCTGGTCATAAGTCTGGATATTTCCTCCTGGATCCCAAATTTTATTTTGTAATCTTTCCGTGCTTGTCAATTGCTTTACTGTTGTTGTTATCTGTTGTTGTCCTCCAGGTTTCCATATTTTGTGTCGTAGTGCTCCACTTGATCTGCCTTCCAAGTCTGCTACTGTCTTCCTCTTGTTGTCACTCCTTTTCTTTATTTCGGCTGTCTTTCTCTGGGATGTTTTTATCATTAACCTCCTTATCAACTCAATTTCTCTGTGCAGTATGTCCTCTGTCTGCTAATTGTTTCCATCTCTTGATTGTTGAACTCTCATTCTTGCTTGTTCTTCACTTGTTTTGATCACTTCCTTTTCACCCTTACTGATGTTCTGCACCTTCTCTGCTGCTGCTACTATAAATGTTGCGGCCTCCCAAACTTCCCGTCCCTCTGCAACATTCCTTTGCTCATCATCTGCAATTTCTTTTTGATTATTATTTATGACAACTGCTTTGTCATCCTTCTTCAGCAATCTATCCTTAACATCCTTCAGTAGATGTTCTTCCTCTCCTTCTTCCATTTGGCTATCCACCTGTGCCAAATATGTTCCAATGTCTGTAACAACATCTTCAATCATAAGACAATCTTTATAATAATAAAAATAAGGCCTCTGTACCTCTTTTCCCTTTAGCAACACTTCAGTATGTTGCGTTGATTTTTCTTCTTCTGTCAGCATATCAATATGCTGATCCAAATTTAAATAACTCTTGAGACTGTCAGCTAGTCTCCCCTTCTCATCAACTATTTCAATGATGTCTTCCAGCATTTGTCCACTGTAGTGAACTGATTCTTTCCCAGCCTCTGCTTCAAAACTTTCATCTTTTGGAAGGTACTCTTTCACATCTTTGACAGCTTTAAAAGACTGTCTATCTTCTTCCAAACCTGAAATCACACACAAATCATTAGTTTTAAAATCACAAGACCTTACGGTCTTATTTGATGCTTCAGTCATCAAGTATTCGGGCTGCTTCGAATCATTCATATGATTCAACTCCTCTAGCTCTTCATCACTTTCAAAAAGTAATGGTCCACTCTCTGGGTAACATATCGAAACTTCAACATCTTCTTCAGCATCTTCCTTTTGCTATAGCTCAACTGTTTCGAGCTTCTCTATCCTCTGTCTGGCATCAATAACCTGTTCAAGTTTCCTTAGTTCCTTTATCAACTGCATATTTACCTGATGATTCCACTTCTCTTGTAGCCTCTGCCACTTCAGCTTCTTTCTTATGACATAACCATGCTTCTGGTCTACCTCATTTCTTTGCAACATCTCCATTAACACCTCAAGCTGAACTTCTATTTCAGCCTTCTCTCTTTCATATTCCTCTTTGTTTAACTGTCTCTGTATGCCAATTGCCTTAGCATCCTTCTTCTTTTGTCCTCTGCTGTGGTTGATTTCAGAACCTCTGTTACGACTGTCACTAGTCATCATCCTTTCCATCTCTATGAGTCCCTCACTCACTTTACTATGAGTTGTACTAAAGCCTCTTCAGCAGCAAGTCCTGTCCTGCCGCCACTTACCTCACCAAGCTCTCCTCACTCAGTCTTTTGGCAAGCAATTGGTTCTCTATCTCTGGAACCTCCTTTGAGCACTTCTCTTTGCTCTTCCTGGGCTTCAACTCATCTGCATGTTCTAAGAACACAACTGTCCTCCTTTTCCAATCTCTATTGGAATTCCTCAAGGTTCTGCCACATCTATGTTTTCACTTAGAAACTTTCACCAACTTCCTTTATCTGTTAGCAATTCTAATCACATTGCCTTTTGGGAGTTGCAATAATACTTCAATGCAAAGACTACAATATTCTATTCTTCAAATCCAAATAAAACCATATCATCTTACCTCCAAGATCTCGTCTGATCTTGTCCTTCCATTCACCTGCACTTCAATTACCTTCAGAATCTCATCATTCCTGCAAATCTGTTTCAGCAAATCTTTATGCTTCCTCTGCACAATTTCTCGATATTCAACTACTGTCAATCAGATTTTAAAATCTGATCCTCTCTTCCAATCTTCTGGCTTTATCTGGCAAACTTCAGCTGTCAGCAATAATTCCTTCTTTGCTGAGTTTCTTCATTGCTGCAACCATCAATTCTCATTCCATTTCTTTGTCAGTAAAACTCAAATCAAAATTAAACAAACACAATACCTGCTCAATCCAAGTGAATTTCCATTCCTCAACATCGCTGTGGACTCTTCTGTCTCTGCAATCTCTCAGTTTTGAATTTCTTTTCAAGAAACTTTCATTCAGAGCCAAGCTCTGATACCAAAAATGATGCTTTCTCAGCCTGCAAACCCCAGAATCACACTCTATTGCAGATCAAAAAATGCAATTCTTGTTTCTTGTCGAGAAAATCCCCTTTCTCGCAAATTCAACAATTTAAATCTGCGGAAGTCTTGTTCACTAATTTCTATGTTTTAAAATCACACCCATGATTCAAATCAAAATTTCCATGCCATTACTCCAAATACTCATTACAAAAACTTCAATCTGTAATTCCAAGTCCAAGCTCACAATAAAAGGTCAAATGTACCCATGTTTTAATTCAACTTGACATTGTTTGTTACACAACCATTTCCACATGCAAGCTCTTCAGGTTATATCCACACAAGACATGCTTTCATAACCCAATAAACATTATTCCCATTTCCATAGAGATTTTATTTGTCGAATTGCATTTCATAATCAAAATTTCAACAAAGCAAATGCGCCTTTGTTTTAATCCACTTAACTCCATCAATTTCTGTGTAGACCATTTGAATAACATCTCCTACATAATTCATATTAACGTGCTTACCTTTATACTGCACATAGACCTGAAAAATTGTTCTGATCTATTCTCTGCACCAGCGTTCATTAATTTCATTTAAAAGTAACTGTTCACACATGTTCCTACCAACTCAGCGCCTTCCACAAAATCGACTCTCCAAGTTTTGTTGCACTTCATTTGTACACATCGTCCTCTTGCACGCAGAACCTTTCACTGTAACTGATCACATCAATACAAAAGAAACATTCCACTGCTTTTCTATCTGCAACTTAATAAATACAATCTTGGATATCATATCGCTGGTTATTCCTGCAATTTATCCACGATTCGACACACCAAAAACCGCATCTACCATAAGAAGATTCACGTATTCAATTATCATTTAACACAATTACTTCAGCCCAACAAAATCTGTTCTTCTTAACGAAACAAGGAAATCGTTTAGTTCTACAGAATTATCCGCAAATTTAAAAGTCTGTCAAATGGAATTTCATTCGATCAGGTCTTCCACGCTGTTGAGTTCCTTTAAAACGCCCTTCCAGCATTCATTAACACTGCATTCATTCTTCTGCAACCTATTTGGACTTTAGACAATATGAAATTCAACGTATTACTGTTCTTGCAGCATTTAAAAGCCAGACATTAATCCATTTATGCTGCAAACACTGCCATACGTTCTGATTTCATTTAAAACATCTTTCATTCCATTTTTAAATCGACTCACCATTCCAGTTTGTAATTAAATAACCATCGTTTCATTAATGCTCCATACGTTTGTTTCAAATTTGTGAAGATCATTCTTTACAAGGACAACGTACTGCATTTTCAGAGATGGTCATACAGAACTCTTGGCAATCATATACACTAACGCCCTCTTTCAAACAATAACTAAAAATTCACTGATACAGGAAGTTTTTCTCCTTGAAATCGATCCATAGTGATCGAATTTCCAATTCCATGATTTCAATTAAATTTCCACTTTGGATTTCAACATAAATGTTTATCGATTTCCACAAATAGTTGCCAGCAAGTCTATTACCACAGATTCATCACTTCACTTCTTTATTATGGATTTCAATCATTCATAAAAACTCAGCTAAGGCACATGATTTAACTCTTAATCACAAATTTAACACTCTCAAACCATAACCAACATTCGAAAGCTCACTTATGCAGAATTTAACCATACATAAACTAGTCCATTAAGGCGCATAACTCAAAATCACACTTTCATAAAATTTAACATACTTACAAACTGATCTTCTTGGCCAAATATTCAACGTTCTTGGCCCTTACAAATTGCCAGAGGCTTACAGCCTTGGCTGTTCAAAACTAGCTCTCTACCACACTCTCACTCTCTCCAACTACCTAAATATTTTTTTTTTTCTCTCAAAGCCCCCTCCTGTTTATACAAATTTTAAAAATAATCTAATTTAATGCTCAATCCCCTTAATATCTCAATATCACTAAAATATCTCAACAATCCTATTATCTAGAATTTTATCCCTTTATATCCTTAACTAACTAAATCTCTCATATCCTTTTATTAAATAAAAGGATATTTACAAAAATTCTCACCTTCTCCTATTTTATTCAAATTAATTAATAAAATATTAAAAATTGTCACACCCCCTTTTAACATATTTACAAAATAAAAAATTCCCTTGATGCTCCTGCATCATAGGGTATCTCATCTAACTGCCTAGGGTGAGCCTCCCATGCATTGCTGCCTAATTGGAGAGTGTCAAGGGCCAACAAGCAAACACTTCACATCTGAAAAGCACACTGGAGGATGTCGGGTGGGTATGTCCCAAACGGTATGATCAAGAGTATACCTGAATTCTCAAGAGTAATCATCCGGACGACACTCCCTCTCCCTCAGATCTACCGATAACACCCTCATAGCCCTGTCTCTACTAAACGTGGTGTCTCCATATGCTCAACAATATCCTCATCAATCCTAAGTGAGCTCCATCCCAGGGTACAGCTAATGCCCCTGTCCATAAGTCACCTTAGAGGAAACGCTCCAAGTGCCTACTGCACCGTATCATGGGTCACTGCA
Organism: Pinus albicaulis; assembly: GCA_034641835.2. NCBI lineage: Eukaryota > Viridiplantae > Streptophyta > Pinopsida > Pinales > Pinaceae > Pinus > Pinus albicaulis. The sequence goes on from CM076583.1 coordinate 838,948,310, forward strand.
TACCACCAAGTGTCTCTGCACTCCTCATCATGCCACTATATGCTGCAACCTACCCCTGTACAACACTGGATACTTCCGGCTATGGCTATACCCTCCTATACTGTCATGTATCCCTCTTGTGTCACTACACTTGTCGTTCCCCACATGTACCCAATGTGATGTGAGGCACTCCTACTCCACAACGAAGTTCGACATACTACAACACACCCCCATACATCTCCATCCTCCTATGTAGGCCACTTCTCCTTGCTGCATAGCCCTACACACCCTTGGATATTATGGTCTAACATTAGGTTTGTATGCATCAGTCTGCATCCCTCTACATAACACTGGATACTTCCATGACATCTTAAAGAATTCCCTACCTTTTTGTGCCAAGCATGCTTCATTGGAACTGAACACGTACTCATATAATCTCTCAAGGGACTCCAATTTTCATAATGAATCCAACCATAACTAGAAATCAACTGTTATACTTGTCAAATACATGTTCATTAATCTAGCACGTATCCACATAATGTTAGAAAAAATCAAGGTTAATAAGACTTCCTGTATTCATGCAAAGCACTCATTCATTTGGAATTTCATTTTCCAAACATAGTAAAAGTAATTATCACCCAATTCCTTTCCTTTACCTTTTTCCTTGCTACAATTGATTCTTATTAGGTATTATCACATCACCCAACTTTTAGTTATATAAAACAGTCGATTTTTACCTTGCCATGCTAATACCAACCATGTTTCCCTCCAATTGCTCACACATGCTAGTCAAATGTTCCAACGATCAAGACATTGTGTCAATTAATTTGAAATAAACCCTTACCAAGACTAAAAAACATGTCATAATAAACTCATAGTCATTAGTCATACTACCAGAACTAGTACCTACTTGCACTCAAGTACATATCAGCTATCTCAATACATATTGTCTTAGTAAAACTCTCTTAAAACAAAATCATTCATTCATGAAATAATATAGACACACACTCATATCATGAAATTAATCAAACATTCAAATAACCTATAATCATAACATGTTATATAAACCAAATTGATGACATAATCAAACTCATACCTTAATGTATCTTAGTTGGGTTATCACAATATCACAAGTATATCACCTCATACATGAATTATAATAACCATAACCATTTGTTTAGGCTAATATATATTAGCACGATACATAATAACATCAATACCTAGCTGTAATTACCATAATCATCATGTATGTGACCACAATGAATATAAGAACAAGTTACTACCATTCATGACTATCTGACACATGTGCATATGACCGCACTAATAAACTAGCATCTATCATGCATGTAACCACAACAAAAATTGAGTGACAAGCATGAATATAACCATAATGCATATAAAAAACATTAACAAAAATAACTTTATGCGAAACATAAAAACATGTATGACGGTATGCTCTTACCTTGAGGTCTAGTGATTCAACCTCGCTTTGATATTCTATGTCTCCTGATCCATCTCAACCAATTTTCCAACCTCATAACATACCAAACACATCATGATGACACAAACTAGATAATAATAAGTATGATGCATGTCTGACCTACTATGCATGCATTACCATATACATCTAACCATCCAATCCATGTGTTTGAAGCTGTATGCTCTAATATTAATATTTAACCACCTATACCACATTTAACCAATTAAAATGACCTGCGAGGGTAAACATGAGATGAGGGCTACTATGAAATGAACCAAAATATTAAATATAGTTAAGGAAGTGGAATTGAAAAACTAGAACTTTATTGACCTTCCTTAGGATCTACCTGAGACCTAGGAACTCAACAACCACTCCATGTGCCAAAACCTTGAGTTGGATTTACTTTTAGTGACATGGGCACAAACACATTCATGAAAAGGCCTCCATTGGGTTATATCCCTCCAATCACATGCATAAGCCTGTAAGGGTGTGGTTATAGACCAAAACTCCCAGTTCAGAGGGCATGGTCTTGGATTCTGAGCCATCATTTCAGGATAGCCTCCAGACCATTGCCCATAACTCGATGAGAATTTCCAGAATTATAAATAAGCATAAGGAAAAATCCATTCATATAGAACTTGATCAAGGACTTGACCTAGGCAGTCCTAACCATGACAATCATTTCGTCAAAATATGGTGAACCTGTAATCTACAGGTCATGAATGCATATCTGAACATAGGCATCTGAAACTTATCTAAGATTCACCAAGAAGGTCTAATGCCCTCTCATAATAGCTACAATAACATTTTTTTAGCACATGCATTCATTAAACATTCATCAAATAATAAAAACATATCAAGATTCATAGATAGAACCTTTATGGAACCATGCTTATAATCATAATAAAAAAAGAATAATAACTATGATAAAACAACCATCAAAGCCACAAATAATAAGTACCAGTACACACAGAAAACAATAGTAAAAGATTTCTTATTAACATATGAAAAATCGAATGAAGTCAAGTACTTCCACATACCACCTGACCATATATTGAGCTAAACAAAATATTTCTTTCATCCAATCACCCCATAGCCATATTCCAAGCATGCATGTGGGATATAAAGATATAAAAAATTGTGCTTCCTGAAGATTAAACCACCTCCACCATCATGATCTACTATCTCGTCAAAACTTGTCAAGAGATCACATAGGAAACCAAGACATAAATAACTAGGGCTTCCTATATATTAAACCACCTCCATCCTCAGGCTACCATGATCACACCAAAAAATTTCAAGAGATAAATAAGCCCAAAATAAGCTTGGATGCCTTAGAATTTGTTCACCATTACCTTAAGGAATTTCCCTATCTCCAACTACCTATCGAGGGCTTCCTAGATATTAAACCACCTCCACCCCATAGCCTTGGGAATTTTCCTAAGACCACCTCACCCAGTTCCAAAACTTTCCAGCAACTCAAAACTAAACCAAATAAAAGAACCTCGTCACGCCATGTCTATCCGAAAATGGCAAGGCAATACTGAAATCATAGTAAAACATGGAAAAAAAACCATGCTAACATCAAGATAAGAAAATACACAAATGCATGTACCATCCATTCACAAGCCAACTAGGAAATAACAAATGCAACCTGTTACCTACAAATATTCCCACTGAATATGATTTATCCAACCTTCCTTACTTTCCATTTGAATTATTTTTCCTTCTTTTGTTTTCTTGTCGAAGTTCTTATTCTCTTTCCTTTTTTATACCTGCTCTAAAACAGGGCAAAAGTTGTCAGCTGATTCTGTAATTCATTTTTATCATTGATGTCTCTAATTTCTTCATTTTCCTTCAATTTTCCTTCAATTTCCCTCTCATGAAAATCTATGACCCTTCATCTCCCTTTTCTCCTATTTTCCTCTAGTTTCATAAATAAATGCCAATCGATGTGCTTTTTCTTTTCCAATGGATTTGTCAATTTCCTTATCCATTAATAAAATGAAATGACACCCACTATGATGTTTTTCCCAACATTCAACTTCAAATACATGACCTTGGTATTATTTTTCCTTTATTAACCTTTTTTACATGAAATTTTAGCCTGGGTTTGTTACAAGAGTATTGATATAGGCGCACATTAGTGGCCACCCACCTCTTCCACTGTCTTAATGGTTTTTTATCTTCTTGGGATATTTTCTATTATTTTTGGGTGCCAAATTTCTAGGGCCCTTTTGGTGTTCTAAACAACACTTTTTGGAAATTTTGGGGGCCCTAATAGAAAGTTTTAATCATTGGATAATTTTTTCCAATGAGCTATCATGCACCCCAAATTGATTATGTATGAAAATTTTCACCCTTGAGAAGTTTATGTACCAACTAAACACCTTAGGGTCACTAACCCTTTTGGTGATTCATCATCTAGGGATAGGTTTTTATACCTCTTTCATTCTTTCTTTATGTTAAGATTCCATTGTTTAAACTTCTTGTAATGTGATTTCTGAATGTGCATGAATACCATATCTTTGTGTTTAAATATAGATAACACTATTCTAGAGAGTTTGTGTTCTACTATATTTAGTTATTTGATTTATTAATAGAAGCTGGGTTTTCACCATATTATTGTAATATCTACTATATTTCACTATTTTTGTTCCATTTATTTTTATGCATTTCATTTTAGTTCTTATATAACCTAGATCATGTATGCTTTGGCTAATGAAATAATCTATTCAAAATATTTTTTCATCTCCTCTTTCTTGGTCATGGTTGTTTCTTCAATACATGGCTTTTCTAGTGTCCTATTCTTTAAATTTTAGATTTCAATAAGGTGGTTGGTTTGTACTACTACTCTATCAATGAAATTTGTTTCATTAGTGAAGTTATGATAAGTGTTTTTTATATTTGAATGTTTTACATAATTTTAATGTTAGTATATTTAAATGTTATTTCTTTGCTACCATTACACTTATCTTAACTAATTTATCCTCAATGTCATAATTTTTTGTTTGGAAAAAAGCATTTCATACTTTTCAAATTGTCTCACACAATCAGTTTCAATCAGTTTAAGCTCACAAAATTAGTGTCAATCATTTCATGATCAATCCCTTCTCACATGAAAAAGAGAATATTATAATTGATTCTTCAAGTAACCATGAGTATGCTACAACTATTGTGTTGAAATTTGAAGTATTTACTACAATGTTTTTCTTTACAAATTCACCTAATCGAAAAGTGATTAAGAGGTTAAAATTCATTTCATAACAACTATCTTATAAAAGGTATGTAGTAGAGAACTCTACTTCGCAAAATATGTACACTCAGTATTCCTTCCCTAACATTCTCTTCCTGCACCATAAAATAGAAATTCTACACAATTTAAAGTATGATTGTGGACACTTTCAGGGTACATTACATAACCAAATATCTCTGCAGTATATCCTAGTTACCTTCGTATTGTTATTACTATTCACAATATCCAATAATAATAAAACACTTTCATAAGCCATATTTATTAAATAATGATGTTATGCCAAAAATATTACCATTGGAAATATCATGTTCAAGGTTTTTCTTGGAAATCTATTTATCTGGAATGCTTTTTTATTTCTATTTTATATTGTTTCTCCTTTATATTGAAGAACAAAACTAGATATTCAAGATATAAAGTATGACCTTTCTCTATTCATTTTTCCATTTTTTCTTTTATGGAGAAGTAGTTAGCACACTAGAAATAGAAATTATTATTCCAATATTAATTTGAATCGAAATCCTATTTCCAAAAAAAATTATTGAGAAACTGCTTCACGTCATTTCCATCAACATGTGTAAGTGGTAGAAATTTCTACAACTATTTGTTTCTTATGACTCTTTACACGAAAATTGGAAAGGTTCTAGATGAATTCTTGGAATATCTAGATGGAAATACAATTTGATAATGTCAGAAGTAAGAGAAATATCATGTGTATTTTCCTTATGCTTGAAGTCTCAAACTTGTAATTTGAAAACCTATTTGGGCCGTAATGTTTGAACTATAGAAACCATTATCAAGCACACTGCTAATTCAACACATATGATGAAGCTTGAAACAATTATGATCTAGTATAAAATGAGCATATACCCTTTGAAATAGTGTTAAGAACCTTCCTAATGCATAAATTGTCCCACAATCGCAATAATAAATAGTTTGGTAGTTTTCCTAGACTATGAGAACACATATTTTCATTGTTGCGTCTGACATCAAACATGACATTACAAAATTCCTGTGCTCAAAAGGCAATAAATCATAATACTAAATATAAGGCGTGGAAGCCATGCATCATGCCCCTATAGGGAAAGAGTACTTTTCTTATTCACACCAATAGTATATTGAGTCGATTGATGACATGCTCTCCTTGGATGAGGTCATGACCTAAGATCTTCAAAATGATCATGATGAGAGTAAGTAGAACCAAATTATACCAAATTAAAAAGAAATAAAATGTAATACTGCATGGTTGGGACTGGTAAAAAGAGCCCACAGATTGGCCTCTTTGGACTTAACTAGCCTTGGTTACTCCACTGAATGTGTTGTTATGACATCCCACATTGAGCTGGGATGTCTAATGATAAAGAGCTTATTCTACAAAGAAAATATAACAAGGATCGAAAGGACTATCAAAATCCCCTTTTCCACCTATTGGAACCCTTGAAAGGGCTAAAAATCCACCTTTCCGCTTTAAAAATGCTCATTTTTACATATCGGGCCTCTAAGCGCCTTTCGGTTTAAGCCGGTAAGCCCCCATTTCTCATATGACCCCACCCCATGTCCTGCAGCTAAAAGTCCTTAAACCTCCTTCGACCATCGGACCTAGATGATTCCCAAATCCATTCCTTTTTCACTATGTATTTCCTCGCCGATGCACAAAACCCCGACGAAATATCCACCGTTGATCTCCTCTCGCAGATCTGACAGTCATTGCTCCATCGCACTACCCCCATCCATCACACATCGCACATCACAAAATCCATGTTTCATTTACATTTTTCCGCTGATGTGCAAAACACCGATACGATCCTGACCATTGATCTCCTCCCAAATCCAATGGTCATTGCTCTGTCGCACTTCCCCTATGCACATCGCATATCGCTATTCCCCATTTCCATCTACCTTTTATATTTTTCTTCCGATGTGTGAAACCCCGACAAAATCTCCACCATTGATCTCCTCCCACAGATCCAACGGTCATAGTTCCATCGCACATCACACATCGCCCCTTCCCATTTCACTCCATATTTTCACCACCGATGTTCTTTCCCTGTCGATGGAATCCTATCCATTAACCTCTTCCATGATCCAACGATCTCTGCTCCATCGCACCTTGCCTCCCCCATCGGCATCGCACTTCAACATTTCTCATTTCCACTTCCCAAACCCTTTTCTCCGCTGATGTCCCTCCTCCGCCGATTCAACCACAGTCGTCCGATCAACGCAGATCTATGGTGCAGATTCACTGTGGGGGCACCCAACCATAGTGGCCCATATTCCTCAGTGCCCTCATAGTTGACTCTTTTTACTGTGGAAGATCTTCATCTAACGATCCATATTCACTGTGGGGGCATAGGCAAAGAATTTGATCTGTACCCCCAAGTGCCCCCATAGTTGATCTATGCCGTTGATATCCATTACGATCCAACGACCCACATCGCTCTCACTTCTATAAACCTGCCGGTCCCACCTGACCACAATGGGATTTCCATCATACCTCCATTCGATCTCCACCGTTGTTTCCCCAAATAGGACGGTCCGCATTCATTTTCATGTTCATCTCCTCTATACCCCTCCATAATACATTTTGAATGCAAAACAGGCAGTTTTCCCGTGGACACGCGTCATCCACCAAGCTGAATCATGTTCATTTGGCCCATTACCGCTTACCACCTTCCCCCCACGCGAAAACCATTTGCGGTTTTCCACAAAACCACCCTTCGCATAACTTTTTTCCAAATCAGTTTTAAGCTCTTCTTTCACCATGGAAATGCTTTTGCTACATTCCCTGCCTCCACACTGCCCTCTACCTTCACCTGAGCCTTCTAAAGTAGTAAAACCATAAACGAAGGATTTATTTAATTGGTTTGTTGTTTGTCAGGGTTTTCATGGCCTTTTAAATATAGAGGAATATCTCATAGCCAATCTCAGTGGCTCGAAGCTGAGGATGACTATCCTCCACACCCAAGAAGCAGAGGAAAAAGATACAAAGGTTCATTTTCACGTGATTCAATGGATCATGATTATTGGCCAATCTACAGGACCCTCCAACACAGAAGGCCAACTCTTTCACTATTAGCAACATTGTAGTCTCCAGCTCAGAAGGCCAGCTATTCCACGCCAAACTTTATTGCCTTTGCCAGCAGCAGCAGTGATTTCGCCTCATCAAACAGCAATGATAATCCATGATGGGGCCTGTGTGGCCTTCTTTTTACCTTATGTTCTTTTCACTTTGTCATTTCGGGTGAAATCCTTATTTCACCCCTACAGTTTTTACTTTCCGTTAGTAATTTGTTTACATTTCAATTAGAAACGGCTTTAGACTTGCACTGTAAGATGACGAGGGGCAGTTTTACCTCATCGTCATTCCTGTTTTGATTTATACCTGCAACAGCATACTAGCACGCGGAGAAGATATTTTCCCAAAATATCTTCTCACACATAGGAATCAGTGGTTATAAAAATAGGAAGAAAACACTAAGAAGAGGTTCCAGATTTTCCAAAGGACTCAGTAGCTCGAGTATTCTATATGTGTTTTTGTATGAAATTTGATAGTTGGTGTTGAAGATCCCGTAGGGACTCAGTAATAAGAACCTTTGTTGGAATTAGGGATTCCGCTCTGGATGATTCATAGTTTCTAACTCTTCTCCATGTTTTTAATGAAAATGCTCATTTCGTATCTTTCCACATTTCTTGTATCTAATGCTCTGGAATGTGAGTGCTCCTATGTTTAAATGTGAATTTATCATTATAGATACTCATATTTACTCATGCATAGCGCTTTAAATAGGCTCAAACAGGATACTCTGTTTCATTTTCTATATCTTCCACCTTTCGTCCGATATTAACTACAATGGATTCTTGCGTTTGAACTTGTCGAGATATATGGATTCTTATCTCTGAATAGGCCCAGTATATATGGATTATTATCCTTGAATAAGCCCATTATAGTTAATATCTTACTACATCTTCTGCCACAGTTATCACTCATATATTACTTGATATCTGTGTGTTCATTTGAGAAGTTGACCCCCCTTACAACATTTTGTTTTATAGTTGTCTGATACATTTACTTATTGAAGTTTGTACTCATCTTCTGTTTTTTTCATATTTTTTGTGTTTAAATTTGGGGTCTTGGTTCCACCCTTATTAAAACCATTCATATGAGTGATATTCACATGAGAGCCTAAAATTTTCAACTGCAATCAGTTGATTCATATGCTCCTTGCATTTAATATGTCCTAGGCACTGGTCTTTATACAACTCAAGGCTATCTCTAGGAGCTACAACATCTTTCTGGGACCATTGTCAGGGAAATAATTTCAAGAACTAAACCCCTGTGCGTTGACAAATATTCATCCACCCTTCAAAATAGGTGAGTAGGAAGGGTTGGGAGTTGTATATCCCTCACCTTGGCGACTCCACTGTCATTCAAAGGATAAATCTATTTTTAGTCCTGGTTTCCCGAAAGCCACAGCTTATGTCAGATACATCCTAGTTGAGAACACCTTCAGTGTCTTACCGAGAGAAGATTTTGCACAAGAGAGGTTGGAGAGAAAGACAATCATCTTATACAGATATTCCCAGATTATCCCTGGAATATTCTCCATCCTCCTCTCAATTAGCTCAAGATTAAGGTCCTGATTCTACTGCAAGAACCCTTGATTATACTTCTGATAACCCCTCCCTGGAAAATATTGAAGTAAAATATGAGGCTGAATCTGTAGATACCACGAGCTTCTTTCTGCATCCCACTCCCAAAGCCGAAGAAGTTAAAGAAGTTACAGAGGTTTCTTCTGCTCATATTCCCACAGTTCAATCAGCCCCTCAAGCCTCTGTTCAATATATCCCCATTGTCATACATACATCTCTTCCACCACCTCCTATTACACATCAGACTCTTCCATCACCTCCACAACCTCTGTTGGTTGTTCCTGGTTTCCTATTGAAAAAGTATGCTCCTCGACATTGCCTCACATACTAAATGACATGCCTCAAGATTATTTAAAGATCCTACCTCGTTTCAATGGAGAAAATGATACTAAAGCTCAGAAACACCTGGAATTTTTCTACGCCTTCGCAGAAAATTTCAATGTTGAACATCTGGATGTGGTGTTGAGATTGTTTTTCTAGTCTCTAGATGGAGAGGCCAGAAAATGGTTCACGACCTTGGGGAACCGCTCCATTGATAACTAGGAGGAGATGGAAAATTCCTTCACCAGGAAATTGAGAGAAAAGAAGGATCATGGATACTGTCTTACGGAATTCAATGCTTCAAAGAAGAGACATAAAAAATATGTGTCTGAGTTTATTAAGAGTTTTAATAAACTATATACCAGCCTCCCTATAGAAATGAAGCCACACTAGATCCTTGCTAAGGTCGTCTTTATGGCAGCGTTTGAGTCAGAATTCGGATTCACCCTAAGGGAAAGGAAGTCTACTACTTTGGACCAGGCTCAGACCGATGCACTAGAAGTCGAAGCTAACTTCACTTCTATAGGAAAATCCAGAGGGAGGCTGGGCCATGATGCTAGACGTAGAGGGAGAGAAGAAGCATCTATATCTAATCAAGAAAGAGAGGTAGCAAATTACAAAATTTATGAGATGAATAAAATGATCAAGAATATTTCGAGCAAGCCAGTGAAGCTTGATCTTGAGGCAAAGAACTCATCCTCCAAGCCGTTTCAAGCTGCTCTGAACATGGGTTATAACCCTCAATACAGAAAGCCTCCTTTGCAAATATTACAAAGAGATTGGAAGGAGCAGCAAGACCGCATACAGCCCCCACTATATCTGGAAGGGCAGATGGATGGCCCTACCGAAGACATCCCCGATGGGCAAGATGATCAATATCTTTCTTACTCAAATGGTGATGAAGTTGAGTCTTCTTTGCAAGAAATTGAAGGAGTGGAGCTTTCCTTGCAAGAAGAAGAAGAAAAAACAAGCACTGCTAAAGATCCAGAGATCGATGATTACTGTAAGAAATTTGTGGACTTCATGCAGGCACAGTTCAACAGAAAATATGATCTTAGGTCCTCTAGAAAGAGGACCCACACACACACAAGAAGAAGATATGCCTCAGAAGGAGACATTTGTTCAGAAATTCAGAGATAAAGTTAAGAGACATATAACTGAACCTTTACATTCTAATTACTCCATTCCTTCCTCTTCTAAGTTGGCCTCTAATTCAAATACAAAATTCAAGCCTATCCTAAAGGAAGAAAAACCTCCAACTGAGAGTAAAGAGCCAAAGGAAAGTCTCATAGAGAAGTCTCCCTCTGCTTTTAATCTTCAAAAAGAACTGGAAAAAGTTAAAATTCTAATCCACCTCACTGAAATACTAAAATAGCCAGTCTACCAGTCTCAAGTGTCTTCTTTCATGCTTCCTCAATGAGCAGCCCCAATCCTAGATAGTTTAAACCTTCAGGAAGAAAGGCCTATGGTCATGTTCAATCCTCATGTTGAGGAGTTATATGCTGTGACTCCTCCTTTCTATGTCTCCTTAGTAATTCATGACCTGTTATTGCATAACTGTATGCTAGATTCTAGAGCGTCTCATAACCTCCTACCCCTGTCTGTGATGGAAGAATTGGGGCTGCAGATCACTCGCCCATATAAAGATCTCTACTCTTTTGAGTCCAAGAGAGTCAAATGCCTAGGGATGATCAAATATTTGGTGGTAAATCTAGCCCAAATCCCAGCTAAGAGCGTGGTAATGGAGATAGTAGTGACTGACATCCCAACTCGATTTGGGATGCTGTTATCTAGATCATGGGGTACAAAAATCGGAGGATCTATAAAGCTATACCTAACCTATGCAACCATCCCTGTATTTGGAGGTCAAGAAAGGAGATTATACCAGGAAACAAGGTTTGTTAAGATGGTCACTAAAGCTGACAATTCAATAAATTCAGCAGTGTACAACAAGGTGGGTGAGTTTTCTTGTCTAATGCTTGAGGAAGACCAAGATTACTTGCAGGAGCCATCTTTCTGTCAAGTAAAGACTGAGCAGTCTTCAAGTAATGAAGAAGGTGTACTTTGGACCTTGCACTTTGATGGAGCCAATTCAAAGGAATGGAATGGAGTAGGGGTTCTCTTGATTTCCCCTACTGGGCAACTGGTCCCATTATCTTTCAAATTGGAGTATGAAGCCACAAACAATGTGGCTGAATATGAAGCGTTTCTCCTGTGTCTACAAACAACAAAGAATATGAATATTCAGAGCTTGAAGGTTTTGGGAGATTCAGAACTGGTGGTGAGACAAGTAAGAAATCAATGTCAGGCTAAGCACCCACAATTGAGGGCTTACAGAAATTAGGTATGGGACTTGGTAGAGAATTTATTCTTAGCATATAATATTCAATTCGTGCCAAGTGACCAGAACATAATGGAAGAATCTCTTGCAGTAGTTGCAAGTACTTTTCGACCACTTCAGAACCCCCTCCTGAGGTATGAAATAGAGTTTCGCTACCATCCCTCCATCCCTGACAATGTCAAACACTGGCAGGTGTTTGAAGATGAAGAGAAAGTGAGAATATTCATGGAGACTGTTGGGGAATTCTCCAATATGGACATAGATGTTGGTGAGGAGGAGACTGAGGCCCTTCCTCAGAATAAATGGCAAGATACCATGGCTGGGCACAAGGTGCTGCAGCTCAAAGGGAATGTGATACCCAAAGGACTGGTCCCTCTGGAGAGACTATTTGATAAGAATGATGTCGCAATACAACGAAGTAAGGTTGTTGAAGAAAATCAGGTAGATGACCTGAACCTCGGCACAAAGGTTGATCCGAAGATTATGAAATTGTCTAATAAGGTACCTGAAGAATACAAAGAGAAATATCGTAAGCTATTTCAGACATATAAAGATGTCATTTCCCGGTCCTATCAATATTTTAAGACCTTTGATATTAGCATTATCCAAAACAAGATTCCATTAAAGGGAGATGATAAGCCACATAAACAGAAATTAAGGTAGATTAATCCATTACTCCTTCCATCCATAGAAAAGGAAATCAAGAAACTATTGAAGGCTAAGATTATTGTGCCATTAAGATATTCTGAATGGGTGGCCAACTTGGTCCCAGTCCGAAAGAAGAATGGGGAAATAAGATTGTGTGTTGACTTTTAAACTTGAACAGAGCATCTCTAAAAGACAATTATCCACTGCCCAAGATGGATCATATATTGCAGAAGGTGGTAGGATCTTCAAGGATGTCTATGATGGATGGATTTTCTGGGTATAATCAAGTAGAAATGCTTTTGGAGGACCAAAATAAAACTGCATTCACTACTCCTTGGGAACGCTTATGTATGCTCACATGCCGTTTGGATTGATCAATGTGGGGGCTACATTTAAAAGGGCCATGGACATTGCTTTCATGGGGGAACAAGACAAGTTCGTGGTGGTATACCTGGACGACATCACAGTCTTTTCAAAGGACGATGCTGAGCATATAGAACATTTGCGCAGAACCTTCGACAAGTGCCACAGGTATGGATTGTCTTTAAACCCTCAAAAATCTTTGTTTGCTTTAGAAGAGGGTAAACTGTTGGGGCATATTGTGACAGAGGCAGGGGTAAAAATTGACCCAAAGAGGGTAGAAGTCAGAAATGGTATATCCTTGCCCAGAAACAAGAAAGAGATCCAAGTCTTTCTTGGACGTATCAACTTCCTGAGAAGATCCATACCAAACTATGAAGAGATAGTCTGGCACATAACCGAGATGTTGAAGAAATATAATGAAGTAAAATGGACTCCTGAGTCACGGGAAGCTTTTAACTAAATAAAAAATTCTTTTACAAAAGCTCTAGTGTTGGCCAGACCTGATTATGCGAAACCCTTCATGATGTTTTCATTTGAATCTCCCCACACTGTCGCAACAATATTATTGCAGAAGAACGAGGAGGGGCATGAGCAACCTATCACCTTCTTCAACCAAGTACTCCATGATGCTGAGCTAAAATATAACATCTTGGAGAAATAGGCTTATGCCTTGGTCAAATCCCTGAAGGCTTTTCGGATGTATGTATTGAAGTTTGCCATAACTGCATTTGTACCCATGGCGGCTGTAAAAGACATCTTGATTTAGGGAGATATTCAAGGAAAAATAGGCAAATGGATAGCTAAAATATAGGAGTATGAGTTGGAAATTCGCCCCACTAAGCTAATAAAGGGACAGGGATTAGCCAAGATCCTTTTTGAATCAAACTGCCAGGATTTGGGGATAAATTTATCTATGGTCGCAAATGAAGAGTCTGGGAGAGAAGAGGAATAGTGTGGGATAGAAACTGCTACACAAAAGACCCATATGAAGTACCTTCTCAATCCATGTTACAAAGAAATTCTAGAGTACCTCTTGACTCTTAGATGTCATCCAAGATGTGACAAGACAAAGTATAGAACATTGAGGCTAAAATCTCAAAATTTCATCGTAGAAAATGGTCGTTTATATTGGAGAGACCCATCGGGCATACTACTTTTATGTCTCACGGAAAATGAAGTAGAAGAAGTGATGGAAGAATTCCACGAGGGCATCTATGGTGGCCACTACAACTGGAGGGCTACGACACACGAAATTCTGAAAGCGAGCTTTTTCTGGCCCAAAATTTTCGGATATGTTTATGCTCGGGTAAGGGCCTGTTAAAAATGTCAAAAATTTGCTGAAAGGAAGAAGTTCACACCTCTGCCTATGATCCCGGTACACAGAGAAGAACCTTTCCAGTAGTGGGGAATTGATTTCATCGGCGAAATTCATCCTACCTCAAGCAGGAAACACAGGTGGATACTAACAGCCACCAATTACTTTACTAAATGGGTAGAGGTCGTGCCAGCAAGGAATGTTATAGACACAGTGGTGATCAAGTTTCTGGAAGATAACATTATCTCAAGGTTAGGTTGTCCTGCTAAGATTGTCACAGATAATGCTTAGGCTTTTAAGTCTGCCAAATTTATCAGTTTTTTCCAGTAGTATAATATTGTATTAGGGCACTCTACTTCATATTACCCACAGGGAAATGGATTGGCAGAATCCTCAAACAAAACTTTTGCAAGGGCATTAAAAAGGGCCATAAATGAAAATCAAAAGAACAGGGATTCACAAGTTAAGTTCACACTATGGGAAAATAGAATCACTAGTAAGAGGTCAACAAGAAAATCCCCATATGAATTGGTCTATGGTAGAGCAACAATTTTCCTAATACAATTGGCCTTACCTATGGCTAGGTTCATGCAGGATTGTCAAGAGGAACCAAACGATCTCACCAGAAGGATGAATCAGTTAGTAGAGCTGGAGGAGACTTGAGGTCAAGTAAATCAGAGGTTGAATGAGTACCAAGAGAAAATGAAGGACCTTTTCGATCAGCATGCTAAAGGTAAAGAGATGTAGGTCGGAGATCTGGTGCTAAGATGGGACATAAGGAGGGCTGAAAAAGGAAAGCATGGAAAGTTCGATCCTCTATGGTTCGGACCTTTCAAAATTGTAGAAATCGAAGGAAACAATACTTTTAGACTGGAAAATTTGCAGGGTGATCTGCTAGAAGCCCCTGTGAATGGGAAATTCTTAAAACCATTTTTCCAGTATTGATTCAAGCTGAAAGGTCTACTGTATAATATTGTACATTATTTAGTTTTTTTTATTATGATGTTTGCTGTTTTGAGTTGTCATGAAGAAAGAAGAAAAGGCATTAAGGGACTCTGTTCACAAGAATAAGGCTAATAGATGGTCCGCGGAGTTCTCAACGCATTGAAGGACAAACGGGTCATCCCCAAGTGGAGCCAATGTTGTTATGACATCCCCCACTGAGTTGGGATGTCTAATGATAAAGAGCTTATTTTGCAAAGAAAATATAACAAGGACTGCATGGAATGTCAAAATCCCCTTTTCCACCTATCAAAACCCTTGAAAGGGCTAAAAATCCACCTTTCCACTTAAAAACCACTCATTTTTACATATCAGGCCTCTAAGCGCCTTTCGGCATATGCCCTTAAGCCCCCATTTCTCATATGACCCCGCCCCATGTCCGACGGTTAAAAGTACTTAAGCCTCCTTCGGCCATTGGACCTCACTGATTCCCAAATCCATTCCTTTTTCACTATGTATTTCCTCGCCGATGCGTGAAACCCCAACGAAATCTCCACCATTGATCTCCTTCCATAGATCCAATGAGTTAGAAATATTTAATTCCTACTTGTCTATGGTTGTAATTCTCCATTTGAGGAGTTTGTTCCTACATAATAGGAAGTAGCTAGAATATAGTTTCTCCTAGTTTAGTGGGTGGTTGAGAGAATCTCTCAACCACATTACTGTACGTCCAACATAGATTTCCTATCTTGAGACTATTTCTTGTATAAATATGTGTGTAACATCTTTGATTGAGATATAGAATTTGATTAGAGTCTACAGACTGATGTTCTATCTTGGTATCAGAGCATGGGCCTCAGCCCCTCGTGGGCTGAGGGAAATAGCAAATGAAAAGTTCGATTAGTATTTTGTGTGTTTTCCATTTTATGTTGTTGGTGCGTGGCTGCAGATCAAAGCATGCCGGTTGAGGATTGTTGGACGTAGCCGCCTGAGGTTGTGTAAGTCTGTCCTATGCGCGGAGATGGATGCTACCCGAACGATCTGAGCAGTGCCATTGCAGTGGGCAGTAAAGGAGTGCTGCGATGAGCGTGGACTGCTTGCTGTCAGCTTGGATGAAGTGAAAACAACGTGAGTAGCCATGATATTGAGGATCATTTTTAATGGACCCCAACGCCGTATTTAATGTTGATGCAACCACTACTTTGCAGAGGAGGAGCAGCAGTAAAGAAGAGCGCGTTGTGTATGTCATAGATCATTGCTGGGATAGGCTATTTTTATAACCAGGGAGGAAAATTAATATATCTGAAGACAATATACTCGATTTGGACTGGCGGTTCCACGAGCCACCCTCCTGTCAACACTTGATGTCTCTGCTCACTAGGCTGTCACTAGAATGGCCGGCATATACATGTTGTTTCTCACTTCCAGATCCGTGACAGGGGACTTCTGAGAGGTGAATTCGACACAGAAAGAAGAGGGTTAAATCAAATTCTATTGGGACTTGAGAGGGTTTAATATATTTACCCTCTTCCATGGACGATGAATTGTGGGCCGCTCGATACAACGCCGCCAAGCGCCATGCGGGACGATCATCCATGGATCGGCATATGGGGATTGATGAGATGAAGGTGGACTATGACATGCGTTTAGAGTTTTCTTGCCTGTTCTGTGAACTGGATTTTGACATTGCCACTCTCTGCTGCCATTGTAAGGATCACTATTCCTTTGAATCCTCTAATGAGGTATGTCCTGTCTGTGCAGCCAAAGTTGGGAGAGATATGGTTGGGCATATTACTCTAATGCTATTTTTATCTATAACTAAGCAGCCAGGGATTAGAGTAAGAAGTGTAAAGATTAATGAAGAAAGAATGGTGTTAGAGTTTGGAACTGTTACGTTACCTACAGTGGACTTGTTAGAAAAAAGTTCGGAGGCAGCCAAAAGTTCGGTTATTATTCTTGCTTTGCTCCGAGCAGTGATATGTCTATCGGGCCTTGTTTTTATTGTACCGTGGGGAAATATTTGGAGGTTTTTGCAGAATGGCATGGCCAGCAGACAGGCCAACACTGGCATGATGGAAAACCTCATACAAGCGCTCCCCTCAGTAATCTATGAAAAATCAACCCTAGAGCTCACAGGGTTATCCATTGCAATTGATTGCGCTATCTGCACGGAATAATTCCTCCAATGCAGCTTCAGATCCTCTATTAGCTTCTTTGGTTTATATGTTGCCAAAGCACGAGACTGAGGAGCATGGAAAACCAAGTTTATCTACAGAAACATGTTCAACTAAAGATTCTCCTAATTTGGACAACATAACAAGTGTTGAGTATTCTATTACTGCTGAAGAGCGGGAACACAGGTTTAAAGAAGAAGTTCGATGAAATGAGTTTGCACAGCAGCTGATCAAGAGCAGATCGGTTGGCATGGGGGCTGGTGTGGAAGAATGTGGAGAGCACTGTGAAAATGATGACCGAGGAGAAGTTTATGCTACTATCCAAATTTTTAATTCTCTGATGATGTTTTTTAAATTTGTAATGTATTGATTAACTGTCATGACAATGAAATTGGTTGTAATTTAAGTGACATTAGTATGACCAGCTATTGTCACAATTCTGAGTCTTTTTTGGAACTGGTCATTCCACCACTAAACAAATTTTCAAGTTATGATGAAGACATGACAGTGAAAACGATATCAAAGGATTGGAGCTACATCAGATATTGGAGGATGATCGAGATCGTGTTGCAGATAGTTAGCGAGCATGAGGAGGCATGCTTGAAAACAGTGACTAGCCTTGATACTGTGAATAGGGGAAGTGGCATTACGTTGCGGTGCTGGGAGAATTGGATATTGAAACGCAACAGAGGATTGGACGATGGAGTCTTGGATCACTGTTCTTGAAGGGAAAATTGTGTTCTCTTCGTGTGGATGTGAGTGCCTGTGTTTCAGTCTCTTTATCAATGGACCCCTCATAGGTATCATTGGAATGGTTACTGGTATGCTTGGGAAATAGTCATTTTTGCGCAGAAAAAGAAATTAATGTGAAGAGTTCATGTTTTATTTAGTTTCTTGCAATCATGCTTAAAGATTATTGAACCTTATTGAGCCTAGCTAACTCAATGTAGGTAAAGTTATTTTGTTAGAATTAGCTACTCTTACAAATGACAGGTGAAACGTGGAGTTCCAAGAATTTATTTGATAATGACAAAGACGTCCAAGATGTGAACAATGAAAAGATGAGGTGAAGGAGTAGAAAAAACGTTTATGGTGGACAACAAAGTAGATGTTTGTTTGAGTTAGTGTGGTTTGTGGAATAGACTCCCTAGCATGTTATAAGCAAGTCTAGATGGTTGTTGTAATGGTCATTATGTGTACCCAGAAACTCCAAAATGTTGAAGTATGGAATGTAAGCCTTGTAAAGGCATATGAAAGTTCGTGGTGATCTTAAAACCACTTTGTAATGGTTTGTGGTGAACCAGAAACCACACATATATCGCCTTTGTGGCTGGTTGGTGGTGAGCCAGAAACCACCTATAGAGCCTTTGTGGCTGGATCGCCTTTGTGGCTAAAAGTGCCTTTGTGGCTGCGTGTACACAAGAGATTTGTGCTCGGTAGAGCAGGTGGAATACAGTAACACCTGGCTCACGGTCTCAGATGATTTATTAATCTCTGAGCAGAAGGGAGTTGGCATGCTTTCTTCGCTAACAGTTGCGCTGAGAAGCGCAATTGGCACAACTTTTCAGTACATACTTGCGCCAACGCGCAAAATCGCGGTATTGGCATGGAAGCGCATGATAAACCAGTGCCAGGATTTCACCCTGTATAGTTTTTGTTCTGGGCATGGATTTTTTGTTCAGGAAGACGCCACCTCACCTTCAGTGGAAGATCTACGGGAAGCCTCACCTTCGCTGGAAGATCTGCGGGAGTTGCAGATCGGAAGTTGCGGATCTATCCAGGAGAGGTAGATTGTGTTTTGGAGATTCTACACATGCAATTCGCCCAATGGTGTGGATTTGTAGGTACATATATGCAGTGATAATGGTCGATAGAATCATGTATGCGAAGGACATCCTACAGGACTAGTGGTTGCAGCGGTTGGTACCCATGCATTCCGGTGGATGGTTGCTCTTTTATATGGACGTCGACATATTCTTTGTTATGTTTGACCACAACCAAAATTTGTGAATTAACATCATGACAAGTAGTCATTAAGGGGGGGAGTTAGAAATATTTAATTCCTACTTGTCTATGGTTGTAATTCTCCATTTGAGGATTTTGTTCCTACATAATAGGAAGTAGCTAGAATATAGTTTCTCCTAGTTTAGTGTGTGGTTGAGAGAATCTCTCAACCACATTACTGTACGTCCAAGATATATTTTCTATCTTGAGACTATTTCTTGTATAAATATGTGTGTAACATCTTTGATTGAGATATAGAATTTGATTAGAGTCTGCAGACTGATATTTTATCTCGACCGTCATTACTCCCCCATCCATCGCACATCGCACATCGCAAAGTCCATGTTTCGTTTACATTTTTCTGCTGATGTGCGAAACGCTGATACGATCCCGACCGTTGATCTCCTCCCAGATCTAACGGTCATTGCTCCATCTCGCTTCCCCTATGCATCACACATCACATATCGCTATTCATTGTTTTCATCTGCCTCTTATATTTTTCCGCCGATGTGCGAAACCCCGACAAAATCTCTACCGTTGATCTCCTCTTGCAGATCCAATGGTCATAGTTCCATTGCACATCGCACATCGCCCCTTCCCATTTCAATCCATATTTTCACCACCGATGTTCTTTCCCCATTGATGGAATCCTAGTCGTTGATCTCTCGCATGATCCAACAGTCTCCGCTCCGTCGCACCTCACCTCCCCCATCGGCATTGCACTTCGGCATTTCTCATTTCCACTTCCCAAACCCTTTTCTCCGTCCATGTCCCTCCTCTGCCGACTCAACCATAGTTTTCTAATCAACCCAAATATACGATGCAGATTCACTGTGGGGGCACCCAACCATAGTGGCCCATACTCCTCAGTGCCCCCATAGTTGACTCTTTTTACAGTGGAAGATCTTCATCTAATGGTCCATATTCACTGCAGGGGCACAGGCCAAGAATTTGATCCGTACCCCAAAGTGCCCTCGCAATTGATATCCGCTGTTGATCTCCATTATGATCCAGCGGCCCACATCGCTCTCGCTTATTTAAACCCGCTGGTCCCACCCGACTGCGCTGGGCTTTCCATCATACCTTTGTTCGATCTCCACCGTTGTTTTCCCAAATCGGGCGGTCCTCATTCATTTTCGCGTTCATTTCCTCTACACCCCTCCATAATACATTTTGAACGCGAAACAGGCAGTTTTCCCATGGACACGCGTCAGCCACCAAGCCGTATCGCATTCATTTGGCCCATTACCACTTACCACCTTTCCCCCATGTGAAAACCATTCGCAGTTTTCTGCAAAACTGCCCTTTGCATAACTTTTTCCCAAATCAGTTTTAAGCTCTGCTTTCACCATGGAAACGTTTTTGCTGCATTCCCTACCTTCACACTGCTTCTTCTCCTTCACCTGAGCCTTCTGAAGCAGTCAAAACATAAAAAACAATATTTATTTAATTGGTTTGCTGTTTGTGTAGGGTTTTCATGGCCTTTTAAATACACAGGCCATCTCATAGCCAATCTAAGTGGCTCGAAGCCGAGGATGACTATCCTCCATGCCCAGGAAGAAGAGAAAAATGATACATAGGGTCATTTTCATGTCAGTCAATGGATCATGATTATTGGCCAATCTACAAGACCCTCCAGCGCAAAAGGCCAACTCTTCCACTATTAGCAGCATTGCAGTCTCTAGCTCAGAAGGCCAGCTATCCCACAACTAACTGTATTGCCTTCGCTAGCAGCAGTAGTGGCTCTACCTCATCAAAAAGCAATTATAATCCATGACGGGGCCTGTGTGGCCTTATTTTTACCTTATGTTCTTTTCACCTTGTAATTTCGGGTGAAATCCTTATTTCACCCCTGCAATTTTTACGTTCAATTAGTAAGTTGTTTACATTTAAGTTAGAAACGACTTTAGGCTTGCATTCTAAGATGATGAGAGGCAGTTTTACCTCATCATCATTCCTATTTTGATTTAGACCTGCAACAGCATACCAACATGCGGAGAAGATATTTTCCCAAAATATCTTCTCACGCATAGGAATCAATGGTTATAAAAATAGGAAGCAAACACTAAGAAAAGGTTCTAGATTTTCCAAAGGAATCACTAGCTCGAGTATTCTATATGTGTTTTTTTATGAACTTTGATATTTGGTGTTGAGGATCTTGTAGGGACTCAGTAATAAGAAGCTTTGTTGGAATTGGGGATTCCGCTTTGGATGATTCATAGTTTGTAACTCTTCTCCATGTTTTTAATACAAATGTTCATTTCATATCTTTCCACATTTCTTGTATCTAATGCTTTGGAATGCAAGTGTTCCCATGTTTAGATGTGAATTTATCATTATAGATACTCATATTTACTCATGCATAGCGCTTTAAATAGGCTCAGACGGGATACTCTGTTTCATTTTCTATATCTTCCACCTTTCGTCCGATATTAACTACAATGGATTCTTGTCTTTGAACTTGTCCAAATATATGGATTCTTATATCTGAATAGGCCCAGTATATATGGATTCTTATCCTTGAATAAGCCCGTTATAGTTAATATCTTACTACATCTTTTGCCACATTTATCACTCATATATTACTTGATATCTGTGTGTTCATTTGAGAAGTCGGCCCCCTTTACAACATTATGTTTTAAAGTTGTCTGATACATTAAATACTTATTGAAGTTTGTACTCATTTTCTACAGTTTTCATAGTTTTTGTGTTTAACTTTGGGGTCTTGGTTCCACCCTTATTAAAACCATTCATCTGAGTGATATTCGCATGAGAGCCTAACATTTTCAACTGCAATCATTTGAGTCATATGCTCCTCACATTTAAGATGTCCTAGGCACTGGTCTTTATACAACTCAAGGTTGTCTTTGGGAACTACAACAGAATGGATGGGTGAAAGTAGCCAAAAAAAAAAGGAAAGAAAAGTGGATCTGAAAACCTTCCCAAAGTTTGGTAATACTCTTATTTATGTTACTCTATTTTCTCTTAATTCATGAGATGGAGATATTTGATTTCAATGTATACTATTTTTTATTAATGAAAATACCTACACTAGTTGAAAAACCATAATGTGGTAGTTTCAAAAATGTTCATATTGGTGGATTTCCAATAATACAATCAATGATGACACAAAATGGGAATTGAAAACATTTCTATTTGTTTTGAATACCCATTCGCAAAACCTACTAATATTTCCAGTTTATCTTTCCTAGAAAACGTTACAACACCGAATGCTTTCTTGCATACCAAAAAATTGGTAAAAGAATCACACTTCTAAAGGAAATTGGCACATTTCAAGATTGAAATGCCCATGTGCCATTGACTATATATCCCGACATAAAATAAATCGAAGTAGTTAGGACAGAAAACAATAGTATTACTTCACAATGTGTAATACAACTACTTTCTCTTCATCTATAACTCTTCGATACTCCCATAGAGTCTATTGGTTAAAATAATTCCAAATACCTATTCTTGTCTACTAGGTGTCACAACTTTTAATAGAGGTATCATAGTCAGTTTAATTTCAGTTTAGTGAGTTGAGAATAGCACTTCGGTAATTTATTACTATTGTCTTTTACGTAACCTTATTAAACAATAACTAAGTAATGTGAATATTGAGTCCACTCCATTTTCTATTTTGAAAGTATTATCTTCTGTTATTTCTACCTCTGCAATCTTTGTCATGGTATCAGAGTTTGAGGTTGCATAAGGCTCCGAAGGGATAAAAATTTGAAATTTGCTTTTGTTCATAGAGAAATAGTACAGTTTCGGAGGAGCTTGAGGAAAAGAATGAAATGGTAACCCAGCATAAAGAGTTGTCACATTGCAAGAAGAAGCTAACTACATTTTTTTTTTTAATCACAGAGGAGACCATAACCATCCCAAAGAAGAAGAAAGGGAGATTAATCACACCCGTGCAGAGAGAAAGGTGCGATGAAAGTGGAAAACTTCCAAAACTAAATTTCCATGGTGAAATTGCATGCCTCTGTGTCAAAATGGGTGACAAAAATTCAACGCTGTAAACGCCACATGAAAGTCACCATGTATCATTATCTAAGAAACTATGCACGAGGCATGAACAGTCAAATTTTCGAGGCATGATTGGCATTCGATTTCCGTTCATCATTCATTTCATTCACGTGAAGTCGAAGATGTATTTTACTTCAAAGTTTATTTTTCAATGATATTATAAAATTTCCTTTTAGAATATTTTTTTAAAAGAGGATATTCAAATTTATTTGCAAAAAGGTGGCAAAAAATATGAGTTTTGTTTATGAGCAAGAAAATTTTTAAAGTAAAATTCATGGCTTGCGGTTTTTTTTATTTCTAAGAGATACACGAGTGATTTCTTTTAAAGGAAATAGTAAATGTGAGTGGTGGAGTTAATTATAAGAATTGAGTTTATTTGAGTGGTGGAGTCTTTCGAGACAGGCCCTCTCACTTGTGAAACTAGAGTGTTTCAACCTATTATTGATTTGTACAAGTATTTAAAGGTAAATCTATTAAGGATTTCTCAGCTACCATTGCAGGTCACTTTTATGGTGAGCGAAATCCAATGTTGTGAGAGCCAGAGTTGATACATGAATTTGTTTGAAGTTGTGCAATAGAGAAGAGACACCCTTTTTTAAGTTAATTGTTTTAAGGGTTTACAAAGTTGTAACCATGAGCCAAAAGTTTTCGTTACGGAGAATCCAAAAGTTTTCATTGCAGAGAATCCATTATGTTTGTAATTTAATATTTTTGTTGAGTTGTAGTCAACCAACTCTCAACAAATGAGAAAAGCAACAGAGAAAGTCGAAGCAACAACAAGAGTTATTTAAGGTTTGTTTGAAAGAGATGCAAGATAAAAGGAAAAAGAATACCTTTTTCATAAAGGAATGCATATATGACAACATTATTCCCCTCATTGCAAATGAAAATACAACCAAGGAGGTCTGGAACACCATTAAGAGGATTTTTGGTGTAAGGGGGAGTATTGAAGTTTAAGATGAAGGTGGATCTATAGTAGCATATCTACAACAAAATGAAGAATTTGGTGAATCCCACTTCAAAGTGGATGACAATGATTATGATTTATTACTAGCTATAGAGAAAGAGAACATAAATTCTCGTAAATCCCACTATACTCAACCACAACTAGATGAATATTTAGTGAATCTAGCAACAAAGTTTGTTGATGACATTGAAGTTGTCATTGATGCAATAAAAGGTTTGATTGTTCCAATAGTTTAAATTTTTGATGTCAAATATGATCAAGAACAATTATTCAATGACGAGTGGTTGCACATGATGTAACAAAAATTATCATGGATATGATGTTATTTGATGAGAGAAGTGAGAGAGGTAGAGGAGAAAGCTATCATTGCAGAGCATGAAGAATAAAACTAATGTGGTTTTGCAAATTTTTTTAAAATTAACCTTGATTTTGAGTGTGCATATGTTAGCATCAACCAAAGCTAACCTTGATTTTGAGTGTGCATATGTTAGCAACAACCATGAAGAAACAAAAAATTTAAAATTTGCTTGAAGCATGGCTTACAAAACCATGTTTTGATAAAGTCTAAGTAGAAGTTGCAACAATGAATGTTGAAGATAGCATGGATGATGAAAACAATAATGACATTTTCATGTATTAGAGTCCCGAAGTGATGATATTTTATTCTCATCTTATGCTGCAACAAATTTATGATCAAAATATTAGTGATGAAGAGTACACAATTGAAGATGACATGTGGGAGTAGTCCACATACAAGCATACTTTTGAAGTAGAGGACATGCATGAACAACCCAAACAAACAATGGAAGAGCTACAGCAACAAATCAAGAAACTAATATTTGAAGCTTACAAAAAAAGGACAAATATGAGGTAATTCAAAGGATACTCAAAGAAAAGAAAACAAAAATCCAACCCAAATGTTGATGTCAAAGTTTTTGTACTTCGAACAACACCTATCACAGTTTAAATGTTTGTGGTTATAATTAAGGGCGAGTGTTGGAGAAAATAATTCCAACCACTTGTTCATGTGTCCTAGGTGTCACAACTATCAATTCATATGTCATAGTTAGTTTGAGTTCAATTTAGTTTAGTTGAGACTTTGACTCTAGTCATTTATTGCTATTGTCTCCTTTGTAATCATATTCAACATTTACTAAGTAATGTGAATACTAATTCGGCTTCATTTCCTATTTTAAAATTATTCTCTTGTCTTATTTCCGCCTCTACAATATTTGTAAGAGTCTCATATATGGGGTCATAAATATTACAGTGAATCTTAGATGAGAGGACAATGTATAGTATATGTGCTAAAAAACATAAGGGTTGTTAAAGCTTGAAAGATATAATTTAGAATTTGCAATATATAATTAGTGTGTAAGCCTAGAATAGCTGGAAATAACAAACCCATAATGGTCATCAATAATCCAAATTAAAGTAAGCTATAATCTTGTGCATACATTAAAAAATCAATACAAGGCATCTAGTTGGAATTCCAAAAAAATTTGATGAATAACATCATCATTCAATCTTTTTATTCGAATACCATATCTCCAACAAATTAACATTCACGATTTTTCTCTCAGCACTGTCTTTTGCAGCATACATTGATGTGTGTTATATCCTTATTTTTGGTATTTTTCAAAAATTTTGCATATGGTATCCATTCATTCATTGATTTAAAATGACATTCATCATGTGATAGACTTAAGCATGGGACCTTGACATTCATCATGTGATAGACTTAAGCATGGGACCTTTGATAGTGTGAGTACATAGAAAAACACTTTACAAACTTCATTTTGTAGAATAAAGATGTAATGATGAGCTGAAATATTTCCTTTTGCTGCAAGATCTATTACATTACCTCCCTTGTCTTCCTGACATGCATATGCATATATACTATCCCTTGTCTTCCTCACATGCATATTCATATATACTAACTGATATAAATCCTCAAAGTCTCATGCATTTGAATTTGATACATTGTTATGCACTAATACTAGTCGATACATAATTTCCAATCCAACATATTTCTTACAACCCATAGGTCATTAAACCCTTACCTGAAAACTACATATTCCTTAATATAAATTAGAAACATTTTGAAAATAAGAGTTACCAAAGAGGTTTCTCCACGAGTAAAAGGGGTGACCAAAGAGGGCTCTCCACGAGTTGTATGTGATCGATTTATGAAGCATTCTAGCATACAGTTATGATTATTGCCTTACTATTTAGGCATTTTAAGTATCAAGTTTCTTGTTTTCAGCAAAGATGAGTTTAGCTTTGGGCTAATTTTAATGTGAGATGGACTACACTCTTTTTTTTTCACATTGTGATCAGGTTCTGGCCAAGAGATTCTCTCACTAAGATTATGGGAAAAATGTGTTTTTATCACAAATATTCTTTTCAGTCTAAATGGTTTCCATGAAAATTAGATTTTAACAAATAATTTGGTCGAGACTAAACCCCAAACAAATTGATTTACACGTCACTGGAGTAACCTACCAAGCTTAAGTAACCTCCTAACTTTCCAAGCTTGAGTTACCTATCAATATATGACAAAGTATGGGGCCTCATCTTTGACATTAACTCTTGAATGCATACCCAAAATGAATACGGTGGCTTGAATTCCAATGAATTCAGCGTATGTGAGCCAAGACCAAAGTGAGAAGGCTGTGCAAGTATTTATCTAATGTTTCTAGTCGGCATTCGATGAATCACTTCACTTTTTCTATCCTTCTCCCTATGTCCAGATATTTGGGAACTCCTCTAAATTAAATAAATATAATATTATCTACTCGGTGGGAACCCTGGTGATCACAAAAAGATTAAGAGAATGCCCATAAATGACTTGTATTAAAGTCATTACTGAAACAAGCCATAGAGCGAACTTTGCTAAGCATCCAATCCTACTAATCACTCATTTAATGCAGCCATCGTGGTGTCTATCTATTAATGGTTGAAAGACATCGAGTAAGTAGAAGAATAATTCGATGTCAATGTCTAGCAACAACTTACGACTGTGATGATGCATAGCAACAATATATTGGTTGCGGGACTTCAAATTATCTTCTGAAAACTTCATTAGAAACCTTCACAATCCACCCCTCAATTATGCCATGGTACTGACGTTTCCATGACTTCATGAATTTTTAATAGGGTTTTAAACACGGAATATAGTTTTTGAATTATTTTGGACTACACTTCTTTATGATAGTATTTGGCTTAAGCTTTAAAAAAAAATGATAAATTTAGAGAAGGCATTTAAAAGAGTTATTTATGCATAGTTTTAATACTAGTTTTAATAATATAATAAAAGAGTGAGAGTCGAGATAAGGGATAGAATTTGTAAGGTTTAAATAATGTGTAGTTATTATGGCATGGTTCTTATTAGTCTCTGCTTTCAGTATTGTAAGGACTATAGCGTTTGTTTGCTATTGACTCAACATTAGTTTTTTTTTATCGACCATTGTATTCCATGTTTATAACAATGTTTTAAGAAAAATACTCTATCAAACACATTTTTATCCAAAGTTTCAAAACTTTGAAGTCTTATTGCAAGTACGACGGCATGATTTTCGTAATTTCTATTAAAACTTATGATAAAAAGTTTTGTACCTCGATTCGGTGCTATTTTAATGCTAGTTTCAACTAAGCATTAATTCCAGAAACATTTAATGTTATGAATACTTTCAATTCAATTAAAACATAATCCAAACCAAAAGAGTGTCAAACCCAACCCAAAGAGTGTCAAACTGAAAGAGTGTCGTGTAACTATCTATTGGCATGTTAGCCATGTGTAACTATCTATTGGAATGTTAGCCATGTGTCAGTTATGTGTCAGTTTGCAACAGACTTGGTACTTGACTCTACTTTGCCCATATTAACCATCAAGGCTTTGTCTCCCTAAGGCTCAACTCATCCACTTTGTATCCTTTGAGGGTTCAACTCATCTCATATTAATGTTGAATGTTCTCTGAAACCTCTACTTAGGATCCTCATGAGTGCACTGGACTAGACCAGATAGACTGGACCAGAGTAACAGAAATATGAAGTGAATCACACCAGAGTAGCAAAAAGATTAAGACCAAGATGGAGTCGCATAGCCCAATGAAGTTACTACAAAGAAGAAAAATGGAGCAATAAAAGAAATAAGTCCTGCAAGTCAGAAATTAATGCATTCTCTGTCAGATTATTGCATTCTCTGTCAGAAATAGAAACTGCAAGTCAGAAATTATTGCATTCTTTGTTAGAAACATAAAACATTGAATTCTCTATCAAACATATGGTTATAGGTAATTCTTACATAGTAAATATTGTTGTATTATTAAAATAATAGAAACTATTCATGAGTTCGATTTATTCTTTAATGAAAAAAGAGATAAAGAACTTGGTGTTCCTAGTCGTACAACATGGTAATTTTGCAAGAAAGGAATAGATTTGGAATTTGACCATATTTTAATTTTATATGATCAAGGTGTGATTGATGGAAAACCTTTTTCCATGGATTTCATTGCATTTTAGATTACTCTACATGCGGAAAGGATCAATCACATATGGAAATTTATCAAAAATTTAAGTCTTAAAATTCTAGAAAGAACGGAAAAAATTCTACACGATTAATGGGAAAAATTTGTAGCAAATCACTCTAAATAAATGAAATAGGATGGAATCCCTAGGCATGGCTTGCGCGTTTTCACGCTTAAGGAAAGAAACACAACATGCTTTCACGCTTGAGGAACGGAACCCAACTAGAAGAAACCCACATCTAATGGTTGAATCCACTTGGGCTGGTTAAAAAAGAAACGGTAATAATAATCTGAGCTTTGGAGTAGCTTTACTTTTGTACGATGCACTCTCGATCAACATTCCCTATTCCAGCATTAGTATGTGCTCTTGGTAATGTTATGAGAAAATCTATAGCTCCTAGCCACGATGCAGAGGCAAGAGCATTTGAATCAGTTTCATCGAAAGCCCATAGCATAACTTGTGAAATATTTTGTTCCAATTCCAACACCTTTTCCAGTCCAAAATGGATATGATGCACTACAAGTAAATGAAAAAAATCGATATGATGCAGTCCACGCAAATGAAAAACTGAATTCGGTTAGATGCTTGGCTAAGTGGGGTGGGGGCAGGTGGACTACATGCAAGCCTTGCATGCAAACTTGTTTGAAAAATTTTGTTTACTTGACTTTGGGTTGCGATGTTCTTGTCTTTCCATTTCCAATTGGTTTCAATTGCCCACTATTGTGTAGGAACAAATGGAACTCATGCAAAAAGACGAAAAATGGAATTAAAAAAAATTTCATGGAGTTTATAATTTATAGACAGTTTTGAAGTTTTCAAATAGACAAAATACAGAAAAATGCGTTGGTAGGTGATGTTACTAAAAATCAACAGGGATTGACCTGCTTGTAGTCCTTGTTTTGTTTTGACATGAATTATGGATTTTTAGTAAGACTTTGATTCTTTGAACACAGAGTGTAGCTTTTGAAGTAGTTTTGCATACACTTCTTTATGACAATATTTGGATTAAGAAATACATTTAAAGAAAGCTATAAAAAAGGTAAGTAGGATTATTTATCAAAATCTCTAATACTATATAACAAAAGAGTGTTGAAATTAATGGATAAATCTAGACTTAGATGGTTGTTGTGATGAGGATAAGATTGAGACTCTAATCTTAGATCTCAAATCCTAATATCTAGGGAGTGGTTGAAACCATCCCGTTAATGTGAAAGCCTATATGTTTGAGGCTCATTTGACTTAATAGTCAGTTCTTGTATGAGTGTTTGTACACTCTCCAGGTATCTCACCTAGAGAGCCATTTAATTCATTTAGTTAATAGAATCCAATTTTTAACATGGTATCGGAGCTTCAGGTTAAAGCTGAGAGGACCTGTGCTTTGTGTAAGATATGAGGACGTGAGGATCTGTGGAGGATTGCTACTATTGCGTGAATGCGTGAAATGATCTAAGAGTTGGAGATTTCATTGTGGCGTTCTGCGTTTGTTGCATGACAGCTGTGATGGTTTGACGTTCACATGTGATGGACGTCTCAGTTTGGACACATTCATAGCTATGGAGGTGATGGCATAAGCCATCAATTTCCATTTTCTTCTCCATCAATTTCAACAATAAATCAAATACCTTTGCTGGTCATTAGTCTCTTCTTCTCCATCAATTTCAACAATAAATCAAATACCTTTGCTGGTCATTAGTCTCTTGGGAAAGCACGCTTCTAGAAGGGGAAAGTGGTCGAGTTATTTCCCATTCTTTGCAGAAGTAGAGAAGAGTGCAAGAATATTAGCCTATTGCAACCGTATTCTCTCAAATTCAAGTGACAGGGAGATCGCAGTGGAGGTTATTTGCATGTGTGAGCCTTGTTGTATTGCATGAAAACGTTGATCCTGGACTTTTCTCAGCATCGTTCTCGCAGTGGGTATTTTATTTTTATTTTTTTGTTTGGGCAGCGTTCTCATGTTGAGCTTGTTGCGTAAGGTTTTTTGGGTTGTGTAAGGTTTTTTGAGGCTCGACTATGGAAGTAGTTGGCAGACTGAGTTGGTTGTGTCGAAATCGTAACTGTGATACAATTACGGTGGGGTTGTACACTTAATTTCATTCAAAACTAAATATTACTGGAATCCTCGATCCATGTCAGGAAGCCGAGTAAGTGTGGCACCTAGCGGCATTCAATAGTGAGCAATACCCCTGATCTATGAATTCAGTTTTGCGATGGTTTGAGATGGCGAGGGTTCGATCTGTTAGAGATCCGTCAAAATTAAAAATAAGAAATTTTCTCGTCGACCGGCAGAGTGCAGTGAGATCTGAGCATATGATCCTAGATCTTCTATGATGTTGTAGTATGGAGCTGACACGGGTTCTAGAGGTGTGGTTTCTGGATTTTTTGGAGCTGTAGATAAATAAATAATCAGCTGAAAATAATCAAGTTCAGTTTATATTGGGGTTCTTCTTCAGATTTGGTTGCGTGGCATAGAAGTCAAAATCTACAAGGTTCTACAGTTGAAGAGATGCCAAAGGGATAAGTTTCCCACCTGCGTGGTAACAGGGTTGTTGGAGCTCGTTAGAGGACCGAGTGGAGTTAGAAAGAAATCTGTAAGCAAGATAAAATGAGAAAAGCTGGACTTTCCCAACATGTCTATATTTTTAGACATTTTTTATTCTGATGGCGATCTCTTTTTCTTGTGGCCATTTGGAGGTGTTAGCATGGGTAGTATGTTCTAGTCAGAAGAAATTTCAGAAAAACAATGTGGTTTTTTTTATCAGCACGAGAATCAAGAGGCACAATCTGCCATGCAAGATCCTAAGATTGAAGGCTCATGAGGTGATCTTCAGGAAGGATGTAAAGAGGAACAAACTGTTGAAGATAAATTGCAGGAGCCACATGAAACTGATTGTAAAGACATGGTAGAAGAAGGCAAAGCTAGAGAGAATTTAAATTATGATGATCTCATGAATATTTCTGTGTGTGCGGATGTTAGCAACAACAACAAAGAAGAAGCAAAAATTTTTGAAGAGAAATTGAAGTTTCTTGAAGCATGGCATGAAACACTGTGTCTTTATGAAATCAACATAGAAGTTGCATCCATAAATGTTGAAGACATCTTCACTGAAGTTCACATGCGTGACACTAGAAATAGTGAGAGAAAACATTCTCCTATTAAGCTTGTCATAAATTTGAGAGGGGTGAGGATAAGAGTTCAAGCTTTCCATCACTGGGGAAGAAATGATTTGAAGATCTATCACTACCTCATGACGAGGAAAGTGAAGATGAAGCCTCGCGTCAGTATGAACAAGCATGGAATCACAAGCAAAAAGACCAAAATGAAAACCTCTGTTACCAAGTTTTTATGTTTTTTATGTAAGCCTAGCTGAGACTGAGACCAACATGAGTATGTTATTGTTCAGTACCCTTTCTCCATTCAAGGGGAGTGTTGGAATTAATGGAGAAAGCTAGACTTAGATGGTTGTTGTGATGAGGATAGGACTGAGACTCTAATCTTAGATCTCAAATCCTAATATCTAAGGAGTGGTTGAAACCATCATGTTAGTGTGAAAGACTATATTTTGGAGGCTCATTTGAATCAATAGCCAGTGCTTGTATGAGCGTTTGTACACTCTCCAGGTATCTCACCTGGAGAGCCATTTAATTCATTTAGTTAATAGAATCTAGTTTTTAACAAAGAGTTAGTTCGAATAAAAGGGTAAAATGTGTAAGGTTTAAATAATTTTCACTTATGATGGTAATGATTTTGAATTAGTTTGGATAATATTTTTTATATTAAAATAAAATTGATAAAAAAATCGATTTATAAATTATTCTTTTAAAATATGATACAAAGAGCTGTGGTAATAATAAAATTTAAAAATATGAATAATTTATAGTTATAATATTGAGGTATATGATAGTTAACTTCAAATAAAATTTGTAACAATAAAGTTAATTATTTGAAATAACTATAATAATATTCAGTTTGAGGATAGCTAAATTCAGAGAAAAATTAACAATCAAGTTAATGATTTGAAATAACTACAATAGTATTTAGTTTGAGGATAGTTTAATTTAGAGAAAAATTAACAATCAAGTTAAGGAATTCAAAAAATATAACTATATATGAAAGTAATTTGAAAGACAAAAAGATTAAAAATATCAAATAAGCATATTGCATATTTAAAATATTTTTATATTGCTTTTATTTCAAATTTATTTGTTAATATCAATTTAATTTAATTGGTTTAAAACTACAATTCCAAGTATTCGAAGTATATATTATAGTACAATTTTTTTAATAATTTTAATAATTAATATATCTATATATATATATGTGTGTGAGATTTTAACTATTTTTAATATAAAAAATTTTATGATAAGGGAGTTTTTAAAATATATTGGTATCCAAAAGATAAGATAGTTTTTTCATGAGCACGTTGTTAAGTAAAAATAGTTGCTGATGTTGAAAACGAGAAAACATAATCATTTCTCGCCCACATTATTGAGAAAGAAAATATTTTTTATATTTAATCATTTCTATAAAAATAAGTTATTAAATAATTTTTATTTATCTTAAAGCATGGTTTAGTGTTTCTTTTCTTTATATTTCACAATATTTACCTTCATTCAACATAATTCAACTAGCATAATTTATCTTCAAATTTACAATTTGCTCATATGTCTACACTACCCTACCTTGCTAATAATCTTGTTCAATCTTCACTTGATTTTCTTTGTATTTCACAACATTTACCTTCCTTCAACATAATGCAACTAGGATAATTTATCTTCAAATTTACAATTTGCTCAATCTTCACTACTTAACTTTTGGTTTTAGAATAATTCAATAGAAACAAACCAAAATATAATATATAACAAATTCTCTTTTTAACATACTAATTTGAACCAATATAAAAATATTAATGGTGAAAATCATATATATATATATATATATATATATATATATATATATATATATATATATATATATGTTAAATTATTTCATTATTTAATACAACTTATCTAGCAACTGTAATAAATCTTAAAAAGACCTTATTAATTTAATAACTTTACTCTTAATTACATTTTCTAAAAATTATAATTTTTGTAATTAAATTATTAAAATGAGTATTTATATAAAAAATAATCCTAATACTTGAATGATACACAATCTATCGACAAAGAGTTACATTACAAACTACCATACTTCACATACGAGTGTAACTTCTTTGTATGGACTCCACTAGAATATCCATGATTTTTTTAATGAAGTTTTAATTTTGTAAAATATATTTGAGTAAAATTTCAAACAAATCATTACATTTTATGTATTTTACATTATTTAATTTCTTGAAATTAAAAAATGCAATCTATTAATTTTAATTTTTAACCTTTTCGAGGTATATTTTACGTTTTCTCGCCCATTACATTTTATCTAAATGTACCTACATCTTTCAAAGACTATTGCTAGTTACTTTATCTATTTAGGTGATTCATAAATTCATAATCTGAAGAAAGAAGTACCTACATCTTGCAGAGACTATTGCTAGTTATTTTATCTTTTTGGGTGAACGCGGAGAAGAGGTTTGGAGAAAGGGTCGACGCAGATATCCTTTAGCTGTTAGGCTGAATAAACTATTTGATGAGAAAAAATTGATTGATATATGTCCAACCCAGTGATGCCCACTTGGCGTAATGATAGAAGTGGTGATTTGAGGGTGATTCATATATTGGAAAGTGAATTGACAGTTTTTTGGTTCACCAAGGTTTGTAAGAAGTTTTGGGAAACCTTAGATCAGGTTGGTTCCCCGTGATTTGCAAGATTGGCAAGAACAAACTCTGTAGGGAACCACATCAGAACCACTTTGGAGTCCAAGGACCTAGCCTTCCTGGACTCAGAGAGGGATCTTTCTATGTATATGTTTATAGATGATATGTCTTTATGTTTTTGTTTTATGATTTTAAGCTAGTTATGAAGTTCTAAGGACTTGTTTGTTTTGATTCATTGATTGGTAGGTTGACAGATCAATGGTGTGATTAATTGAGGGAGTGTTTCAGCTGAACAAATAGACTATGAGAAATATTAATCCATTGGACAATGGAGTCATAAAATTATTTAATTGTTCATCAACTCTGCAATGGTTTTCATAGGTCAAGCTAACTATATCAAGTGGATTTCTTAGATTAGATGGCATATGAAATGACAATAAGTTGTGAATGCGGTAAAACTAAAAGTCATTTAAGAATCCTTTAGCTATACTTCAACAAGAAAATCCTTTTAGGTAACTGTTGGAGACAAACCAAAAGACAGGGCATACCATAAACTTCTTTGGCCAGAATTTAATAAGAAAACCTTTAAGACAACAATGCAACAATCCTAGAATTACTTTCAGACAAAGAAAACATTTAAGATAACAATGAATGCAACTAAAGAGCAAGCTAAATCTATCTTCTTTAATCAAACACTCTAAAGGCCTTCAAAGCAATATTTTAAGGCAAACTAAAGGGCTGAGCATACCATAGATTTCCCTGGTTGGACTCTACTAAGTATATTTCAAAGAAAGGCCCTAAAAAAAATGTTTCAAGCTACACCAAAGGAACTAGACAAAAATCTAGGTGGAACCAGATAGCAATTAAGAATTATCCAATCAGAACTTGTAGAAGAAAATATTAAGATAAATAAAGTAGAAAAAAATAGGGTGCCAAGACAACACATCCTACTCTAAAATTTCTGTTCTTTTATCAGAGAAGTAGTGGACAGAATGGAAAACAGAAGGAAAACATTGACAAAGAAAGAAAACTTCACCATTAACATAGCTCAAGAATCCTGTGAATGTGCTTGTATTACTGATGTTCAGAATAGTTACATTACTCCATGTACAATAGATCTCTGCAACTCAGAGCTTTCTCAAATCTAGCCTAGCAATCCTCAACTAGCTCAACAACAACAATCAAGCAACTAATCAACCAACCAACTAACAAAAACACGTCCTTAGAACTTCATAACTAGCCTAAAATCATAAAATAAAAACATAAAGAAATATCATCTATAAACATATATATAGATAGATTCCTCTCTGAGTCCAGGAAGGCTAGGTCCTTGAACTCCAAAGTGGTTCTGATGTGGTTCCCTGTAGAGTTTGTTCTTGCCAATCTTGCAAATCACGGGGAGCCAACATAGTGGTGACCATACTGGGGAATACTGAGTAATAAACAACAAAATATAAACTTAAAACTTAGAAAACCTCATGTTAACTTAGATGAATCAAGTGTTAGCCAAGAATGGTACCTGGTTGCTAATGGTGGACAACAGCCAACCTTAAAAAAAAGTAAAAATCTTCCACCTGGTGACTCCATTGGTTTTCAGTAGGCCTGCTGACTCCACTGGTTTTCCATAGACTCCACAGGGAAACTTATTTTATCGTCATAACATCAAAAGAACCCAGTAAAGAATACTTTGTGGATTAATTATCCCTTTTACAGATTGGTTTGTCCTTTAAGACTGTCATAAACTCTTAAACCTTTTTGATTTTTGGGTCCAAGCCCTGGCTTATAGAAGAATTTGTACCATATCTTATCCTAACCCAAATCCTCCTACTATAGTTGACAACCCTGAAAGAATCCTTAGGGAGTCTCCTAAATGAAAAATTCTAATTGTTAGAAGACCAATCGACAAAGCAAGTTCCCTACCTGAAAACCTTAAAAACTCGCGGAATATCCTACCTGACTCACCCCGAGAACAAAGATTGTCTAGGACTAGATATCAGAAATGGATAACCCAGATATTTTTAGATCCCTCCACCTTACAGCAGAATTATATTGTAATAACTTCATCCCCCACTGTTCACCTTCCTCTATTTAACCCTGTACCTCCTTTTGTCAATTCTCCACTTGTTAACCCTCCATTGTTTCCCCAACCACGGATCATGGCACAATGGTATGCTCCCCTAGTCCTACCATTGCCCTTAGTTGTTCTACCATAATACTATCAGTCCAAGATTCCTTTGTATGATGCCAATAGTCATATAACTCCTCAATTACATGTGGATAGAATGAATGAATATTTTGATATACAAGAGATAGATGATTATACTGTTAAACTTAGATTTTTTGCTCAAATTTTAGGGAGAGAAGCAAGGAAATGGTTTAAAGGCTTAACCCCTAACAACATAAATGACCTCCTGCTTTCCATCAACTATTCTTAAACAAGTGGGAAGTCAAGAAGGACCCTCTCCAAATCTTATCAGAGCATGAAAACCTTAAAAGGAATTTTGGAGAAGGTGTCCAAGAATACTGCACTAGGTTCAATAGTATATATAATTCCCTACCTATACACATGAAACCTCCACAAGTTCTAGCTCTAATGAAATTCCCTGATGGTTTTGACCCAGAAATGGTTGATCAATTAAGAGAAAGGGAACTCCTCACCTTAGAAGATATGCAAAGGGGAGCAGTAAGCGTAAAAGCCAATTTGATTGCCAAGAGAGCTAGAATGAAGAATGAGAAAAAAGTCACATATAGGGAAGAATTGATACCCTCCACATCTGATACAAAGATTGATAACTTAGTAAAAACCATGGAGAGGATGAATGTAAATGAGAGAGTTTATCCTAGATAAAACCAAATAGCTCCTCAAAACATCAATCAAAATCAGAACCAAAACCAGAAATTTAGAAGAAATCCCCCTCAAATAAGACAAAGAGGTCATGATCAACAAATTAGGCCTCATTTCCAAGAAAATTATGTTGATAAATATGAGGGGGTGATTAAAGAAATAGAGGAAAACCACATAAATTTAATGGGAGTAAACAATGAGGATATTGTTTTTCTCACTGAGGAAGGACAGGGCATATTTGCACCAAATGAGGAAGAAATCCTAGAATTTGAAGACTAAAAACAAGGCTTTGAAAATGCCATCATGGAAGTACATAGACAATATGACCTTAGAATCAAGAAGAACTAAGACACTCCCAAAAGAAAGACCTCTGAAATTTATGCTCGGAAAATCCTTGAAAACATTCCTAAAAAAACAACAGAAAATTTGAACACAGTGGCTAAAAGTTCTGATAAAAATAAAAACAAAAACAACCAACCTAGTCCCAAACATAGTGGTGACCAAACAAGCACTAGCAAGACAGCTAGTTCCCCTGATAAAACTATTTTAATTGAGTTCCCTATTAAAAACCAACAAGCTAAAATTGCTCTGAAAACAGTGTCTGAAAAGGCTCATTTCAATATTTCAAAAACTCAAACACCTTCCAATATAGAGAATGAAATTGCCAAGATTAAAATATCTATTCCTCTTATTGAATTAGTCACTCAAGATGGATATAGATCTCAACTTTTGAAAGCTTTAAACATAGGAGAAAATGATGATTCTGTTAATTTAAATGATGACAAACCTAAAATTCAGTTTGGACCAGAAGTAGAAGGGAAATTTCAAGAGGGAGGTGTTCCTCTAGTTTATGTCAGTTTAAACATTCATGATAAAATTCTCCATAATGCCATGCTAGAATCAGGAGTTTCACACAACCTTATGCCAAAAGTAGTAATGGAAAGACTAGGCCTTGAAATAACTAGACCATACAAATATTTATACTATTTTGATTCCAGTAGAGTTAAATGTCTAGGCCTAATCAAATATCTATGTGTTAATCTAGCACAAATACCAGCCAAGAGCCTTATAATGGATATTGTAGTGGCCAATATACCTCCAAAATATGGCATGCTCCTTTCAAGATCATGGGGAGCCAAACTCCAAGGCACTCTCCAAATGGACATGACCTATGCTACCATCCCTGCCTTTAGTCAACCAAGAAGACTATATAGGCAAACTCACATGAAATAAATGGTTAGTAGTCAAGAAAAGACAGATAACTCTCCTCTTTATTCCATTCATACAGACCTTGATTCATTTATCCTTTACAATGATGAAAACCTTAATGAACAAGTGACAAAAAATGAGCAAACAACTAAACAAGAAGAGGAAAAAGAGGAGCAACAGTCAAAATATTTTTCCCAAACATAATATAATAGCAAACATAGTGAATACCACAAAAAACAAAACAATGACAAACATAGTGGCAGCCACAATGATCAACCCAATGATAAATCTAAAATTGAACCTCTTTGGAGTATGAGTTTTGATAGTTCTTGTGGCAAGACTAGTTCAGGAGTAGGTATTTGGGTACATAACACAGAGACAAATCATGTAGAGGGTCAGTCATACAAGCTAAAATTTCAATGCACAAATAAAATAGCTGAATATGAGGCACTCTTAGGACTACAATTATTGAAGAAACTAGGAGCCAAGAGGATAACTGTTCATGGAGATTCAGAGCTATTCATTAGGTAGATTAAGGGGGAATACACAACTAAGCATCCTAGATTAAAATAATATAGGGATGATGCCATTGACCTATTAAAAACATTCACAGAATATGATCTTACCCTTTTCCCTAGAAATAAAAACATCCTTGCCAATGGTCTAGCTTTTGCAGCTAGTACATGTCAAAAACCTTATCAAAAAAAGCAATACACAGTCCAAGTCAAATATAGACCAACAATGTCTGATAACATAAAATATTGGCATGTTTTTTAAGGAGATAAATAGATAGAAGATTTCCTACAGTCCAAAAATGAGTTTGAAGTGTCAAATTCAGACCTAGAGTATGAAGAGGACTACTCTACTGAGGAACAATCTTACAAATAAGAACCTCCTGATACTATTGATATAAATCTGTTAACAAAAGAATACACACATAAAACAGAGTTGTGCACTAATTTAGAAAAAGAAGACTTTGAAGTGTTGTAGTCCAATAATGATAATTTTCCAAAGGGACTAGTTCCTCTAGAAGAGTTGTTTGACTTTAATGATGTTGTTAGGAAGTCAAAGATGGAACCCACTGAAACTAAAATAGAAGAATGCAATATAGGCAGTGAAAAAAAACCCAAAATGATCAAACTGTCTAAAACACTGCCAGCTCATATAAAACAGAAATATCTTGAGCTTTTTAAGATTTTACTAATTTTTTTGCTTGGACTTATGAAGATTTAAAGTCATATTATACTGAGATAATCCAACATAAGATCCCTCTCAAAGAAAACAAGAAGCCCTTTAAGCAGAAACTGCGCAAAATAAACCCTATGCAACTACCCCTGATTGAGAAAAAATTAAGAAAATGTATGATGCTGGAATAATACTCCTTTTGAGATACTCAGAATGGGTTTCAAATCTTGTATCAGTGAGGAAGAAAATAGGAGAAATTAAGCTATGCATCGACTTTAGAAATTTGAACAAAGCCTCCTTAAAAGACAACTACCCATTATCAAAAATGGATCACATCTTACAAAGGGTAGTAGGGTCTAAAGGAATCTCTTTGCTAGATGGCTTTTTAGGATACAATCAGGTGCTGGTACACCCAGATGATCAACACAAGACAAATTTCACTACACCCTAGGGCACCTTCATGTATGTTAAAATGCCTTTTGGGTTAATGAATGCAGGAGCCACCTTTCAAAGATCCATGTACATTTATTTCTCACAAGAAATAGGTTACTTCATTGTGTTATACCTTGATGACATCATAGTCTACTCTAAAACAGATGAAGAACACCTAGATCAGTTAAGAAAAGTCTTTGAAAAATGTAAAAAGTATGGCCTACCTTTAAATCCCAAGAAAACTATGTTTGGCCTCCAAGAAGGAAAATTTTTAGGCCACATCATATCTGAAGAAAGTATCAAGATTGACCCAAAAAGGATTGAAGTAATATTGCAAATCAATCATCCTAGAAATGTTAAAGAGATTCAATCTTTCATTGGAAAGATAAATTTTTTAAGAAGGTTCATATCAAACGTTGCAGAACTCCTAATAAATATTACAAACATGCTAAAAAGAGAAATAGGAGTCAAATGGACCATAGAAGAAAGGCAATCATTTGAACTGGTAAAACAAGAACTTACCCAAACAATAGTTCTAATTAGCCCTGACTTTACCAAAGACTTCTTCATCTTCTCCTTTGCATCAGAACATACAGTTGCTGCTATCCTACTGCAGAAAAATATAAAAGGACAGGAAGAGCCCATTGCATTTTTCAGCAAGGAATTAAGAGATGCACCCCTGAAATACAACATAATGGAAAAAAAAGCTTTTTCCTTAATCAAAGCATTGAAAGATTTTAGAGTTTACATTTTACACTCACACATCGTTGCATGTGTGCCTCACTCAGTGGTAAAAGACATCTTAACACAAGATCCTGATGGAAAAACATGTAAGTGGATTGTTTTTATACTAGACTATGATTTAGAAATCAAGCCCACTAAACTAATCAAGGGAAAAGGAATGGCTAAACTCATGGCTAAAACAAATGTTCAAGCACCGAACATGAATATGATTGATGCATTAGATGAACAAGAGAAGCTGGTAACTCCACCCATTGAAGAATAATTTA
The DNA here is from genome assembly GCA_034641835.2 of Pinus albicaulis. Lineage (NCBI taxonomy): Eukaryota > Viridiplantae > Streptophyta > Pinopsida > Pinales > Pinaceae > Pinus > Pinus albicaulis. The sequence continues at coordinate 838,989,744 of CM076583.1, forward strand.
TGAATTCATATTTGTATGCTAATATTTTATATCTGCTTTTTAATCTTAATGCTCCTCCTGGTTTGTCCAAAACAAAGGCTAGATTCCTAAATTTAAAATTTGTAAACTTCTGCATTTTAGATGAAGTTTTATATTGAAAAAATGCTAGTGGTGTATTGTTTAAATGTTTGCCCAAGGATGATGCAGATAAGAAAAAGCATGAGTTTCATGAAGGAGAATGTGGAGGCCACCTCTATTGGAAAAAAACTGTCAACAAAATCCCTAGAGCTAGTTACTATTGGCCCACCCTCTTTCAAGACAACCATAAAATGGTAATTCCCTATCATAAGTGTCAAATCTTTGAAGGCAAGAGAAAACAGAAGCCTTTGCCTCTGCATCCTATTTCTGTTGAATCCTCTTTTCAACGATGGGGCCTTGATTTTATTGGAGAAATCCATCCTGCCTCCTCTGCCCAACACAATTGGATCCTCACTGCAACTGACTACTTTACAAAATGGATAGAGGCCATCCCTTCTAGAACTGCCGTAGACTCAGTCATTATCAAATTCCTTGAAAACCAGATTTTGTCTAGATTTCGCTGTCCTAGAAAGATTATCACTGACAATGATACAGCTTTTAGATCCAAGAAAATGGTGGAATTTTGCCACAAATGTCAAATTACATTGGGCCATTCTACAGCTTATTACCCTAAAGGTAATGGGTTGGCTGAATCCTCAAACAAAAGTTTGGTAAACATCATCAAAAAGTTGTTAGAAGAGAACAAAAATTCATGGTACAACAAGCTAGTACATGCACTATGGGCTGATAGATTAACAAATAAAAAATCAATTGGAATGTCTCCCTATCAACTAGTTTATGGAGCAGATGCAGTTTTTCCAAAAAATTTGGGAGTGCCAGTAATGAAGCTCATCCAAGAAGCACAATCTGAAGAAAATGACATGCAAAGAAAAATAAACCAGACTGTCCAGCTGGAGCTAACCAAATAAGAAGTTTATAATAGAACACATCAAGTGCAGGAAAATATCAAAAAGTTTTTTGACAAGAGAACCAAAGCAAATGTTTTCAACATTGGTGACAAAGTGATGAAGTGGGACTCAAGAAGAGAGGACAAGCATAAGCATGGAAAATTTGACAATACATGGAAAGGTCCATACATCATCCATTCTGCAAGAGGCAACAATGCATTTTTTCTACAAGAAATGGATAGAACAAAGTTATTTGGAGGTCTTGTCAATGGTAGGATGCTCAAGCATTATTTTTGTCAAAAATTTCAGTTTGAAGCTTTATTCATTGTATATAACATTGTTTGAATAAAATACCAGAAAAATAAACATAAAAAACAAAGAAAAGAAGAAAAGAGGGTAGATAAAAAGGAAAAAGGTAAGGTCCCATACCAAAAAAGAATGTTTCTAAAAGTGTGCTAGTCCAAATGGCACTACTTTTGAAAAATAAGTTTTTTTTCAGTCATACAGCCTTATCATGATTGAACAAATTTTAAATTTCTGCTGATAAGTTAGTAAATGAATATTTTCCAAACTGTTTAAACTTGGCTTATCAGTAGATTATATTAGGAAAAGATATTGGTTCCAATGTTCAAATATGAACCAAAAGAGAAAGAGAGGGATGAATGACAAATTCCAAATTATAGCCCTTAGTTTTTAGTTTTACTTTTGCAAAAATAAAATATGTGTGCAGATTGTCCAAAATTCCACAGCTCATGACAAACCAAGCTGCTTAATCTTGGTTTGGTCATGCTTTCATTTTCATGTTTATAGATTAGAGAATGAAAATCTATCAAACTGTTTAAACTTGACAAATAAGTAGATTAGGTAGTGAATAAAAGAGTTCATCAGTCTAATATGAGCCTTTGGAGGATATAAGGGTAGAAGTAGATAGTTTTTTCTTTAAAAAATAAAAATGATGTCAAGGGTTTGCTAATCTAAATGCACCCAAATGAAGAAAAAATGCTAGGAAAGTATGATGAGTATGTAGATTTGAGTTGAAGCAATCATTTTCTTCAGATTTTTAAAGGTTGCGGCTTCAAAAGAACATCAAAAAATCAACAATTGAAGAATGAAAAACTTGCCAAGTACGATCAAGGCACTGGTTTACAAATTCCAGAGATTTGACCTCTAAGGTTCTTAACACCTCCTAAAGGAGCTTCCCTCCCCAGCTGGAGCCACTATTATCCTCCTATATTCTATAGATTCACTAGATGACTATGTATTTTCTACAATCAGCTAAAGATAGCATTCTTTTCCTATCAGCTATCTTTAGAAATCTCACTGCCTTCATTATCCTTATAAATCCTTTTTCACTACATCTCATTTTTCCTTCTCTAAATGATTGCCTTTATGCTCTTAAGAAACTCATCTCTAGGCTTAATTATCTCATTTCCACCCTTATTTCCTATCACCAGTTTCATTTCCTCATTTTTCCCCACTTAACAGCCACTTTCATCTCCAAAAAACCTCATTAACCCCTCAATTCATCAATTTCCCTTGTTTAATTAAAACAATGTAAAAATTCCTTTTTAAATTGTTTTAAACATAAAAATAAACCTTTCGGACCCTTTGATCTATATTAAAACCTTGTTTTAATATAAAAACCCAACTCTCTATGTTTTTTAGCCCGACCCATTTATACAATTTCAAAGCCCCTGCTTTGATATTTTTAAACCACCGCACTTGGTCAAAACCCTCCATACAATCCTTCCCTCTTCCTTAAAAAGGGCACATTCGCCAGTTTTATTCACCTCCAGGCCCCGCTCTTCATTAAAATTCGTGCTCCATTTAAACCTCGCCACCTGTTAGCCCGGGCCCCACCTTTTCCGACTCTGCTGTCCCTCCAAACTCCCAACCACCGCTGATCTCCCCCCTTCGAGATCTAACGGCCCGCAGACCGTATCACAAATATATTTGCATTGAGATTAAACAAACCCTGACCATGCGAAATGGGAAGTATCCCTTCGCCACACATCGATCATTGAATGGAATTACACGCAACCACCCAAATCCGCTTGCCATCTTTGCTCCGCGCGATAAACTGCCTTACCGCTTCCCACCAAAACATAATACTGCCACCTCCATTCAAACTTTCCAAGGGTTTCCGCCTTTGTGATGAAACCCTCCTTGTCCATAAAACTCCACAAAATGCTCCAAAAGCCTGGAAAGCCTTGAAAAAATTTAGAAAGCCCCTCCACGCAGGTTTTAAAGCTCACAGTTTGTTTTTTTGTGCAGGTTTCATGGGAGGGATGCGAGCATGGCATTCCAAAGGTCCAAATTGATTGAATAAGTCTTCTGGGTGATGATCCAAAGCCTTGTTTTATTTAGAAAGACCGAAGGTGTGAATTCAAGCATAATCTTCAACAAATCATGATTATTGGTGGTTATCTAAACCCTCGAGCAACAAAAGATGCCTACCTTGCTCAGAAAATGACAAAACAGAGGTAGAGATAAAGTAGTAAGACAGTTTAAAGAGGAAAAAACAAGTTTAAAGGCCTAAAAAAGTGTTTGAAGGATTAAACAAAAGCAGATAAACAAAGAAGCAAGTTTGAATGACTAAACTAAAGAAATTTACTTCCTTGAGGACACATATGGACACCTACAACAAGTTTTATTTCAATAAAGACATTAGCGGTTATTGAGACAGTCAGATATATTTCTCATCTACCCAGCAGTTATTACAAAAGTTATTAAAAAGCCTTGAAATTCAAATATTTCCAAAATTTAGCTCAAACAGTGAAGTTAGGAGTTATTATTACAACAAGTCATTCTCAAATATTTTTCCTTGGGCCTTGCATGGTTTCAAAGGTCAAAAATGCATTAAATCTGTAATAAATAACATCTGAAACCCTAGCTTAGGATCAAATCCCATTTTGCAGATAAATACTGCATGTATCACTCATTTTTAGTGTTGGTTGGTTGGTTGATTAGTTTCCTGATTGCTGTTGCTGAGCTAGTTGAGGATTGCTAGGCTAGATTTGAGAAATCTCTGAGTTGTAGAGATCTATTGTACATGGATTAATGTAATTGTTTTTAACATCAGTAATACAAGCATGTTCATAGGATTCTAGAGCTATGTTAATGGTGAAGTTTTCCTTCTTTATCAATGTTTTCCTTCTGTTTTCCATTCTGTCCATATTTATCTAATAAAATAACATAAATTTTAGAGTAGGATATGTTGCCTTGGCACCCTATTTCTATCTTATTTCTTTATCTTAATGTTTTCTTCTACAAGGTATGATTGGATAATTCTTAATTGCTCTCTGGTTCCACCTAGCTTGTTGTCTTGGAAATGATTTAATAGAGTCAAGAAAAATAATTCTATGGTACGCCTTGTCCTTTGGTGTCACTTGAAACATTGTTTTTAGGGCCTTTCTTTGAAGTATACTTAGTAGAGTCCAACGAGGGAAGTATATGGTATGCCTTGTCCTCTGGTTTGCCTTAAAATGCTGCTTTGAAGGTCTTTAGAGTGTTTGATTAAAGAAGATAGGTGTAGATTTCTCTTTAGTTGCACTCATTGATATCTTAAATTTTTTCTTTATCTGAAAGTAATTCTAGGATTGTTGGATTGTTGTATTAAAGGTTTGTTTATTAAATTCTAGACAAAGATGTTTATGGTATGCCCTGTCCTTTGGTTTGTCTCCAATATTTACCTAAAAGGATTTTCTTGTTTAAGTAGAGCTAAAATATTCTTAACTGACTCTTAGTTTTGCTACCTTCACAACTTATTGTCATTTCATATGCCATCTAATATAAGATATCCACTTGATATAGTTAGCTTGCCCCATGAAAACCCCTGCAAAGTTGATGAACAAATAAATCCTTTTATGACTCCATTTCCCAATGGATTAATGTTTCTCATAGTCTATCTGTTTAGCTGAAACACTCTCTCAATTAATCACACCATTGACCTATCAACCTACCAATCAATCAGTCAAAACAAACAAGTCCTTAGAACTTCATAACTATCCTAAAATCATAAAATAAAAACATAAATACATATCATCTATAAACATATACATAGAGAGATCCCTCTCTAAGTCCATGAAGGCTAGGTCCTTGGACTCCAAAGTGGTTCTGATGTGGTTCCCTGCAGAGTTTGTTCTTTCCAATATTGCAAATGACGGGGAGCCAACAGATCACATGTGGAATAGTCCTATTTCTCGGATCATTGTCCAATTGTACTTAAAAGGCGAACGAAGTCGGCAAGAAAAGGTATGCCATTCAAGTTTAATCGGCCATGGATTTAGGATCCCTCTTTCAATAATTTAGTCATGGATGTCTGGAACTCTATTGGGCACTCCAAGAATGGGTCGAAAATGGATTACATCTCACATAAATTAAAAATACTAAAAAGTCGGCCCAGAATATGGGAGAGGCAAAAGAAGGAGGCTTTATTACAGGAATTGAAAGCCCTATAGGCAGAGATCATGATACAATTTTCCACCCAGTGCTTAGTTGAACACCAATTAGATTAGCAAAAACATTTGGAGGTGAGGAAGAAGGAAATATTGAAGATTGAGGAATCCTCGTGGAGACTAAGAAGCAACGATATATGGATCCAGGAAGGGGATTGTAATACTAATTTTTTTCACAATTACGAAAACAAACGAAGAAGTCGCAATGCTATATGGCATATCATGGGGGATGATGGTGAAATTGTATACTCTTATGCTGAGAAGGTTTCGGTTACATACTTCCAGAATATTTTTAGGGCCACAGAGGGCATCCAGATTGAAGATCTACTATGGGGGATGGAGGATTATCCCATTATGTTTGATTTTTAGGCAAACGAGACATTATGAAGACCTTTCTTGATGGATGAGGTCCATTATGTATTAAACTCTTATTCTAGAGACAAGTGTCTGGGTCCAGATGGGTAGACACTGAAATGTTTTTTACATTTCTTTGATCTCATGACATTCAACTTGTTAGAGATAGTGGAGGAATCCAAGATTCGTTGCTCCATTTTGGGCACTATTAAGTCCACCTTTATTTCCCTTGTCACAAAGGTCTCTACCCCATCCACCTTCGAATTATGGTTGATCCCTATGTGTAGCATCACATACAAAATTGTTTCTAAGATTATAGCGGAGAAGATAAAAGATTTCCTTTCTATTCACATTTCTACGGAACAATTTGGCTTCCTCCCCAATCGATCCATCCACAATGCTATTGCAATCACACAAGAATGTATACATTCTATTGAGACCAAGAAACTTGAGCCATTGGTGATGAAGATTGACTTGCAATGGGCTTATGACTATGTACACTAGTCCTTCCTCTAGATCATACTTCAGAAGATTGGACTTTCAATTCAAAACATTGAGTGGATCATGGTATGTGTGTCCCATGCATGGATGATGATCCTCATGAACGGTTTTCCCACTGACTTCTTTCATGCGGGCTGGTGTTTGAGACATGTTTGATGACTCTCGCTGCTCCTCTTCATACTTGTCATGGACAGGATCATCATAATGATAAAATTGGAAAACATGAGTGGAACATTCAGGGGCGTTAAGATGAATTGTGAGGTTTGTATCACAAATCTGTTTTTTTTTTGGTAATATCTTGAATTTTGGTATGTTGTATGTATCTCAATGGTAGGGTTTATTTCATATTTCCCATCATTCTTTTATGGTTTCTGGATTGATTGTAAATGGAAAAAAAAAAAATTATATATTCATTTGGCAATATGGACAAGATACAAAACATTGCGGCCAAGTTTGGGGTTTATTTCAAACTTCTTTAGGAAGGCTTCACATATCTAGGATATAGGAAAAAGAAAAATAATTACAGGGTTAAGGATTGGTCTTGGTTGTTGCAGAAGTTCCGAAGAAAAATAATATGTTGGACTCACTAGACTCTCTCCCTGGGTGACAAATTCATATTGATACAATCGGTCCTACAAGAATTTGTCATATATTAGATGCACTTATTTCATTTTCCCTCACGCACATGTACTTAATTCAATTCATTCTTTCTCATTTCCTAAGTTTGCAACTATAGGAGATTAATGGGATGAAAAAACAGTGAGTAAAGTTACATAGGTACTTCATGAATATGAAGAAGTGTTTCCCACCAAGTTTTCAAAGATGAAGGGTATAATAGGAGATCTAGGAGTCATGAAGACTCCTTTCAAGCCTGATGTGAAGCTATTCAAACAAAGACCTTACAGACTAAACCGAAAGTATAAGGAGAAACTGAAGATAGAACTTGATAAGATGATAGAAGCATGAATTATTGAACCTATAGAAGAATCAAAATGGTTGAGTCCTATGGTGGTGGACGAAAAGAAGACTCAAGGAGAGATCAGGATATATATTGATCTGAGAAATTTGAATGATGCATGTCTGCATGATCTATTCCCTACCCCTTTGATAGACAAAGTGCTAGACAATGTAGGAGGACAAGAAGTTTACTCATTTACAAATGGTTTCTTAGGTTATCATCATATTAGGATTGCACCTGAATATCGACATACGACCATATTTTCTACATCATGGGGCTCATATCAATACAAATTAATCTTCTTATTATTATTGAAGAATGCCCCTGTTATATTCTCTAGGGTGGTGATCACATATTTTAAGGAGTACATCCACACGTTTTTGGAGGTATAATTTGATGATTGGACAATATCTGGATTGTTAAGGAAACATGTTGGAAGTTTAAGACTTATGCTCGACAGATGTAGAAATTATAATATATCTTTGAATCTAAACAAGTGCAAATTTTTTTCACCCTTAGACATATTTTTGGGACCTATAATTTGTAAGAAAGGACTAATGGTGGACCCTGAGAATATTTTTATCATTGTGAACTTGCCTGCACTTGATATAGTAACATAGCTTCGCACTACATCAGGACATATTGGTTATTACAGGAAGTCCATCAAGGGATATGCGTAAATCACTGTGCCTATGGAGAAATTTTTGAAGAAGGATGCAACCTTTTAGTGGAATGAAGAATTTCAGAAGAGTCTCGACATATTGAAAGAAAATATGGCAGCTTCATATACAGTAGTATTCCCTGATTGGAATAAGGAATTTCATGTCCATGTAGATGCATCTTGTATAGCTTTAGGAGTGGTATTGGCACAACCTAGTGAAGGAGAGATTGATCATGCTATGGCTTTTGCAAATAGGAAGTTGTCTAAAGAAGAAAAAAATTACACAACTAGAGAAAGGGAAGGACTAGCCATGGTGTATTCTTCTCATAAGTTTAGACACTATTTGCTGGGGTCACCGTTTAAGATGTTTACAAATAATTTTGCACTGAAGTATTTGGTTAATAAGGCTTTCTTAGGAGGAAATATTTGCATATGGTTGTTTTTATTCCAATAGTATGACTTTGAGATCATTTTTAAACCATATAGGATGAATGCAGGACCTGACCATCTGTCAAGACTTGAAACAAGGGAGGAATCAACCAACATAGAAGATAATCTCCCTAATGCAATCAGTTTAGTAAATGACCATTTCACTAATATCATTCCTTTTTTTACCACAAGAATGGCTCCCTCAGAGTATACTACCCAGCAAAATAAAGAATTGGTGGTTAAGGCAACTGAATTTTCAATAATAGCAGGACACTTGTATAAAATGAGATCATATGAGATACTGTGCAGATATGTTCTTGAACATGAAAGACAGATGATTCTAGCATAAGCTCATGGAGGCGCAACTGGTGGAATATTTTGAACTATTTTGGAATACACTTCTTTATGATAATATTTCGCTTAAGCTTTCAAAAAAGCGATAAATTTAGAGAATGTAGTTAAAAGAGTTATTTATGAATATTTTTAATACTATCTAACAAAGGAGGAGTGAGAGTAGACATAAGGGATAAATAATTTGTAGTTATTATGGTATGGTTCTTATTAAGATCAAGGGAAATACTCTCTATCATATTTTTTTGATAAAATTTGGCTTGTCCCCATTGAAAGTACTACTATGTTTAGTTATCTGATGTACAAAAAGAAGATTTACAACGTGGAATCCAAAAGGCTCCCAAAAATCACTTCTAACTTTAGTCAAAACTACCACCTTCACCTTAAGTGTGGGTGGCATAAAGATGTCAAGTCTTGGCTCAACAATTGCAGAATTGGAGCTCAATATGGGAAGCAAATATAGTGTCAAAAATACTATTACCTCCAAGTTTAAGGACACATTGTGGGAGCCCTTCATAATGATAATTAGCTATGTGTGTTAGCGAGCACTAAGAAAAAATCAAACATCGCTACCTGATAAGAAATAATTCTCATGAGCTTCAGAGTGAGACCGGGCGGTGGTCTATTCCCAAGACTCCATGGAATGATAGGATCCGTCAGATTTGTGATACTAAGCAGGTGGAAGATGAAAATAATTTCCTTTTACACTACTTGACTCTTGCTCACATTCGCTTTCAATTCCATAACTTCTCCCACACTTCCAAACATTTTTACCTATTAAGCCAGCCCACCTATAGCAATCTTGGAGCCCTTATTTCCCCTCTCTTTAATCATAGAAGCAATACTGTGAAGAATAAAATTCAGATTCTTTTTCCTTTCTCGAGGTTTGATAGAATACATTAATGTTAATACATGTTAATCATCATCATCATCATTTTGACATGCCTTCATAGACTTATTAATAATATTTTGAACACATAACATAGCTTTTGAATTTCTTTCTGTAGAAATTTATATAACTGATATGTTATACAACCGAGATTCTACTGATGACACACTATTTGAATTCATGCACAATATAGAATCTCTTCTACCATTGATCATTAATTGTGGAAATAAAAACAATCGCATGCGCACATTAAAACCATAAACATTCACACATATGAACACAGTATTTTATGGGAAACCTTAAAGCTGAAAACCCCCAACTATATGTACATTATATGTCATAGAAATCATGTAACAATCATCATACAATGCTCCTCACAAGCTCTCAGTACAATCTCCAATTGCTACACACTAATCAGGTCCGATCTAGCAAAAAACATGCTCCAATCTCTGCCACCTGCTAGCCTGCCTCTACTGTGCAATCAATGCTAAAGAATGGTTCTGAATGAACTCGAATTGGTCCATATTTTCTCACACAATCCTCATTGGCATCTCCAACTACTATGTGTTGCAGATCATGCAACGCTATAGTCACAACTGATAGTCACACTGCTCTTTCACTTACCTCTTCACTGGTCTCCACTGAAACTTTCCATGCACTGTAGTTAACTGATGTATTCTTTAGTTGATTGATGAGTTAATAATTAGTGAATTAATTAATAATTAATTCACACCACTCTCACTAGTGTATCAATCAGTTAGACTAGATACAACTAGCTCAACTATGTTTAACTCAGTTAAACTGAACAGAACTCCACCAAATACCTCAATAACCCCACCAAACTCTGTCACATGAGTTCTACCTAAAGTATCCATGCAATAGCTCCACTTAACCCTCAGGAATAGCGTAATTCCTTCGATCAGCTCCTCTGCTACATTTGTGCACTTAACTGAAGTGCTCCAAGAGAATAAGATAATGTTTATAGTCCAAATATTATTAAGAGCTAATAATATTCAACATATCTATTTTTAGACTGGCAATCTAAAAATAGATTCCGCCCAATATGTCTAAAAATATAAGTCCATATATTTTTCCAACTTGACCAACCATCCATAAATAGCATCCTGCAACTCATAGAATATGATCGACATGTCTAAAAATGGACATAGTCTAAAAATAGACTTGCGCCAAAAATAGCCTATGGGCCCACTTAGTGAAGGAGACTCTTTTCACTAAGCTCATCATCTTGTTGCAATCTCAACAGTCCCTCTCAACAAGATAGGGATTATGTACCACCTCGATCCAGCCCCTGTGGTATTCAAATTTTCTCCTGGTGAGCGCCTTCGTCAAGATATCAGCATCTTGATCCTTCGTGGGAATGTATGAAAGTAACATGATCTTCCACCGCACACAATCTCTGATATGATGATACCAGATGTCAATGTGTTTAGGTCTATCATGAAATACTGGATTAACTGAGAGTTTGATGTAACTCTGATTATCACAATATATCACAGTAGGATCTAAGTGTGAACTGAAAAACCCGACCAGGATCTTCCTCATCCATATAGCCTCACATGTAGCCAAAATCACTGCCATATAATCGGCCTCTGCTGAACTGAGTGCCACGGATCTCTGCTTCTTGCTGTACCAAGAAATTTTGTCGACCTGATACTAAAAATCCCTCCAGATGTGCTCTTTCTGTCCATTGGGCTCCCTGCCCAATCTGCATCCGTGAAGCCACACAGCTTCACCTAATCCGACTATCTGTACCATAATCCATATCCCGATGTGCCTCTGAGATATCTTAATACATGCTTTCCTGCCTTCCAAAAGAGCTTGGTAGACTTAACCATAGCTTTTGAAAGCTAGTTAACATCGTAGCATATGTTAGGTCATGTATTGACTAGATACATAAGTGACCCCACCAACTATCGATAAACAGTGGCATCCACTACCTCTGCTGATGTAGCATCCTCTTTCCTCCATCCACCAGGAAGAGGAGTGTCAATAGGCTTGCAACCATGCATGTTGAACTTCTCCAATATCTCCCAGGCATACTTGCCTTGAGACATAAGCAGTCCATCACTGCGCTGCCAAATTTCCAATCCCAGGAAATAATGAAGGAGACGAGTCATCGTCTCAGCTCTTGCAAGGTATTTGCATGAGTGTATCCAAAAGTTCATCACTGTCGAGAATCCAGTCATCTGCATAAGTACAAGCAACAACAACTTACCCTCCACCACAATCTGGTATAGGTTCGGATCCGCCTCACTCTTGGAGAATCCAAGTCTAGTGAACTAACTGTCTATCCATGTGTACTAAGCACGAGGTGCTTGTTTCAACCCATACAACACTCTTTTGAGCTTGCACACATGTGACTCACTGTTGAAGATCTCAAAACCTTCGGGCTACTTTATGTGCACCTCCTCCTCAACCACTCCGTTGAGGAACGCAGTCTTCACATCCATTTGATGAATGTGCCACCCCATCTGTGTTGAGAGAGCAAGAATCAACCGTATGGAAGAATACCTTGCGACAGGTGTAAAGGTTTCCTCATAATCGATCCCCTTAGTTTGTGAGAAGCTTCAGGAAACAAATCTTGCCTTGTACTTATCCACACTTCCATCAGCTGCTTGCTTCACTTTGTAGATCCATCTCGAACCTACCACTGATTTCCCTTTTGGCCTTGGGACAATCTCCCATGCACTGTTTCTGACAATCGAATCATACTCTTCCACCATGGCATCTAACCATGCGGGGTCCTCCATAGCTTCCTCGAAAGAGGATGGCTCTGTCATGATACACTTGCTCATAAGAGCCATGTATCCATTATACTAGTCAGGTGACTGTCTCTGTCTGCGCTGTGATGTAGGTGCTCCTACAATCTTCTCTGCATCCTAAATCAGTCGCGTAGCTTCTGTAATGTGCTTCGGCCCTCTGATGGTTGGCACTGCATGAGTGGTTTCTTCCACTCCATGAACCTCCTCTTGTGGTTGATCCACATCATGAGGCTTATCCTTAGGAACTAATAGCTCCTCATCTACATGCAAGTGTGGCTCCCTCTCAAGCGAACACTTCATGGCTTTCTCCTCATGAAATTTGATATCCTGTCGCAAAAAAATCTTGTGATTGTCTGGCAAATACACACAATAGTTGTGGGGTGTATCAGTGTACCCCAAAAATATCCCAACCTTTGCAGTCGGCTCCAGCTTCTTCCTGGCATCCTTCGTCACATGAATGTAAACAGGTGAACCAAAAATCTTCAAATGATAAATATTAGGCTTCTTACCAGAAAACGCCTCCTCGGGTGTACTCATGCCAAGTATCCTGTGAGGACAACGGTTTTGCACATAAACAACAGTATTGCATGCCTCATCCCACAAGTGTATGGGAAGGCCCTGATCATACAACATCGCCCATGCAGCACCCACGACCGTTCTGGTATTTCGCTCAGCGACCCCATTCTGTTGTGGGCTATGAGGCGCTATGAGCTCTCTTCAAATTCCTTCTGCGCTGCAAAAATCCTTGAATTCGCCAGAGATGAATTCACCACCATTGTCACTCCTAAGAGCCTTCACCTGCTTCCCCAATTCTTTCTCAACCAGTGCCTTGAACTCACTGAACTTTGAGTATGTCTCGCTCTTCTTCTGCATGAAGAAGATCCAGCACTTCCGAGAAAAATCATCAACAAATATCACATAGTACCTGTGCTTTGTTGTCGAAGCTACTGAGAAAGGTCCACACACATCTGTGTGAATTCCCTCAAGGATCGTCGTGGCACGACTATCCTTTTCATGAAAGGTGGCTTTCACAAATTTTCCCAAAGTACATCCCTTGCACTGATCTGACTGTGCAAGTGTACCCTAGGGAAGCCCGGTAGAAATCTGCTACAAAATTTTCAAAGCACTGTGGTGAAGATGGCCCAATCTCCTCTGCCAGAGCTCGCCCTCATCCTGGCTCACCACTCCTTCTACCTTGCCTGCCATTGCTATGCAACCATCTACCTGCAACTGATAAAGGTTCTTAACTTGAACCCCTATCCTCTGGGTTTCACCAGTTGCCTTACTGCGCAGGAAAGCCTTTCCCTCGCTAAAGACAACATCACATCCCTTGTCTTCTAACATAGCCACAGAGATAAGATTCTTCTTCAATCCTGGAACATGCATCACTTCCTTCAATACGAAGGGTTTACCAGACTCCCTCTCAAAGGAAATGGCACCGATACCGGTCGCACTATATCTACCATCATTGCCCATCTCATCCAAGATCTTTCTCATCGAGATCAGTAAACAAATATTTGTCTCCGATCATGTGAAAATATGCACCACTGTCAAGAAACCACACTGAACCTATCATACTTGAGACCAAGCATGCGATCAACGAAAAATCTAGCTCAAAATTCAAGGCTAAGGCCTCTCTAGTTGCAGATCTAGTAGCCTAGTTATTTTTCTTCTTCTGTGGACAATTTGTGGCGTAATGTCTGTGTTGGTGACAGTGAAAGCACTTCACCTTGGACATGTCCTGCTTCTTTCCTTTTGCACTAGATTGAGAAGCATTCTTCTTGCTCTTCCCCTTCCTTGCTTTGGCAGCCAAAGCACAATTTTCTTCATCTGAATTCTTTGATGAAGATTTGTCCCTGGTACTTTGCCTTATCTCCTCTTACACAATATCCGACCAAAGTCGCTCGCATCCTAGAAATTTCTCCCAACCATTGACAGAGTCCTGATAGGAATGCCAACTCTTCAGAAGCCCAAGGAGAGCCAAGCTCACCAAGTCCTCATCATCTACAGTAACCCCCACACTTCCCAGCTCATCCCTACACTGGACAAACTTCATGAGGTACTTGGGTATACTGTCTCCTTTCTCAATTTTTATGTTCCTGAGTTTATCCTTGAGCGCCAACTTCCTCTGGTCACTCTTGCTTTGGAATAAATCTATCAAAGCTTTCCACATCAAGAATGGATAAGCTTTACCATGAAGGCTGGACACCACGTGATCCTTCACACCCTCCAACAGAATCCTTCAACATTTTGTTGTCTTCTTTTGCCATGCGTCAAGTGCGGCAGCATCACTAGAAGCAGGTTTTGGAATTTCTGCATCTATGAACTCCTTCAACCCATTGTCGTCCAGCACCACCTCCATCCTGTCCTTCCATGCAATATAATTCGAGCTACCCTCAAGGGCATACTCTAATCGCAATTCGTTGAAAGACATCTCAACTTCGACACCAAGAAAACACTACTGCAAATTCGAATTCCACCAGCTCAAAACTCAATCGCTTTAATGTTTTGCAATTGCTCCAATGATCAATATTGCTCTGATACCATGTAGAAATTTAAATAACTGATATGTTATACATCTGAGATTCTCCTGATCACACACTATTTGACTTCATGCACAATACAAAATCTCTTCTACCATTGATCATTAATTGTGGAAATAAAAAAAATCGCATGCGCACATTAAAAGCATAGACATTCACACATATGAACACATTATTTTATGGGAAATATTAAAGCTGAAAACCCCCAACTATATGTATATTATATGTCATAGAGATCATGTAACAATCATCATACAAAGCTCCTCACAAGCTCTCAGTACAATCTCCAATTGCTACACACTAATCAGGTTCGATCTAGCAAAACACATGCTCCAATCTCTGCCACTTGATACCTCGCCATCGCAGAGACAATCACCGCCAAGAATGGCTCTCAATGAACTATCCAATTGTCCAGCCTTTCTACTCATTTGCTCATTGGCATCTTGGCTTCTCCACTCACTGGTTATTGCAAATCATGCAACAATATAGTCACAACTGATAGTCACACTGCTCTTTCACCTATCTCTTCACTGGTCTCCACTGAAACTGTCCATGCACTGAAGTTAACTGATGTATTCTTTAGTTGATTAATGAGTTTATAATTAGTGAATTAAGTAATAATTAATTCACACCACTCTTCACTAGTGTATTAATCAGTTAGACTAAATACAACTAGTTCAACTATGTTTAGATTAGTTAAACTGAACACAACTCCATTAACTCCTCAATCAACTCCACCAAACTCTCTCACATGAGTTCTAACTAAAGTATCCATGCAATAGCTCCACTTAACCCTCAGGAATAGCGTAATTCCTTCTGTCAGCTCCTGTGCCACATCTGTGCACTTAACTGAAGTGCTCCAAGAGAATAAGATAATGTTTATAGTCCAAATATTATTAAGAGCTAATAATATTCGACATATCTATTTTCAGACTAGCAATCTAAAAATAGATTCTGCCCAATATGTCTAAAAATAGAAGTCCATCTATTTTTCCAACTGGACCAACCATCCACAAATAGCATCCTGCAACTCATAGAATATGATTGACATGTCTAAAAATAGACTTGCACCAAAAATAGCCTGCGGGCCCACTTAGTGAAGGCGACTCTTTTCACTAAGCTCATCATCTTGTTGCAATCTCAACACTTTTTCATACACTTCTTTATGATAATATTTTTCTTAACCTGTCAAACAACAAGAAATTTTAAAAATTCTTTAAAAGGAGTTATTTATGAATAGTTTTAATATTATATAATGAAAGAGCCACTTGAATAAAATGGTAAAATTTGTAAGGTTTAAACAATTTGTAGTTTTAATGGTATTTAAATATAAAATGAAGTTTTAAATTATTTTGCATAAATTTCTTTGTAATAAGATTGGATGAAAGATTTAAAAAAATTATAAAAAAATTATTTATAATCATTTTATAAAGTATAATAAAAAAAACTGAGGTATAAATTACTTAAGTCCAATTAGAATTGTTTACAATAAAGTTAATGATTTCAAATAATTATAATAATCCAAAGGTAGAGGATAGTTAAGTCTAGAGAAAAATTAACAATAAAGTTAATGAATTCACACATTATAATTATATATTAAAGAGATTTAGAAAAAAGAGATTAAAAATAACACATCAAAATATTGCATATTTAAAATATTTTTATATCGTTTTTCTTTAAAATTTTCTTATTAATATTAATTTAATTTAATATATTTAAAGTGTGATAACAAATAGATGTTATAGTCCAAAATTTTTTAAACCTCCAGGCCTGCTTTACAATGAAGTCTTCCCAGCCTTAAGGTGGAGTTTGAATAGTCCTTTTTTAAGGTGGAGTTTAATACCATTTGAATATGGTATGAGAAAAAAAGTGAAGGATATATATTTTTTTTTCAAGAAGTGAAAGGCACTTTAAAGGAAGGAGAAGGTTATTTTTTTTTTAAAGGCAGTGAGAGGCACTTAAAGGAAGGCAAGGGCAATTTTTTTTTAAAGGCATTTTTTAATTAAAAGGGGCATTCTTTATTTTGAAAATTGGTTCTGGAGATTACTGTTTTTTTTGCTTAAACAAGATGGCGAAAACTCAAAATGCCCGGTTTGAAATTGAGAAATTCAATGGCAAGAACAACTTCGAGATCTGGAAGGTAAAGATGCACGATATGCTGGTTCAACAAGGCGTGGAAAAAGCACTGTTGGGGAGGAGCAAAAGGCCTTCTTCCATGACAGAGGATGAATGGGTTGAGTTGGATGAAAGAGCTCTGAGCGCAATTCGGTTGTGCCTGGCAGATGACGTTCTATTCAACATTGTGTCAGAGAAGACCGCCGCAGGCTTGTGGATAAAGCTCGAGAAGCTCTACATGACGAAGTCCTTGACAAATCGGATTCTCCTGAAGCGGCAACTGTACAGTTTGCGGATGAAGGAAGGTACATCGGTTACTGACCATCTGAATGTTTTCAATACTCTATTGGTACAATTACAAAGTCTAGATGTAAAATTTGATTCAGAGGATAAGGCAATAACTCTATTGTGTACATTGCCTGAATCGTGGGGTCACTTTGTTACTTCCATAAGCTTCAGTAATGCAGCTGTCCTTGAGTTTGACGATGTGGTTGGAGCCATGTTGTCTGAGGAGACGAGGAAGAAGTCGAATGTTGACACCTCTACATCAGAGGCAATGATGGCTAGAGGTCGTTCTAGAGAAAGACGCTCTGGTAAGCGCAGCGATTCACGTTCAAAGTCGAAAGGGAAGAAGAGCAAAGTGAAGTGCCGGTTTTGTGGCAAATCAGGGCACTTAAAGAAAGACTGCTGGAAGAGACATCAAACAGAGAAGAAAGGAGACTCTTCGACAGAGAAGAAGGAGGCAAATGCGACAGATACAGGTTCGGCATCTGGTTCAGGTATGAGCGACGAAGTGTTGTCTGTTAATATGTCAAATCATGATCAACATTGGTTGTTAGATTCCGGTGCATCAAACCACATGTGTATTCATAGAGAATGGTTTAAGACATATAGATCAGTTAATGATGGAGTCGTGTACATGGTTAATGATGTCACATCTAATATTGTGGGGATTGGGAGCATACAACTGCAAATGTTTTATGGCACAACTAAATTGTTAACAGATGTAAGACATGTTCCAGACTTAAGAAAAAATCTAATTTCACTGGGAGCACTTGACACAAATGGATATAAAACTGTAATTCAAGGTGGAGTTATGAAAATCTATAAAGGAATTTTACTAGTAATGAAAGCTAAGAAAGTAGGAAATCTGTTTCAGTTAGAAGGAAGAACAGGGTCAGCTTATGTGTCTACGGTGTCTGAACATGACAGTAGTTCCATTCGCCTATGGCATCAAAGGTTGGGCCATATGAGTGAAAGAGGGTTGAAAATTTTGGCTGATCGCAAGTTACTTCCTAATCTAAAGTCTGGAAAGTTAGATTTCTGTAAGCATTGTCTGTTTGGCAAACAAAGTAAACAAAAATTTAAAACAGGCAAACATACTAGTAAAGGCATACTTGATTATATTCATTCCGATGTTTGGGGTCCAGCTCCTACAGCGTCATATGGTGGTTCGTCGTATTTTGTATCATTCATTGATGACTTTTCTAGGAAGGTGTGGGTCTACATGTTGAAAAGGAAGTCTGATGTTTTTTCAGTTTTCAAGCAGTTTAGAGCATTGGTAGAAAACAACACTGGTAGAACTATAAAATGTTTAAGAACTGACAATGGTGGTGAGTTTACTTCCAAGGAGTTTGACAGCTATTGCAAGGATGCAGGGATCGAGAGACATAAGACCACGATTTATACTCCTCAGCAAAATGGAGTTGCTGAACGCATGAACAGGACTCTTCTAGAGAGAGCAAGGAGTATGCTGAGTAACGCCGGGTTGCAGAAGGAGTTGTGGACGGAAGCTGTGGCAACATCTTGTTATGTGATAAACCGATCTCCATCGACGGCCATAGACTGCAAAATTCCACAAGAGGTATGGAAAGGACACCCTTGGGATTATTCTAAACTCAGAGTGTTTGGTTGTGATGCATATGCTCTAGTGCCTAAACATCAGCGAACTAAGTTAGATCCAAAATCTAAAAGGTATATCTTTGTTGGGTATGGTGTTGGAACAAAGGGATATAGATTGTGGGATCCTACTACCCGCAAAATCATCATCAACAGAGATGTAAAGTTTGATGAATCCTCTCTTGTACAGTTAGATGTAGATAGAAAATGGAAACAGGATGATGTATTTGATTTTCAGCACATTCAGTTTGACAACACTTCTAATGATAGTCATGATGACCATAGTTCAGATACTAGTCATGAACAGGTTTCAGAACATGAACAGGGTTCAGATGTAGGTCATGAACAGGTCTCAGATGGTGATCAACAAGAAGGTCCTACAGATGATAGTCAACCAGAAACATCCTTAAGGAGGTCGACAAGAATAAAACGTGTTCCGAAAAGGTATGATGATTATGTTACTTCAGTTGCTTTGACCGCTAACGATGATGAACCTCTGTGCTATCAGGAAGCAATAAAAGGCTCGAAAAGTGACAAGTGGAAAGCAGCCATGAAGGAAGAAATGATGGCCTTGAGTAAGAACGGCACATGGGATCTAGTTGAGCTTCCGAAAGACAGGAAAACTGTGGGGTGTAAATGGGTTTACAAGCTGAAACGGGGTGTGAATGATACGGAGGACAGGTACAAAGCGAGACTGGTTGCAAAAGGGTTTTCTCAGAAAGCAGGCATTGACTTTCATGAGATTTTTTCACCAGTGGTTAAAATTGTTTCAATTAGAATTGTGTTAGCTTTAGTTGCTTTGTTTGATTTAGAGTTACAGCAACTAGATGTTAAGACTGCTTTTCTACATGGAGACTTAGATGAGGAAATATATATGGAACAAACGGAAGGGTTTGTTCAGCATCGCAATGAGAAATTTGTCTGCAGGCTCAAGAAGTCATTATATGGCCTGAAGCAGTCGCCTCGGCAGTGGTATAAGAAGTTTGATTCTTTCATGTTGAGTCAGAAATATGTTAGAAGTGAATATGATCATTGTGTGTATTTCAAGCAATTGAAAAATGGCATGTTCATTATCTTAGTGTTGTATGTTGACGATATGCTTTTAGCAAGCAAAAGCATTGATGAAATCAACAGGGTGAAGACTCAGATGGCAAGGACATTCGATATGAAAGATCTAGGAGCAGCAAGACAGATTTTGGGCATGGAGATTTTCAGAGACAGGAGCAATGGTAAGTTGTGGCTATCACAACAGAATTATGTTGAGAAGATACTTTTGAGGTTTGGTATGAATAATGTGAAGCCTGTGTCAGTCCCTTTCGCTTCCCATTTCAAGCTTTCTTCGGGTTTATGTCCTAATACAGATGAAGAAAAGGATTATATATCTCGAATTCCATATGCTAATGTAGTAGGATGTTTGATGTATGCGATGGTTTGTACTCGACCAGATATTTCACATGCAGTTGGGGTTGTCAGCAGGTATATGGCAAATCCGGGTAAAGAACACTGGTCAGCAGTGAAATGGGTGCTTCGGTACTTGAGAGGCACAAGTGATTATTGTATCACTTATAACAGAAGCAGTGAATATGTTTGTGGATATGTTGATTCTGATTTTGCAGGTGATTTGGATAAGAGAAGGTCAACTTCAGGGTATGTCTTTACTCTTGCAGGTGGAGCTATTAGCTGGATGTCAAAGCTACAGAACATCGTTGCTTTATCCACTACTGAAGCAGAATACATTGCTGCTTCTCATGCTTGCAAAGAGGCGGTTTGGTTGAAAGGTTTGCTTGGTGAGTTTGGTAGGTTACAGGACAACATCAGGTTACTATGTGATAGTCAAAGTGCAATACATTTGGCTAAGAATCCGGCCTATCATAGTAAATCAAAGCATATTCCAATTAAGTACCATTTTGTAAGACAAGTTATTACTGAAAGGGGAGTCTCTCTTGAAAAGGTGCATACAAAGGAAAACTGTGCAGACATGTTCACGAAACCAGTTTTGTTAGAGAAGCTGCGTTGGTGTTTGGCTTCTCTTGGCTTGCAGAAAAGATAAATAATAAAGAACAGGGCATCAGGCTAATTTTTGTCAAGGTGGAGATTGTTGAGATTTTCTGTTTTGAATAGAATAGGAAAAATCTCAGTAGGTGACAAAAATTAGGAAATTGTTGCTAGATTAACTCCAGTTTGTTGGGAGGGAGTTAATGCTAGCTAAATTTGAGTTGAGAGTTGTTAGATTCTCCTGCTATATAACAGATAGCCATACGGATGTTTTGGAGAGAGTGTGTGAGAATTGTAATCTCCTGTTTGAATTAATAAGATTGCCAATGCCCTGTTGTGTGGACGTAGCCCAGGAGGTTTGGGTGAACCACGTTAAAAACTCTGTGTCTTTTCCTGTGCATGTTTTATTTGCTGTTGTTGTGGTTTTTCGTTGATTTAATTTGCTGCGCTCCAACAGAAATATGATGTTTTTGAGAAGTAAAATAATTTTTATATTTAATAATTTATATAAAATATGTGCAATCAAATAATTTTTTTTTTTAAGTATGGTTTAATGTTTTTTTTTTTTTCTATATTTCACAACATTTACTTTTTTAACATATTCCAATTAACTTGATTTTTATCTTCATAATTACAATTTTTTCATGTACATTGGTTATAATTTTTTTCAATTTTCTTTAATTAACATTTGATTTTAAAATAATTTAATTAAAAAAAATGAAAAAGAATATGTAAAAAACTTTAAAAAATATAAAAATATTAATAGTATAATTTAAACCAGTGTAACAACATAAGAACATTAATAGTGAAGATTATTTAAGGAAAAAAAAGTAGTACTGAAGTAAAAGATATAAAAAATTATAGAGAAATAAAATATACAATATTCAACTTTAATTTATTGCTTGTAATTTTATTTAATATGACCATAAATAAATTATATTAATTTAATATTTTTACTCTTAATTATATTTACCAAACAAAAGTTATAATCATAAGATACAATTGTAATTAATTTATTAAAAATGAATATTTATAAAGAAAATAATCTTAATGAGTTGCATTACAAACTACCATATTTCAAACAGAGTGTAACTTCTTTCTACAGACTCCACTGGAATATCCATGATTTTTTAAGAGAATTTTAATTTTGTAAAATATATTTTAGTAAAGTTTCAAACAAATTATTACATTTTATGTATTTTAAGTTTCATGTATTTTACATTATTTAATTAACTGAGATTAAAAAATGGAGTTTAGGTATATTTTAGTTTTTTGGCTTATTATATTTTATCTAAAGGTACATTTTGTTGAGAACTTTTGGTAAGATTATGAAAAAAATTGGTAGAAATTTTGTCCAATTTCAGAATTTTGGGTGGATTATGGATTTTGAGGATGCTAAATTTATTTCTATCATCACAAAAAAAATTCAAACACTCCAGCAATTTGATTTTCTGAATTTTTTTATACCAAATTCCCAAAAAAAAATCTATACTGAAAACTGGCTAATTTGTAGCCTTAATAAACAAAGCCATTGATAAATATGTAATCTTAATTAAAAAAATTGTACTGCTAAAAAAATAATCAAAAACCAAATACTAATAATATAATTTATACTAAAAACATTTATCTAAATTATAAATTACAAAAATCTTAAATCTAACATGAATCTACAACGTTAAAATTATCTATATGTGCTAGATAACTTGAAAATAATTGCCTAAACCTTTTGACAGAAATTGGTGACCCCAATAAGACAACTATTAATCTTCTACTCGAGATTGTTGTCCACACTCTGGCCATTCTGCACACATGCGACGAACCAATCATCTCCCAATCAAACGACCTTATTATCTGGAGGGATCCCTGATCAAGAAGGTCTTGTAATGGTGCAGGGTTTTCTCCACTCCTGCTGCGTTTTCTTTGCTCCGCAAAATAATCTTTTACCCATCTGCCGTTGCCATGGATAAAGTTGGGCTGCACGGCTAACTGTATTGTTTTTGGAGTATTACTGGTTTTGTTTCAGAACCCTTGAATTCGTACAATTCAAATCTTTAGGTAAATATTAATTTGTAATGGACCCTACTCCTGCCAGTATTCAGAAGATGGAGGGTATTGTTACCACTGTGTTCATTTCAATGGAACGATTATCTGTTCTTATTGTTGTAGTGGGCTGACATGCTAACAGATTTGCAAATGCCTTTGATGCGGTTGGAACTTGGAGGTGAAGAATTGTGATAAATTCAAGCAGGTCGTTTTTTTTTATATTATTATTACCAAAATTAAAGGTAACAAACTACTGGGTTCTCTGCAGTTTTAGCTTACTTTCGTGGATGTTCCGGAACGAATTCCCTTAGGGGTGAAGAGTTAGGCATGTGTGAAACGGAGACAAACAGTATTCGTGCACCATCATGTAATTATGACATCACAAAGATGAGATTTATTTTTTGAATAAGAATCTCAGGTGTGTGTGGTTATCTTTGTAGTCTATTGATACATAAAAGAGAAAGAAAGTTCAGTAATATTCCCAAACTTGTATTATACTAACAGAAAATAGAGAATATGAATGAACCTTGGTTTTCTTTCTTTTATATATATATATATATATATACGGACGACTATTATATCACATAAATTTGGTATTCTTATTATATCAATTCACAGATCTCCTCTCCGACTTTGATTATTACATGATGGTGCAGGAATCCCGTTTGTCTTCGCTCCATACAAACCAAACCTCTGCAACAGCACAAGGATGATGGTATCGTCGTCACAACTTTTCTCTTCTGATTGAACAAGCCCAAGCCCAGCGTAGCCAACTCTGTTTAACGTTGTGGTTATGGAGGGCAGAATAGTCGTCAATGTATCAATTTTGTAACCCAAAGAGTTAAGGATGATATTCCATAAGCATGTGGCTAGTCAACAATTATATAAGTGTGGCATGCTCATTGGATAGTTTTTAGATATAATAATTATTTATATGAATATTTTTTTGGATGGTGTTAAGCAAAAACTTCATGGAAAAAACCTCTGCATCTGAAAAATTTAATAATATGAATAATGGTGGAAAATGTAAATATTTTGTAATTGTTTTGTTTTTAATAGTATTTTAGTGAAAAGGTTAGTTATATTATGATGTGTACTAAACGTAACAAATCAATATTTTATATTATATTATATTTTGATTTGTATTAAATATATTAAATTAATTTCTTAAAATTCAATGTGTTTTAATTTTACATGATAGATTAGATTATGTGTTATTTTTATTGAATTTTGATTGAAGCAGTTTATTGTTCTGGTTACTTCTTAGCTTTTTTCCATGCTTCTAGCTATGTGTTGTGTTTTAGCCAAATTGAAGCATTACACAAGTTTTATATTCAATTTCATTTTGTTGTTTCTTTCTATTTCAAGATACAATCTTAGACTTCCTGTTAAACGAGTTTCTGTAGTTGATTTTCTATGATCTAGACTAGTAACTAATTAGAATCTGAATATTTTATTGATTCAACATTTAATTATTATTGTATTTGATAATTTCTTTCCGGGACCTTTGTCCAATGGCTCTCATGTGGTTTCCAATAGGTCGAATTGAACAAA
Organism: Pinus albicaulis; assembly: GCA_034641835.2. Taxonomy (NCBI): domain Eukaryota; kingdom Viridiplantae; phylum Streptophyta; class Pinopsida; order Pinales; family Pinaceae; genus Pinus; species Pinus albicaulis. Next base: position 839,014,241 of record CM076583.1, read on the forward strand.
TAATGAGTATGTACTATCATATTTTTCCATTAAATTTCATGAGAGTTAGCTATGAATTAAACCAGTAATGAGTATGTAATATCATATCAGTGATGAGTATGTAATATCATATTTGTTGGAATAAATTTGATTTGTTGGAATAAATTTGATTTATTGAAAAAATCAAAATTGTTAGATACATAGTGATGTGATAGATTAATCACTGTGATAGATTATATGGTTTCAATAGCCAATACCATTAAAACCCATAAATTATCACTGTTGAAGTCTTATGACTTTAAAAGGCATAAGGATTCTCATTATAAAGTTCATTAATATTAAAATTCATAATATTAAAGACCCTTGGCTCTCTTTTATATCTCAATGGACGACTATTATATCACACAACTTAGCTTTGGTGTTTTTATTTTATCAGTTCAGAGATCTCCGTCTCTGATTATTACATGATGGTGCATGAAAATATTGTTTGTCTTCGTTACATAGAGACCAAACCTAAGCCGCAACACAATGATGATGGTATCGTGGCGATAGTCTTTGTCATCTGTTTAAGAAACCCAAGCCATCGTGGACAGCTCTGTCATTGCACAGTTTAACATTCTGGATATGGATGACAGTATAGTCGTCATTGTAGAAATTTTGTAACCAAGAGTTAACTAGAGTAATATTCCAAAAGCATGTGCCTAGTCAATAATGATATAAAAGAGACATGGGCATTGGATAGGTTTCAAATAAAACAATTATGTAAATAGTTTGTAAGAAGTACCGGTTTTTCCCCGAGTAGTTTAGTGGATACAATAGTTATATTATGGTTTACATTAAACGTATCCGTTCATTTTTTTATAATTGAATTTTTCATTTACAAAATAATCTTCAGTTTCAATGTATTTTAATTTTATATAATAAGTATGGTAATATTTCTCTAATGTCTTTAACTAAGTGATTTAGTAAAAGAATTACTATACAATTTTTATTCTCAATTTCATTCACTACTTTTTATTATTTTAAGATACTATACTCAACTTTCTAAATGCATATTTTATGGTTGATTTTATATTATGTAGATTACATATTGAATTAGAATAATTTATGCACTCCATATTCAATTATTAGTGTATTTGATAGTTCTTTTCAAGCACCTTTCCAATACCTCTCATGTGGTTGATGGACCAATTGAACAAGTAATGAGTATGCAATATCACATCTGTTAGCGAAAACATCCATGGGGATGGTTTAGGGCATGGTATTACAACCCATGGATTACATGTCTTGATGTCTTTAAAAGGTTTCAGGATTTTCTATTTTAATGTGCTTGAGTTGAATGGAACGGAGGCATGATGTTGGAGGGACTGGGTCATTTTAATTCAAAGCATGACTTAGCTTAAGCCATAAGATGATAATAGATCTATTATCTAGTAGTGTGTTTAACTTCTTATTGTTATGATTTTTTTCTTTAGTATTGTTGTAGTATTATTAGAGCCAATGGATTGTGGTCTATAGAAGGAGGTGTTCTTGACGTTGAAGCTAAATTATAGAAATCCTATTAGTATTTTTTCAGCATATCTAAAGATTTAGGAAGAGGAGCAGAAATGGAGGTAGTAGGGGGGGATGCAACCACAAAAATGAGATCTAGTGAAGAGGGCACCTGGAATGAGTAGGTGTGTAGACATGACAGAATAGTTATATAATTTCTAGACAATAGTAACAAAAAAAATTAAAAAATTACATTGGAGGTGAAAATTGTAAATTGCATATATTGGCTCATATGCTATAGAACTTGGCTAGACATGAAAAATTATTATCTTTGAGATGAAAATTTTAAATTAAGTGTATCTAGGCATATGAGTGTAAGACATGGCTAGGAAAGTGTACCATTTCTATAAAGTATTTGAATATACCTAGGCGATATGGGAGGAGAGCATATGGATTTCCCCAATCAAATTTAAAGGGGAGAATGTTAGGGTTAACTTGACTTAGTGACAGAGTGAAGTTTGTGAGGTCCATAATGGATGGTTTTAGGCACATGGTTTTGGTATATGTCCTATTAGAACCCATGGATTACATATGATGATGTCTTTAAAAGGCTTGGTGAACCTTGAGTGTGATTTACATGAGTTTAGAAAAGGGCTCACTATGTGGGGCCAAGATTTTTGACTACTTGAATTCCTTTAACTCAATGCATGGTTATATTTAAGACATAAGATAATAATATATTTAATAGTTTTTTTTTTCCATTTTTGAGTTTTCTAGGATAACATTAATGTGTTTTATGTGTTCTTACTACTACAATTTTTTTTTTTTTGGCATTCCTTCATTTTTAACAAAGCACCTTTATGGTTAAATAATTTAAATTTGAAAATAAATATCTATATAAAGTACCAATTACTTAGTTTCTATCATCTTCAATGTGAAGCTTAACATTCGTCACTAATGGAGTAAACAATTTTTGCAGTCATTTGGTATTGAATATTTTAATAATTCCTTATTTTAATATTTACTTTGAGCGATAAATGTTTTACCATCCCTCCTCCAAACCTCAAAGGATATATAGTTATACAGTTTTCCAATCTTCTCCATTTCAAATTCTTGTCTTTTGATATTTACTCATATGATTAAATCATTAACTTACAATGAAATGAAAGAAACATTCTCATGTTCTTCTTTCTCTATGTAAATATTTTAGATCATCCTTACTTTTTATGAATCCGTGTTTGAAGAAGAGGCTATGAACTTGTTTATACATGTGATTTTGGAAGTTGTTTTAGACTAAATTGTGCTTTACTTAACTTCAATCAAATATTTTAAGATCCTTAGTTTAAAAAAATTTCTAGTTGAAGAAGGTATATTTCTTTCTCAATTCACCATTCAAATTGTGGTTAGTAGATAACAAAATCACAAGTATAATGGTGTTCATTTTACTTATAGATTCAAATGTGTCATCATAATATTTTTTATTTTTTTTTAAGTATCGTTTTGCAACCAATCTAACATCAAACTTATCTATACTATCATCATAAGAAAATTACATTTATAAACCCATTTTGAGTCTATATAAACCTTATTTTTAGCAATTTTTTTCATTCCCAATTTTCATTTTTAATATGGAATCATATAATTTACTTTGCTTTTCCATAACATTTATCCATTCTTTATGTTCCTTTTTTTTTCTCAAAATTTAAAGGTACTTGGACACCCATGACTTCATATGTTAAAGCACAATGTTTGTACTTGATTTGTGTTTCAATTTTCATTTTGCTTTTTCATTGTTGATATTAAAAATGTTTCACACCTTGGTGTAGTGGCTACACTCCTTGGTGTACCCATATGGTGTGTAGCTTCAAAACCACTTTGATATTCAACACTAACTTGTTGATGCACGCCTTCTCTTACTTTAACACTTTCAATTCCATCAACAACAAATTTCCTTACATTTTGACTATTTTCTTTATAATGTATACATATTCTATTTTTTATTTTTATTCAAGTATATGGTATTTTAGGAAGAAATACATACTTTTAATTAGATATAATTGTAAAATAAAATTACTGATTTCATTCAGTTTGCATTTTCATTATTGATATTTATAACGCCTCACACCTTGGTGTAGTAGCTACACTCTTTGGTGTACCCATATTGTGTGTAGCTTCAAAACCACTTTGATATTCAACACTAACTTGTTGATACACACTTTTTTTTACTTTAACAGTTTCAATTCCATAAACAACAAATTTCTTTACATTTTGAGTATTTTTTTAATGATGTATACATATTCTATTTTTTATTTTTATTTAAATATATGATATTTTAGGAAGAAATACATACCTTTAATTAGATATAATTGTAAAAAAAAAAATTATTTTTTTCATTTTTAATAAACAAAATTATTAATTAAAGATGAAATCATTAATTTAAAATTCACTTTCTTTATTACAACAAAAATTTATGTAAAAGAATGAATATTATAAATAATAACAGTAATGCCTTACCCAATATATTAAAATTTGAAAATATAAAAATTATTTGAAAGTGTGTATTGGACCCAAATAAATACTTTGATTACATTTGATGAGATATTTTTATGAGATGATAGGTTCATTTCTTTTGAAAGTTAAAAAATATAAAGTGGCACATATCTAGCCAACTTCATACATTAGATTATGTACACCTATCTACTTAGTCAAAGGTAGCCAACTAAACATTTTGATTAGATTTGGTGTAATTTTTTTATTGAATGATAAGCTTGGTACCTTTAAATGCTAGAAAATGGCACATATCTTATCTAGTGGAAAAATACATCATTAGTGTGATCGTGTCCTCTTTTGTTAAAGTTGAGAAGACAATTTAGTGGCTAAATACTTAGGCTAAGTTTTGTTTAGTGGGCATCATATCATGACTACCCTTTCTTGAAAGAGGCGTCGCAATCATTAAACGTAGAAAATTTCCGTATATATTTCCTATTAAAAAATGAAATGGACCTCAGAATAAATCGAACAAAGAAAAACTTAGGGCGTGCCAATATTATGGTGCCATTGCGTTGGCGAGGATGTCATACAAATTCTAAGCCAGTTTTAATAATTCATATGACATAGAAACAAATGTGCAAAAGAATATAAGAACAACCGGTGAATAATTTATACAAAAATACAATTTGATTGACACTTTTAACAACTATAAAATATCTTTAATGATTCATACTTTATGATTCATATTGTACAAATGGAGTGGTTTTTAGTTTTTGATAGTAGCCACAATTTTAGACTTTAATCGTAAAAAAAATTATGATATTTAGACTTTTAAAAGTGCACCAATTTTGGATTTTCACATCTCTTACGAAATAATTTAATAGTATTATAATAAATGAGAAATAAAAATAATAAATTGTAATAATATATTATAATAAATGTTAATGATAAATAATAAATTGTGATAATATATTATAATAAATGTTAAAGATAAATATAGAATACATTATTATATTTTATACAATGATGTGATAGTTATTTGTATTATGTAGCAACATTTATAATGTATTATATATTAGTTTTTATTATTTTGATTTATTTTTTTTAATAAAGATATAGGTTTTGTTTTCATCTTTATATGAAGTGTTGTGTTATTTTTATAGTTTTTATGTTTATTTTTATTTACATCTTTAATTATTATGTATATGGTTTGCGTTATATATATATATATATATATATATTTCTGAAGATATAATATATTTTTCATAATATTTTGTTGCACCTCTAGTCTTATTCTTAAGTATCTATCACAAAAACATAAAGTACTTTTTATAATATCTCTTCCCCATTCCAAATCTCACCTTTAAGTGGGGTGGGGTTGCTTTTTAGTAATATCTCCACCTCGCCCCACACTCACCATTAGATGGTTTTTGGGGTAAGATATTATGATAGATATTTTATGCAAAAAATAATATATGGGGAAGATATTATGCAAGATATTTTATGTAAAAAATATTATCTTTTGGATAATATCTCTCAACACACAAACACAATAAATCATATATTGCATAATATCTCCCCCCACAACTATCGTTACATTTAGATTCTTAGTGGGGGTAGATATTATGAAAAACATAAGGGTGCGAGTGAGGGAAAATATAGTTGAGGTAGGGGATGATATTATGCAAAACATTATATATCTTTTGCATATAACATTTCCCCCCACCATCACTTTATATTTTTCATAAGATCTCCCACCACATACATGACCCAACACCCATAGTCATCACTCTCATTTAAATATACTAATAAATTTATTTTATCTACAATTTTAATTTCAAAACTTATATTATAAAATAATATAGTTGTATAGAATTCTTTCGGTAATAATCACATTCAAATAAACTTTGTCGACGCATTTCGAACCAACCAGTGATGAAACTGGTTGGTTTGAAATGCGTCGACAAAGTTCATTTGAATGTGATTATTACCGAAAGAATTCTATACAATTTTAAGATGGATCACAAAAGCCAAAATTCGAAAAACAATATAGGTTATAGGTTAAGATTAGAATTTGAATTATGCTAAGATTTCTTTATTTAGCTTTATCATATTCTATTTTTATTATTTTTAAACAGTTACATTATATTCATACTCCATATTCGCACTCCAAAATATATGAGGAAAAAATGATTCTAGTAATATTTACAAACAAGCTCACCTTGATCGGGTGATAGGGACTTACTACCCTATAAATAAAGTATGTAAACTGTGACTAACTTTCAACTTTTCATGCTTCAACATGAGAAATGGCTGTTCCAACTTCTCTCAATCGAAAAAAGTGATTTATAGAATGAATTGCTTAAGTAGAGTTTTTCACTGTCATTATTTTTCGGAATGGAATAACATCTTTCTATATTTATATATATGTTTTCCTTATAAATGACATAATTGTATTAAATTTTTAGGTGTTTCAAACCAACTAATATGTTTCTTCATTAGGACGATTAGATAACCTGGTTCAAAACATGTTAGAAATTAATACATTTATGTAATGGATCTAGAAGACATATTGTTGGAAATATCGTCATTGATGGAAAAGGATCAGAAAGGAGTTACACCAAAATTATCATTGATGGAAAAGGAGAAGAGAAGCAACAAAGAGGCAAAGGAGCAACATGGAGAATCTTTAGCGTGATTATTTAAGGAAAAGAAGCAACAAAAGAACAAAGGTAGTCAAGGTAGTTAAGGCAGTGAAAGGAAATGAAAAGAAGCAGAGACACATCAAAGACAGAGAAGCAAAAAAAGCAGAGAGGCAACGAATGTAGAAGAGATACAAAAAAGACAGAGAAGCATCCAAAGCAGAGAGGCAATGAATGTAGAGAGGTAGCGAATACAACTAATAAGGCAGCAAAGGCAGCAAAAAATCAGAAATAACAGAGACAAAATGATTACCATAGAGGTAGCAAATGCAGCAGAGAAGTAGTCGAGACAATGGAGGCAACGAATGGAGCAGAGACAAAAAATAAGCAGAGACAAATTAAGGCATTTATATTTTCCAGGCACAACGAGGACCAAAGATCTTGCACAAAGATGATTAAACCAAGAGAGAGAGGCGAGAGCAGAGAAAAAGAGAGGGCTTTAATCAGTAGCTGTTGAGTGTCTAACTTGGGATGACATTCATTAACAAAGACAAGCACAGGAGGAACATCGTGCAGAAACGAGAGTTAGAGAGCGGGACAGTGTAAACAAATGAAAAATCGACTAAGGCAGAGAATTCTTTGAAGAATTCCAAGGGAGGCGAACGAACGGTCAGGATTAGATTGCAGAAGTGAAGGCGAGAGATGGACGGTAGTGATCGAATCGCATCAGGAGTGATTTCGTAAATTGCAACATTTAAGTGTTTAGCATTAAGGTGTTGCATGGTAAGTTAAAGTATTTGTGATGCGAAATGGAGAAGACACATGTTGGCACAGTGAAACATTGCAGATCGCAAGAAATAGAGTATAACCAAAAATTAAATCTTATAAAGTGCGAAGTGTGATCATATGAGGACCATTAGATCTGGGGGAAAATCAAGGACAGACGATGAATCACTAGACCACACATCGCAGCACTTAAGGGATAGCAGGAAGGTGACCGCAAGTTAATTTAAAGTTTTTGCGATGGGAAATGGAGGGACACGTGTCGACCTTGAACAACATCGCATCTCGCAAGAAATAAGATTTAACTTTGAAGACCTCGAAAGGTATGTTGTTTTTGTTGGGATGTGGTAAGGATCAAGCAATGCGATGTGATGAAGGGATTCCACGTGGCATCACTGCACTTGAGCACAGATCATAGATTTCATGGTTTAAGGTTTATCACTAATGGTAGATTGGGAAACCTGCGGGCAAGCATTTGCGATGAGATATGATTGATCAAGCACTATGGGACCTAATAGCCCTTGTTCCCTGTATGTTATATGTACCATATTATAAATTTTATACTATTGATTTCTAATCGTATGTATGTTATATATATGCGTTGTTGATCGATAAACGTATGTATGTTGATTAAATCTCGGATTTGTAATCTGCCACATGTATAAAGGGAGTTGTATGTCGATCGTATTCCACATGTCACAAAGAAATGATCTGACGCAAATAAAAGGACCAGGAGCTCGGGCAGAACAATGTTACGTCAGTAAAGCTAACGAAGGGGCTGAATGCGGAAGAAGAGTTGGGCGAAAAGGGGCAGTTATGCAACAAAGGTGGAATATAATGGCAGAAGCAGAAAATATACAAAGACATCAATCAAAAGAGGAAAAACGCATAGCAAAGCAAAGAAACTGATGGGATGAGTACATAATTGATTGTAACTGAAAATGTATTATTTATTTTTATATTTTCTGTGATGCAAAGACAAGTCTCCATAGGCAAAGAAAGACTCCAATTTGATATTGTTATGATTGTATATATTGTTGTAACATTCAGAATATGCCGAGTGAGGAAATGAGTGGGTGAAAGGCAAGGTTCGTGCCTTTTCACTTCATATTCCCTATAGAATGAAAACAATCATGAAGTTATCTATATAAAATAGGTAATATCCATGTACAGAATGTTATGAAAACACACACACACACACACACACACACACAGAGTGTGTGTGTGCAGAAAAATTGAAGACAGTTGAAGACTGTTAGAAAGCTGTAGAATGGAAGAGAGAAAAAGAATATAAGAAAGATGCATATGGTTGGAGAGTGAAAGCATAAGAGACGATTGATAGATATATTGTGCATATCAAGAGATGATATGAAGCAGATATGAAGGCTAAAAAGATAGCAGTGAAGGAGTAAAACAGAGCTGATATCCAGGGAAATCCACATATGATTTTATTGTAGTGTGAGAGAGTTGGTGCTTCGATATCAAGTTATAGCTTGATATATGTCTAGTTGTAGCTGGTTGAGATAGGAGCCTCCTGTGGGTTGTAGCCTGTAGAAAAATACATGGGAGTTGGTGCTTCCGTTTCAAGTTGTAGCTTGATAGATGTCCAGTTGGAGCTGGTTGATGTAGGAGCCTTCTATGGGTTGTAACTTGTAGAAAAATACATGGGATTTGGGGCTTCCGTTTCAAGTTGTAGCTTGATAGATGTCCAGTTGGAGCTAGTTGAGGTAGGAGCCTCTTGTGGGTTGTAGCCTGCAGAAAAAATATGGGAGTTGGAGCTTCCTTGCAAGTTTTAGCTTGTAGAATTTGAGGTAGTAGCCTGCTGTATGTTGGAGTCTACAGAAAATTAGTGGTGAGAGGGAGTTGGAGCTTTCATTTGCATCACAACAATAATAAGATGTGGTTTTCTCCCTTATGGGTTTCTACTTATATCTGTTGGCTATGTTCTTGATGATTACGTGTTGATGTGATGTTTTAATCTGCTTAATTACTTGCTCTACACACATTAATTTTTTGATTCATTATGTATTAAGCTGCTTATGAACTAAAGGTGTAATTGAGTTGAATGAAAAGAGTTTTAAATGCCCATGAATGTACTAAATTGGTTTACCCCCCTGCTCTCAGTTTAGCTATTATTTCATAAATTGGTATTGGAGGCAGTTCCTCTGTATCATTTTAACAACTGGAAGGATATCCTAGTTCCCCAAGATGGCTAGCCTAGAAAGATGCTCAACAATAAAGCCCCATTTTTTACTGGCCCAAACTATGATTTCTGGAAAATAAGAATGGGGACATACATAATGTCTCTAGGAATAGAAGTTTGGGTTCTTGTGGAAGAAGGATATGCTCCAAAGGATACTGACACAAAAAAATATGTCAAACAAAATTTCATAGCCAATTCAAAAGCCATGAATGCACTTTTGAGCGGTCTGTGTGAGTCTGATTTTATCAAGGTAATGGACAGTGTGACTGCCAAAGAAATATGGGATACATTAGAAAGTATCCATGAGGAAGATAAAAAGGTGAAGATGGCCAAGCTGCAAACCTATAGAGCTCAATTTGAAAATTTAAAAATGAATGAAGATGAATATATAGCTAGTTTCTTCTTAAAGGTTGTGGAAATTGTGAATAACATGAAAAATCTAGGAGAACCCATTAATGAATGTGTAATTGTGCAAAAGATATTGAGATATTTACCATCCAGGTTTAACCCTAAGGTTTCAGCCATAGAATAAATTACAAATTGGGAAACCTTGACCATGAACCAATGGCTTGGAAGCTTAACAACTTATGAGATGAGACTTCCACCAAGGAATTCAAATGTGAGGGAGGCAGCCTTTAAGGTATACAAGTGCATGAAAGAGAAGCAAGATACATGGTCATGCTCAGATGAAGAAGAGGAAAAATTCATCAAAATATTGGATTAACGCACGCGTAAATACAAAGGTGAAGTTCCATTTAAGTGCTTTAAATGTGGAAGAGTGGGGCACTATACATCTAAATATCCTCATAACAAAACAGAGAACTAGCCACAAGAGACTGAGAAAAACAAAATAAATAAATTCCATAAACGAAAGAGAGGCAATAGAAAAGCATTTTATGCTCAGTAAGATAGTAGCACATTTGAAAGCTCTTATGAATCCTCAAATGAAGAAGGAACCTCTGAATTTGTGTTGATGGCCAAGGAAGAGCCTGAAGGATTCCTTCTGGAAGATGAGGAAGAAGGTGAGGTATATCTTGAGGGGGAGCTAAGGAGTGCACTGGAGGAAATATACAGACTTAGAATCAAGTGCAGAAAACAAAAAGACATTCTCCTGAAATATGTAAAGGAAGAACCTAATTCGGAAAACCTCATTCAGTTGAAAGTAGAACCTGAAGAAGCTAGGAATGTGGAAGACAATCTGCTTAAGAAAATTAAAGTTAAACATTAAGAGGAAGAGAAATTGGAAAAAGAAGTAGTATCCCTGAGAAAGAAACTAGAAAATTCTCAAAGGGAGTTATCTATGAACACTCCACAAATGAAAAGCTCTGAACAATTGGAAAAAATACTAAATGCTCAAAGATATCCTCTCATAAAGACTGGGATAGGATATGAAGGAGAAAATTGTATGTCCAAGGTAGAAGATAACAAGAATATCATTTTTGTAAAAGCTGTAATGGAAGCAGCTCAAAAGATTCCTACAAAATTAGAAGTCAGCAAGAACATGATTTGTAAGGAAACAAATAGAAATAAGCAGCAACATGAAAGGACAGAGAATGAGAGGAAGAAACATCCAACTGCTAAAGGCTCATATGCTCCTAAGGATGAATTGAAACAATTGAGAAGATGTCAAAGGAGGTTCCTTCCTCCTGTGAGAAGTATCACTTGTTTTGACTGCCACAAACTCGAATATACTATGGCACATTGTAAGACAAAGAAAATCTATTCCAACTAACTAAAGGTGCATCCAATGAAAATATTACTTCAAGCAAACAAATGGAGAAGACAACAGATCACCAGGTACACAAATCATTTCCATGGATACTATTGTGCATGCCATGATTTTGGACATAAACTTGTTGAATGTAAATTATGTTCAAAAGGGAGCACAAAATATTATACATCAGCTCAAACGTACCTTGGTAAAATAAGATGTTATGTATGCCACAAGCTTGGTCACAAAGCAAAAGATTGTAAGTTGCCATATACATTAAATAACTATAGACAGATGATGGAATCCAATCAAATCAGACAAAATTGTGAATTAAAAAGAAGTGCATACATTATGAAGAACCCCAATAAAGTATGGAAGGAAAAGAGAAGTGGGGAGCCTGTTACTTCAATAACATAATGAATCCATCATAGTCTCAGGGGGAGTTCCTCTAGGAAGCAACACAAATATCTAGCAAGCAATAAATAAGAACCAACATCCCATGGGGAGAGCAGTTCGTAATTAGTCCCCATAAAATTAGTATAAGCAGAGCTCTATGGAATAAGAACAGCTAAAAGTTCAGAAATGGAAAGTACAATTCCTCTAACAGAGAACTATAGAGGAAAAAGAATACCTGAAGCATTCAATAGCCAACAGGTTGATGGAAGGAGAGAAGGCAATAAGAAGCCATGGTGGTAGAGGGAACATTAGCCATGAACATGTAAGCTAAGAAGACAACAACACAGTAAGTGATGAATGATTAAAATCACAAAAATTATGCTGTGAGCTATAGAACTGGAAATATCCATAGAGGATGATCACACTGTGCATCACACTACAATAGTTAGCAATGAAACAAATTTAAGAAGGATGAGTAAGAGAAATTTTTATCATCATTATATCATTTCATATTTCATTTATAGAAGGTCCCCTTGGATAAAAACTGTTAAATGAGTGATAAAACTATGAGTGGTCTGCCCTCGTAGTTTCCAAGTAAAGAAATTAAAGATGCCTTCCCGAAGATCATTATGTTAGAACTGTTGAATTGTATATAGGGAAACAATGATTTTGAAGCTGTCCTAGAAAGGAATATGTAGTGAAATCATTTTAAACCAGAATGATAGAATAAGAAAAAGGTTAATGATGCCAAGGTAAGATTAAATATGTTGATGATTGTTCTTAAGAATAGTGGAGAGCTCAATAGTAGAAACTATGAAGGTTGTCTTAACTATGGGTGCATGTGCAAGCTAAAGTGAAATTACTGCATAGCTTATCAAATTAGTACCAATTGGTATTTGGATCAAGTACCTCGACTATCAGCAGAATACCGAGTGTTATCAGTGAAGCAGTGGTATGGTACAGGTCCTCAGGATCAGAGTATTATGGCAGAAGTACATCAAGGTAGTATACCCAGCGTTATCTGCATTATTAAAGCATAAAAAGGTCAATGTCAAAAGTGAAAAAGGATCATTATCTTGTTTACACTTGACTTAGTATATTTAATATTGAAGCAATATCTATTTCTAGATATAACTGCATGCCTTCCTCCAGTTAGCACAGATATATCTTCAAGGCCTCCTTCTTAAGATAAGGCATAAAATTGTGTTAAGTCTGTTTGCTGAGATTTCAATTAAACAACTTGAAGATGTTTTTCTGAATATCATCATGATAGAACAGTTAAAGTATTTGAAGTATGAAGGACTATTTGTGTTAATCTTACATTTGAATCTCAAGAGTCTGTTATTGATTCATGTAAAACATACTTCAACACAAAGGATTTGTTGGTATTTCCCCATTAAAGAGAGGTTGAATATCATGTTTAAGGCCATCCCAAAACAATTTTTTCTTCACCCTGTGGTAAGTTTCTAAAAATCCTGAGTGTCCTCCTAAAGGAGAAGTGTGCAATTCCAAAAGAATCTTTTGTTTTATTTGGGAATTCTTACAAAGATATAAGTGATCTTTGTACCATAAAAATCATTTTTCCAACTAAATGAATCAGATGTACTAGGATCTTGCTGCAATTTTTGAATGAGTGTCCATACTTCTTTTTCATTCTTCCATTCATCTCTTGCTTCGGTTATCCAATCTGGTTGGATAATAGAAATGACACAGAGCAATGCCTCCATCACTTCATTCTTTCTTGAGAGTGCATCTGCAAAAGCATTAAGCTTCCCTTTTTTGTAGATTATTTCAAAGTCATAACCCAACATCTTTGTGACCCATTTTTGTTGCTCTTCTGAAGATATTCTTTGTTCCAAAAAGTTTTTAAGACTATCATGATCAGTTTTTACCTTGAAGTGTCTTCCCATTAGGTAAGTTCGCCATTTCTTTAGTGCATGTAGTATTGATAACATTTCCTTCTCATAAATAGGTTTCTGTAAATACTTTCCTTTGATTGGAAGACTTTCAAAAGCAACGGGTCTTCCTTCCTGCATTAAAATAGGACCAATTCCATTTCCTGAGGCATCACATTCCACAATAAAGGTTTTTGTGAAGTCTAGCGTAGCTAAGACTGATGCTAGGCACATTGCCTCCTTAAGATGTTCAAAGGCCTTAGTTGCTTTAGGAGTCCATGAAAATGCATCTTTCTTCAATAATGTTGTTAGAGGTGCTGCTATTCTCCCATAATTCTTAAAAAGCTTGCGTTAATACGCTGTTAACCCAAGAAATCCTCACAATTGCTTTATGGTTGTGGGGACTTTCCATTCCTTAATGGCTTTAATTTTGTCAAGGTCTACCTTAACACCCTCGTGAGATACAATATGACCCAGATATTCCACCTCTTGTACTCCAAAGAAACCTTTGGATGTTTTTGCATATAATTGTTTCTCCTGCAATAGTTTGAGCACCCTTTCAACATGTTCAACATGATCCTTCCAAGACCTATTGTAGATTAGTATATCATCAAAAAATACTAGCACAAATTTTCTAAGGAAGGGTTTGAAAATGGAATTCATCAACCCTTGAAATGTAGAAGGTGCATTGGTAAGGCCAAAGGCATGACCAAATATTCATAATGACCCTCATGAGTTCGAAATGCTGTTTTTGGAATATCTTCAGTCTTCATTCTAATTTGATGATATCCTGAACGAAGATCCAACTTGGTAAAATAAATTGCTCCATGTAATTCATCCAATAATTCATCAATCACAGGAATGGAAAATTTATATTTAATGGTGACCTTATTGAGCTCCCTATAATCCGGACACATACGCTATGATCCATCCTTATTGTGTACCAATACTACAGGAGCAAAGAAAGAATTTTGACTAGGTTGAATTATACGCACCTCTAACATTTCTGCAATCATACGTTCAATTTCACTCTTTTGGACATAAGGATATCTATAAGGCCTGATGTTTGGAGGAAAAATTCCTGGAATCAAATGAATAGCATGATCATGACCACGAATAGGTGGAGTCCTTTGGGAGTTTCAAACACCTTGGAATGATTGTCCAAGACTTGTTAGAGATCTACAGAAATAGATGATTTTGACGTTGGAACTTCTAGTGAGCATAATTGTGCAATTACGCCTTGTTGTTCTTTATTTAGAAACTTTGTCATGACATTAGATCTTATTATCTTTCTTGGCTTCCCTGCAATACCCCGTAATTCGACTTCCTCTCCTTAAGAAAAAAATTTCAAGAGAAGTTCTTGAAAATTAAAAGCTACCGTCCCCAAAGATTGTAACCATTGTACTCCTAGTACAACATCAGCACCTCCCATAGGAATGGAAAGCATTGGACTATTCAATACATATTCCCCCATGGTTAGCTTGATATTATGGCATTTTCCAGAGCAATTTATGGTTCCTCCATTTGCAACCATCACTTCACATTCTGGTGCTAGGTATAGGAAAAAATTCAATTCCTTGGCTACCTTACAATGAATAAAATTATGGGTGCTACCTGAATCAATCAACACTATTACCTTTTTCTTTTTGATATGTCCTTATATCTTGAGAGTTTGAGGAGTGGTAATTCCTACCAATGCATTACACGATATGGTCAAGTTCATTTCTTCCTCTTCTAGGGCTGGTTCCTGGTGTATATCCTTTTCTTGTTCATTTTCTTCTTCATCTTCACAATCTATGTAAAATAATTTCTTCTCAGCACACTTATGACCTTTAGTGTATTTACTATCACAACTTTAGCAAAGCCCTTTTTCTCCTTTTTCTTCCAATTTTTGTGGTGTCGACCTTGTAGGTTGTGGAAATCTAGGCATAGAAACACTTCCTTCTTTATAGAAGTGAGTGGTAGGCTTCCTTGTCGCCATAATTTTACATTCAATTTTGCTTGCCAACCTGAATGCCTTCTCCAATGAATCAGGTTCCAAAATGAAAACTTCATGTTGGATGTTATCCTTTAAAGTACCTATGAAGAGAACAACCCTGTGTTCCTCTGGAATATCAGTTACCCTTATATTAAATTTTTGGAAGTCCTCAATGTGCTCCCCCACTAAACCCTTTTGTTTGAGATTTATCAATTGGCTAAAGAAGGTGTTGCTCTTTGTATCCTTAGAATGTGCTATCATTTCCTCTGTAAAAATTGACCAAGTGACAGTTTTTTTACGGGAGCAAAGCCATCAATAACATACAAATGTATTTTGTTCTAAATGTAAAGTTGCAATGCGTACCTTTTGTGTGTTTTTCACATTATGGAGATCAAAATATTGCTCCATCTGTAGTATGCATGTTACAGGATCCTTTCCATCAAACTTCCTCATATCCATTTTTGGAATATGGTGGTTCTTCCCGCCAATATTAGAGTTTATGAAGTCACGATTAACATTTATTGTGTTCTCATCATGAGTTTCGTCTACTATCTTTTCACCATTAGGAAACATTTCTTGTATCAACTTTGTCAAACCTTCCATGTTTGCTTTTAGATCATTCTTCATGTTTTCCATGTTATCTTTCATTTTTTCATCGATCTTAGCTTCCATGTCATCCATCTTAGATTCCATGCCTTTCTTCAAACCATCCATATTATTATTCAAACCATCCATCTTTGCTTCCATGCCTTTATTCAAAACTTCCATTACATTTTTTTTTTCTCTTTGCGAGAGCGAAATTTGGTGCACTTGCTCTTGTAATTTTGATAGATCATGTTGCAATTCTTCATCTTCATGAGTCATAGAAGAGCCTTTTGAAGGCTTAATGGGTGTTGAATTATTTTTATGGGGCATTTTTTAGAACCCAATACTGATATCTATTCTACAATATGCCCTTGGAATCAATTCAAAATGATTCTTCAAACAAGACTTATGTAATTCGGGAAAAAAAATACACACCTTTTTCTTGCTTTTGAGGAGCTCGATATTGAAATTGGATTATCTTTGTGATTGCAGCGCTTTAATATTTGAAATTTGGCACTGTGGTAGCCTTCTAAATTATATTTTGAATGCTACAAGTCTTACTTGATTGGGATTCTCCAAGACAAAGTTATGTCCAATCTCCCACAATGACCTAATTATGGACTGGTTCAGTAGAGAGAACTTGTACGACTTGCCACATGTCACTGTTTCATCTTTTAGCTCTGAAATTGATAGCAAAAATCCTACAGTCCGTGTACGTGTGACCACCTTTTACGGCACTCCAATCCGACGCTCAGAGAGAGAGTTGTGAAGATGTTTCCATGATCACCTCTTTGAGATGAAATTCAGGAGCCTGAAAAAGCACTACCTTCCACAGATCATATCTCTGAAAATTTTGTGAAACAAGCTTTGAAATTTTGTGATGGATTTCCTTAGGATTTCAGCTTCGCGCCCTAAAAATTTCAAATTATGAACCTCCATAGAAAAAAAGTTATAGCGCAAATGCCACGATGACCTGTCTAGATTAAATTGAGGAGCCTGTAAAAATACCTAACTTCCATAGATCATATCTCTGAAAATATTGTAAACCAAGCTCTAAAATTTTGCGATGATGTTCCTTAGGATTTCGGCTTCTCACCCTAAAAATTTTAGCTTCTAAAACTTCATAGAAAAAAATTTATAGCGAAAATTCCATGATGACTTGTTTGGAGCAGTGATACCCTAGAATCCAAAGCTCTGATACCAAAATGTTGTGAAGCCATCTCCAAAAATTGAAGAAAAGAGATATCAACGCTTTATAAATAAGCCATTTCGAGGAGGAAACCTCCAATACATTACATGAATGAACAATTCTTGGATGATAAAAATTACAAAACCTCCTTTCTATATATAGGAGTCCATGGGGCCACAATGTAATCCTAGCCGACCTAACAATAATAATTTAAGAGCACAATAAAAACAATATGGGGGTTACAGGGGTACAATAATAACAATAAGGGGGTTACACTAACAAAAATAAGAGACTATACTAGTAATATAGGGACCTAACATATATCTTCAAGGCCTCCTTCTTAAGATCATTCATAAAACTGTGTGAAGTCTGTTTGCTGAGATTTTAATTAAACAACTTGAAGATGTTTTTCTGAATATCATCATGATAGAACAGTTAAAGTATCTGAAGTATGAAGGACTATTTGTGTTAATCTTACATTTGAATCTCAAGAGTCTGTTATTGATTCATGTAGAACATACTTCAGCACAAAGGATTTGTTGGTATTTCACCATTAAAGAGAGGTTGATCATTGACATACATACCCCCTTATGTCATAAATAAATTTGCATAGTTGATAAGTGAGACTGACCAATAGATTGAATGTATCTAGCCTCAAGGGTTTGTTTTGAAAGTACAATGTACAAGAAGTAAAGTCATTTGGTCTCCTATATTGAAAGATATTGTCTAATCTCACAATAATTTGTAAGCTCTGGTTTGATTCATTGTTGACATCAGTAACAAGGAACTTTCATTTGTTAAGTGTAATATCCCTGTCAGCAGCCTAGCTCATAACACCACCAACAGGTAGTAAAAGTGAACCACAACTATAAAAGATATATTGGCATTGTCATATTTGAATAGGTGTGTACTACAGATTTGTATCTCAGATGAAGATCATAATATGGACTGAAATATATTTGGAGCAGACTTTATATGTCGTATGGAGCATTCTCAACATTTTAGTATTGTTCCAATGATGCATCTCTGATCATATAAGTCTAATTATATAATTTTTTTCTAGGAAGTGTCCTTATCATCACTTTCAGTTGTAAACAAGTGCAAGTATTCTGTGCTTTGGGATAGTATTAGCTTAATGTGTATATACAAGTTCTATGATTCTCAAAAGTGTTCTCCCAACAACTCTTGTACACCAGTCTGGAGCAGAAAGGTATAAATTCAAAAGAAGAAGGCCTAAACACAAATCAGAGAGAGAAAATGAAAATATAGAATATACACTGGGAGATGTGCAACCTTTTTCCATTGATGTCAAAGGGGGAGGAAAAGTAAGTAGAAGAAGAAAGGCTCTTCTGAAAATCAAGCAAGGGAAGAAACACACTTCTCAGAATGAAAGGGGCAGAAAGTCTTGGAGGAAGTATTAGAGTATTGGTGGATGTGTTGCCATCAATGCCAAAGGGGGATACTATTGGAAATATTGTCATTGATGGAGAATGATCAGAAAGGAGTTATACCAGAATTATCGTTGATGGAAAAGGAGAAGAGAAGCAGGAAAGAGGAAAAGGAGCATCATGGAAAAGCTTTAGCGTTATTATTTAGGGAAAAGAAGCAGCAAAAGAACAAAGGTAGTCAAGGCAGTTAAGGTAGCGAAAGGAAACAAAAGGCACAAAAGGCAGCAGAGATACCGCAAATACAGAGAAGAAACAAAAGCAGAGATGCATCGAATGTAGAGAGGCGGCGAATGTAGCAGAGATACAAGAAAGACATAGAAGCAGCAAAAGCAGAGAGGCAGTGAAAGCAACAGAGGCAGAAAATGCAGCTAAGAAGGTAGCAAAGGCAGCAAGGAAACAAAGGCAGCAAAGAAGAAAAAATAGTAGAGATGCATCGATTACTTCAGAGTTAGCAAACATAGCAGAGAAGAAATCAATACAACATAGGCAACGAATGGAGCAGAGACAGCAAAGAGGCCGAGACATATGACGGCATTTGGATTTTCCAAACACAATGAAGACTAGAGATCTTACACAAATATGATTAAGCCAATAGAGAGAGGCGAGAGCCAAGAGAAAGGGAGGGCTTTAATCAGTAGATGTAGAGTGTGATAACTCGGGATGAAATTCATTAACAAAGACAAGCACAGGAGGAACAACGTGCAGAAACTAGATTTACAGAGCGGGACAGTAAAAAAAAAAGAAAATTTGACTAAGGAAGAGAATTCTTTGAAGAATTCCAAGGGAGGCGAACAAATGGTTAGGATTAGATCGCAAAAGTGAAGGGGAGAGATGGACGGTGGAGATAAAATCGCATCAGGAGTGATTTCGCAAATCACAACATCTAAGAGTTTAGCATTAAGGTGTCACATGGTAAGTTAAAGTATTTACAATGCGAAATGGAGAAGACACATATTGGCACAACGCAACATCGCAGATCACAAGAAATACAGTATAACCAAAAAGTAAATCTTATAAAGTACGAAGTGTGATCAGAGGAGGACCATTAGATCTAGGGGCAGATCAATGATAGATGGTGAATCGCGAGACCGCACACCGTAGTGCTTAAGGGATAGTAGGAAGGCGACCACAAGTTACGTTAAAGTTTTTGCAATGTGAAATGGAGGGACATGTGTCGACCTTACGCAACATCGCATCCCGCAAGAAATAGGGTTTAACTTCGAACACCTTGCAAGGTATGTTTTTTGGTTTCGATGCTGTAAGGATCAAGCGATGCGATGCGATGAAGGGAGTCCACGTGGCAGCACCACACTCGAGCACAAATCGTAGATAGCATGGTTTAAGTTTTATTGCTAATGGTAGAGTGGGAAACCTACGAGCAAGCATTTGCGATGAGATAGGATTGGTTAAGCACTGTGGGACCCAATAGACCTTGTTCCATGTATGTTATATGCGCCATATTATAGGGTTTACGGTGTTGATTTCTAATTGTATGTATGTTATATATATATATATATATATATATATATATATATATATATATATCTATATATCCATTGTTGATCGATAAACATATGTATGTTGATTAAAGCTCGGATTTTTAATTTTCCATGTGTATGAAAGGGAGTTGTATGTGGGCCATATCCCATAGGTCACAAAGAAATGATTTCAATGCAAATCAAAGGACCAGGAGCTCAGGCAAAAAAGTGTTACGATAGTAAAGCTAACGAAGGGGTTTAACATGGAAAATGATTCGGGCTAAAAGGGGCAGTTATGCAGAAAAGGTGACATATAATGGAAGAAGCAGAAAAGACACAAAGACAACAAGAAAGAGAATTCAAATGCATATCAAAGTGAATAAACTGATAGGCTTAGTAAATAATTGATTGTAATAGAAAATTTATTATTTATTTTTATATTGTTTGTGCTGGAAAGGCAAGTCTCCGTAGGCAAAGAAAAACTCCAATTTGATACTATAATGATTGTATGTAATGTTGTAACATTCAGAATAAGCTGAGTGAGGAAATGAGTGGGTGAAAGGCAAGAGTCATGCCTATTCACTTCATATTCCCTATAGAATGCAAACAAACATGAAGTTATCTGTATAAAATAGGTAATATCCATGTGCAGAACGTTACGAAAACATAGAGAGAGAGAGAGACAGAGAGAGAGAGTGAAACATAATTTAAGAGAGTGGAAGATTGTTAGAAAGCTGCAGAATGTAAGAGAGCAGAAGAATATAAGAAAGTTGTAGATGGTTGGAGAGTGAAAGAATAAGAGAGGACTGATAGAGATGTTGTGCATATCAGGAGCTAATATGAAGCATATATGAAGGCTGAAAAGGCAGCAGTGAAGAAGGAGTAAAACAAAGCTGATATCCAAGTAAATCAACATTTGATTTTATTGTAGTGTGAGGGAGTTGGTGCTTCCATATAAAGTTGTAGCTTGATAGATCTCCAGTTGTAGCTGGTTGAGGTAGGAGCCTCCTATGGGTTGTAAAAAATACATGGGATCTGGTGCTCCCATTTCAAGTGGTAGCTTGATATATGTCCAGTTGGAGCTGGTTGAGGTAGGAGCCTCCTGTGGGTTGTAGCCTGCAGAAAAATACATGGGAGTTGGTGCTTCCGTTTCAAGTTGTAGATTGATAGATGTCCAGTTGGAGTAGGTTGAGGTAGGAGCCTCTTGTGGGTTGTAGCCCACAAAAAATGGATGGGATTTGGAGCTTCCTTGCAAGTTGTATCTTGTAGAATTTGAGGTTGTAGCCTCCTGTAGGTTGGATCCTATAGAAAATCAGTGGTGAGAGGGAGTTGGAGCTTGCCTTTGCATCACAAGAATAATAAGATGTGGTTTTCTCGCTTATGGGTTTCCACTTATAACTGATGTCTATGTGCTTGATGATTATGTATTGATGTGATTTTTTAATCTGCTTAATTACTTTCTCTACAAACGTTAAGTTTGTTGATTCATTATGTATTAAGCTACTTATGAATTGAAGGTGTAATTGAGTTGAATGAAAAGAGTTTTAAATTTCCATGAATGTACCGAACTGATTCACCCCCCCTCGCAGTTTAGTTAAGAGTTCATCACATATATTTAAATAATTAAACTCAAAGAACCCTACATTCAAATATCTTTCTATATTTTAACACAAGTTTGATAGGTCTAGATGTCCGTTCTTTGACATCATCTTTCCAAGAATCGATCAGCTAGAGTTAGGCTTTTATTTCATTTGTTATTTAGTAACTACCCCCCTCTTATACATTTTTGGGTAACTATAACTTAAGGCCTTATTCCTAGACATTATTTTATCTCATATATATTTTCTTCCTTTGTTGGTCATGCCACCTCCTTACATATCAAGAGCTCCATCCCTCTATGTTTGCTCCCTATATCCTTACTAACCCCTCATTGTTTCTCTAAATAGGATTGGCCTTGTGTTCTTTATTTTTCCCTTGAGATTATTCTCCCATTCTCATTTGTTCTCATATCTCATTCTTATGGCTCTTTGTGGTTCAAGCCATAGGGTTTGAGTTTGTTGACATGAAAAATTATCCTGTTAAGCTCATCAAGAATAAGAATCCTCTATAAATACCCACTAGGATTTAAAATAAGTTTTAGTTGAAATTGATGTAGTGGAAGTAGAGGTGAGGATGGGAAGGAGGTACATTGCATAGAAGGTTAACAAAGTGATTAAGAAATGGATTCTTGATAGAAGGCATATTAAGGACTTATTACTGTTTAATTTGTATGAATCCCATTGTCACCTAGGAATCTACTTCTCCTACTCTTTTAAATCTATCATAGATTACCTCAAGAAAGGCTTCTCATGGAAAATATATCTACAATATAGTTGAAGAATATTCACTGTAAAAATAGAAATGTATATCTATGTGTGCATACTGTGTATATGAAAAGAAGTATGTTCACACATTTTTGCAAATAGTTAGAATCCAATCATGTCTATTTCTATTAACTCCTAATATTTTGTGGCTTTTAATGCTACAATTCACATAAAAAAACTTGGAGTACGTATAAGGATCATTGTAATATATTGTAATGCATTATATATTGTTTGTTACTCACAAACATCCTCTTCAAACCTCCATGAAATGAAATTCATGTAAACTACCACTCAAAACTTTTAAAGTTTCTCTTATTTTGTTAAAAAATTTGGATCACATTTAGGATGATGTCGCATTGCGATAAACATTATCTCAATATGAAAATAAATCTAATAATCGTTGTCGCAATGTTACATTACATTGAAACTTATTCAATGTTGCATTGTTACATAACAAAACTGGGGTTTAATATTAGGTTTATAATATTAACACTTTTTAATAGCATGTCTACAATATTAAGGTCTAATATTGGGTTTAAAATTTATAATATTAGTGTTTACAATAGTAATCTCAGGGTTTTTAATACTATCCTGAGGATTTAATATTAATCTTATGGTTTATAAACCATAATATTAAAATCATTTTGATAATAATTGTTGCAATTTTCTAATCCATTGGGTTTATAATACTAATATTAGGGTTTATATTTATAGGGTTTAATATTAGTCCCTTGGGTTTATAATATAAATATTAGGGTTTCTAATCTTAAGGTGTTAATTATACGTGTTATAATATTAATCATAGGGTTTGAAATGTAAGGGTTTATAATATTAATATTAGGGTTTAATATTAATCCCTTAGGTATATAACCCCTGGGGATTATAATGGTTGGGTTGATTGAATCACGTATTAATTTGACTAAACCACAAAATTAACTGTCAAACCAGGGCAGGTCTATTTATTTCAAAGTAGTATGCATTATCTGTGCTGATACACTTCAGCCAAGAGTGAAGAGAATGAAGATATAAATAAATTTCGCTCGATTTAATTGCAAAAAGTAACACTCATGCAGAAATAAGAAATTATCTTATAAAAATAAAACCAAATTTCATGTTACAAAAAATAAGTCACGCCACAAACCACGCTACCGACTAGGCTGGTAAAGTGGACAATATACTCAATTCAATCTGCAGGAAATAATAATCAATGCAAGAAATAATAATCAATTTACTACCACACTAATGCTACTACTAAAATCCTTACTAAAGAGGAGGGCCCTTCCTGCCTAGCAGGGCATAGGGATGAAATGCGAATTTAGTAAATTCCCAACGCTATATCCAGAAACATCAACAACGCTTTATTTGTATTAAGGATTATGAATTACAGAAACAAAATGACGATACTATGCTCTCTGTCTGTCCCTTTTCGTATGGGACTGAGTCTTCTTTATAAGTTTTACATGTCCAAAATAAGAAAACAGATCAGTCATGAGAATCTCATGATTCTCATGTTGATCAAAATAGAAATAGTTACAATAGGTTCCAAATACTGGGCTTATTACTGCTACATCATCGATCAAAATCACAACCTTCTTGATTTCCTATCTTTCTATAGATAATATAATTCATATGAAAATTTTCTTTCTGGAATGTTACCCACGATATTGGACAGTTGTACTAGAGTCAGCATCTCGTAGTGTAACAACATTTTCATGAGGTGTAACATCAATGCTTGATGTGTAACAATAGTTTCCTAAGGTGTAATAGAAATGCCCTCAGGTGTAACATCAACGGTCTCGAGTAGAAACTGCTTAGAACTCCTTTGTAATTCATCATTCCGCTATCCACCTTTTAATCAAGAACCTTGGAGTAATGCCTGGAAGACAGAGAGTGAGAAAAATGCCTCCAAAATCACCTTCATTAGTCATCAAAAGGCATCACCTCATTCATATTTAAAAAAAATGGAAAAATAATATGTCATGACAAAAATATAGTCTCGTCACCAATAAAATGCTAATTAAGGTCTAAAAAGTACACAGGTTCAGAGGTGAATTAGTCAAAGATGGGTGGAAAAGGTGTCTGAAATACACTCAAAACCTGCACCCAATATCTCCCCCAAGCTGAAGCAATTGCATGTCCTCATGAAAAATACCTCAGAGCTAGCCATTATACCTCTTGCAGAGCTTTGTCAAATTATAAGCGTCATCATTGTCCTCCTTAGCAGATCTATAGCCCTGGGTGGTTAAAATCTGATGTGGCCAGGATTCCTCCTCATAACTACACAATTGATACTTAGGTTGGTATTCCTCTATTGGAAATCAAATCAAGGGATAATTAAACTTGAGGCTTATCCAAAAAGCACCCAGCCGATACACCACCTTGGCATATTCTGAAACTTGTGTAACAACAACCAAGAGATTCTGAAAGAAAAATCGGTCGCTCCATTGCAGTTTTACACTACTGACCTTAGTGTGTTTTTGGCACCCTGTTAGTGCTCGAATTTTCATCTGTGTAAAAAGGTTGAGGCAGAACTTCACAATCATTCTCCTATAGATGGCTGCATGTTCCCTAATGTCCGCGGTCTTCAAAAATACTTTTAAAAGTCATCTTAATTTGGTGGCCATACCAGGTTCAACTCATATCATTAATGTCACAATTTTTTCATTTGCATCCGCCAATTTCATAGCCGTGTGCCATTCTATCTGATTCTTCATAAAGGAAATAAAGGCATGCAACTGCAAGTCGCCTATAAAAGAGAGAATTTACACCACCATGTGCATGCTAGCATGTTCACAAATTATATTATGGAGAAAGAGCTCGCGAAGCAAACTCTGATCATGGAAGTCACAAGCATGAAAAACATCCAAAAATGTTCAAGTAGAGTTACCCACATATGGTATATTCTCATAGACCGCCTTCAACTAAAATAATAAAAATTGTTCCCATACAAAAACTAAGTAGGATTCAGAGGCTCGTCTACATCCCATTAGGGTTTAGGTCAAGTTCATACAAATTTCTTTTATCATCAATTAGATCCTAGAAGAAATGCTGTGATAACTGCAACTACCCTTCCTTTTTCTTCCTAAATGCTTCTTTTTCCCATCTTTCCCAATTTTCTACAAGTTCCTTCTCAAACCATTTCTCCTTGAGTCAATTTATTATTTTCTGGTGTGCCGCCAACGAGATCACTCCTTCCTGCAACAAGAGTGCTTGTTTTTTCCACTTATGTAGTTCTGAAATCAATAATATTTTCTCTGAACACCATTCCGCTTCAGGTTCTGATATTTCCTTATATGCAACATTCTTTGGGGGTGTAAAAACATCATGAGGATTGGGCTGCTCCATTTCGGCTTCTATTTCTTGTGTAACAACAATGACATTAACTAGTTGTTGTGTATGAACCTCTTATTTTCGTTCCTTAATAGCTTCTGCCTCTACTATTGGTTCTTGTGTAATAGCATTGTTGTGAGTAGGTTCTTGTGTATCAGATCCTAGGTCGATAACTGTGGGACACTCCATTTCAGCTGCTGGTTCTTGTGTATCAACAACATCACAACGGGTTCTTGTGTAGTAGTTTCACAAGGTTCCGTTTGAGTTTCCTTTGGAATGGTGCTTTCCACACAGACTGTGTATCCCATTTCTGCCAAGGTTACGGTGCATGTATCACACACAAGACCTTGTGTATAGTCATCCTTTATTTTTTCTACTACTTCTGCTAGGGTGTCCAAACCTGGGACCCTTTCTTCTGCTCTGATTTCTTCTAATTGATGTATTAATTCTTCATTTTCTTCTTATAGAGCTTTAATTCTAAGCAACAAAGATTGGATTTCATCCTTACCTACCAAAGTTTCTTCTTCCAGATGAGGGTGCTCTCCTTCTTTCTGCTCCCTTATATCCTAGCTTGGTTCCTTGCTAGGCGAAGGTTCTGGAAGCGAGCTGACTTTTACCCGTTTCTTCGGTATCCTGCCTCCTACCAGCTTTTTCAAAGATATTTTATTTGCTTTTATCCCCAAGGATTGGCCCCATTCTCCAGCCTCCTCTATTTCTTCTGGGACATCAGGGATTTCATTTCACTTTTTCTGGGAGCTTCTTGCCTTTTGACTTATACATTCATCCCAGATTTTCCCATGTTGTTCCAATGCATCCAAAACAAATAAGTTGATGAGATCGTGATTAGTTATGCAGACCTCTAATTTTATAGAATTTTTCACGGCCACAGACATGTGCCTGATATTTTCTAACAATAAATAAGGTAGATTAATCAGCTACTTATTCCATAGGTGAGTCAACAATGTAAAATGCTAATTGAATACAATCGTTTCCCTTCCTTCGCATGTGATGTAGTTGATAATGTATAGGGAAACATCTCCCCATGGATCTAGAAGTGATAATATGTTAATTCCCCTACCTTTATTTTCCAATTGTTCTTCTCCTTGAAGGAACTTTTTCTTGAGAGATAGGTCATTGCTCTTTTTGCCGAACCATTGCTTTCCCATAGCCTGTAGTGATGTCACCCAGGCAATCACCCATTATGTTACTTCCATATTCAACCCTCGAACTTTTGTCTGATTTCCACTGAGGTTACAAGAAAACTCCATAGCCACCAAATCATATGATCCCTTAAGTTGTTCGAATAATTTGAACCAACCTTCTTCCTTAAAGACCTAGAATGCCTTGGGTCAATTCTCCAATGCGTCAGTCGAATTGGGCTCTTGTTGGACTGTAGCTCCTCCCATTTCTATCCCAATGCTTTGTATTCTTCTCTTCTGAGAATTTTGAAGAGAAAATAAAATACTTCACTCAGGGCGACTTTGGGGTAGTAAGGTGGGTAATAAAGCGAGGATTTCAAGTTAAGGAGGATAATACATAGTTATGGTTTCATTACTGACCTAGATTGTGGGGATCTGACATTAAATACATTTTGATTTTTTTCAAGAAGGGATAATGATGGAAGCACTTTTAACAATGATTACTGGATTTAAACTCAAGATCATGATAGATTACGAAATGACTTGTTCCCTTCCCCGAGTTTTAATGTGACGCCTGTCCTCGGCCATCAAAAGGTACCATATTAATTTTCATAATTGTTAAATAGAGGAGAAATGTGATATACCTTTAATGACATACCTAATGCAATATGGCACGAAAGGACTGGCACAAGGACGGTGATGTGACCAATTCTGGCGATGATGTGCTAGTTGTGTAAATTTCTCTCGTAGCATAGTACTGATGAATGATCCTTTTTTGTTTGTTTGCGGTTTACAGTCTTTCCCTGATGTGGCTACTGGTGGATTTTTGGTTGTTACATGTGTAACAACAGATATAATTTATCCATTTCTTATTTACAAAAAAAATTATAGGGAAAATTTATATAAATAACTAACATATTCTAGTAGTCCATGTAACAACATAAAATAGGATATACATGAGTTACATAATGTTGCTACAAGGGAAAGGAAAGAAAAGGTGTGATGGCTGGCACATAGTGATTTTCAATTGTCACAATTAATCTTACTGCACCCTAGAGAGGTTTTCACAGTCATATTTTTATTATAAATTATTTATTTTGTTTATTTATTTATTTTTAAACAGGTGTAACAGCCGCCACATAGTGGTTTTCAACTGTTACACTTATTGGAAAAATTAGATTTATGGCAGCACTGGGGGGTTTCCCCTTGCTCCTGTAATCTGGAGATTAGAGTTCGTGAAAATCTTAATAAATGAATCCTTTGAAGTAGGTTTATGATATAGCCGAAGACGGTGTCCAATAGAAAGTAAGGATTTTTTTCACTGTCGATGGTAACTAAACTTACGGTTCGATTTTCGAAAACTATATCAACTTCATAAGGACCTAGCCATATGGTGTAGAGCTTACCTTTGAAATCCTTGAATATTGAATCATATAGGAGAGCCCAATATCCCTTCTGGAATTTTTTATTTTTAATGAATATGACGTGCCACTTAGCTCTCTGTTGTTGTATGATCTCTGTTTCCTGAATAGCAGCTAGCCATTTCTCTTATAGTTTATTGAGCTAGTTCAACCGTTGCTTTTGTTCTGTTGTGAGATCCAAGTTTACTTGTAATTCTTTTCTCAATGTCTTGATCTCGAACTCTGTGGGGAATAAAGAAGTTTTACCATACACTAGTTCATATGGTGAGAATCTCGTGGTATTCCTCCATGTAGTCCTATATGCCCACAACACTTCTGGAAGTTTATTAGCCCAATCCCTCAAGTGGATGGCCATAGTCTTGATAATAATCCCCTCAGTAACCTTATTGGTTCTCTCCACCTGTCTGTTTGCTTGTGTGTGATAATCTGAAGTGATTCTATGAAAAATATTATACTTTTCAACCAACTTTTGAATTAAGCGATATGTAAATTTGGGTCCTCTGTTTGTCACTATTTCTCTGGGTATCCCAAAGCGAACAAAGATGTCTTCAAACAAAAAGTCTGAAGTAGCATGTCTTGTGGCTCTCGTTAATGATTTTTCGTCAACCCATTTTATGAAATAATATGTGCAAACGAAGATATAGGACTTTTGTTGAGATGGCGGGTTAATTTGACCCACAAAATCAAGAGCCCATTTCTCAAATGGTTCCAAAACTATTTGAGGTTGTAATGGCATCTCATCTGATTGCAGTGGTTGACCCATTCTCTGGAAACCATCACACCCTTTCACGAACATCTTAGCATCCTGAAAATATTGAGTTAGTCTAGATATTGGTGCATAATTAAAATATTAATAACCAATTCTAGATCCAAATTTTATGGAATGTTTTATTATTTTTGTTGGAGGGAAAAAGAATTTGAATTTGGTCAAATCCCTTTATTTGTAAATAATAAATTAATAAATGATTTATTTATTATTTTAAGAATGTGGTTGAGTAATAATTAAATAAGTAGTGATTTATTCAATTATTTATAAATGATGTAGTCAAATTTAACAAGTAATACTATTTAAATAATGTTTTAAATAATTATTCCAAGAAAATAATAAGATAAATAATGATTTATCTAATTAATTTTCTTGTTTTGGGTTAAATATGACCAGGAATATTAATTAAAATGTCGTTTAACTAATTATCCCTAGAGGAAAATCAAACAAATAGGGATTTATTCAATATTTCCTCATGGGGTTTCCTGTTTAGACCATAAAAAACTTAATAAATTATTGATTACGAAGTTATTTTTCATAGTGAAAGAAATTTTACTAGGGAAAAATTGGTCTTACATAGTTTACTTTGGTCCAGCTAATAGTAACAGGTTAGATGACCAAAAATTGGTGTAACAGATTTCCCCCCAGTGTGCAAGTGTTAGGAGCTAATCGTATGACTGAAGTACATTGTAAAAACTCAATCACTAGACACCGAAGGGGGATTCAAAGAGAGAGAAAGATGAGGTAGACTAAAGCGCGAGAGGACAAGACCATGAGGAGGTGAGACTTACATGTGTGACAAGTCTCTTTTATGAGTGAGTACCTGTTCTACATGAGGTAGAGGAGGCATACCTATGCCTGCTGATATAACAAAGTAAAAAGAATAATGTGTCTAGTAAACAAGGGAATGAACTATATAGTACATGCTGGCATAAACATGGGCCAGATAAAAACATGATAATGGATCCCACACACATACTATGCCTGGGACAATAGCCAGAAGTTATACAATAATATCTGAGTATATGAGATATAAGTACAACCAAAGAGGCCCTGTAAAATAGGAAAGGGCTCTGAAAATCTGAATGATACATGAAAACTAAAAAGGTGTTGCAAGCGGTTGAGGCTAGAACCATCAAATCTATGGAGCTGCATCAAAGGCTATAGTAGAGAGCTCAACGAGGTATGTGGGGGGCTACCTAAAGGTCCACCCCCTCATGAGGTCTGAAACATCTCACACACACCTAGAAATCACTAGTACAATCTGTTGCATCACTGAACTAAAAAGCATACGGATATCGATCATGTCATAAGGAGCTGGAGCTGAGAAACAATCAAGTCAAAGGGAAATAAAGGGTCCCTTTTCCTAATCTGAGGCATTGAACAAGAGTGGAAGCTGGAACCAAGGTGCACCACCTATTGGGTTCAGGAATTACACTTAAGCAAACTCCTCAACAATTAGTTTGTCAACCCAAGGGGTCCGTAAACTTAGAGACGAAGCAAAAGCAATGCCAGAGATGGTATGAATCTTCCTAATATAAATCCCTACTTTATTTAAAGGAAAGATTGCAGAATCAAATTGAAAAGAGAAAAAGGAAACCTGAACCATCAAAATAATCTAAGACTGGAACAAGGAAGAATGCATTTGCAAGAGGAAATTAAAGATAAAAGGCAATCACTCTAGCTAATTATTGTTTAACTACTGAGTGTGTGTTTTCCTTTAGTAGAGATACTTAGCAGTCTCATCAGATGGGCCCTTAAATCTGCTCCTTTAGAGATTTCCTTCTTGTGCTAATCTGTCCCGCACTATCCCAGTTTGCTTGCACTATTGCAGGTACATAGATTTAAGTAGAAGGTATAAATGGTGTCTTTACTAAAGGCTTTTTACTTCATGCAAAGGCTTGAACTTTTCTAGGTTCGAGGCACTCAGATCCAGTGGCAAGAAACTAGTTCTTGCACCAGTTCAGAGCTTCTTGCACTTAGCATTTAATTCTTAAAATGAGTTCTTAATTATTGAAAGTGCTATTATGTTGTTAAATAAAATTTCACATATAAAAAGTGAATTTTTCTGATCTTAACAGAGTGCAGGAATAAAGAAAAAATCAATATACATTTATCCTATCATAAGCATTTAATGAAAGAAAGAAGATTGCGGGAAGTAAACTAAGAAGGCTTGCTGCATCACACCAACATGCATTGGTGCAGGTTCATGTCTCCTTCTTGGACCAAGCGGGGAAACCCAATCAAACAAAATTGAAGAAAAGGAGATATCACACCAATGTGCACTAGTTTAGGGTTATTTCTCCTGTTTGGACTAGGTGGAGGAAAACCAATCTGAAATCAAGTGGAGGAAAAAAAATTTATCTACGTCACACAACAGATCCGCTTTCACTTAGACAGGAATGCATGTGCTTAAAATTAAATCACACTTGACAACGTAAACACAAATTACAGGAAAAAAGGAAATGGGGTAAATGTGCTGGGTTGGCTGGGTCCTAGCCAACCAGCACATTTCCCTTTTAAATAAAAATGCTGCTCAATACCTTAATCAATTCATCAGCTCAAATATAGAAACACAATTTGTGAAACATGAGGCAGAGCTCCCTTTTATTAATTCACTGAGGCAAGTACATACATTAATACATCGTCCAACCCAGATTTGGGCGATAACAAAATACATCACCCTGTTACCACCTCTCTGGTTGTGTCTCTTTTCTCTTATGCTATCAAAACCTTGCCCTTAGTCCTATTTACATTCTACATTATATAGATCTTTGGCCAAAGGCAAAAATAGATCACTCAACCGATTACATAACCAAACATAGAATTTAGCTTTTCGGCCTTCAAATTTAGATAGTTTAGCCGTAGCCAATCTCCATATTTCGTCCTTCACAGATTCAGTCTCGACTACCTTTGGATCAATCTTGCTGTCGTGGCTGAAGCTACTTAAAACGAGGTGATGATCAAGGAGGTTTGGATCTGCTACAAGGATTTGTTGTGCTAGCAATGGTACAAGATCCAATCCTGCGCTAGGATCAGCGGTCACGGTAAGTACTCTAACTACCAAATAAACATTGGAGATATTGATAAGTTACAAAGAGTGATTAAAAGTAAGAAATCATGTAATAAATAATTAATTAATGCTAATTTGAATTAAAAATATGAAAAATAAAGTTTATACGAAATATGTCACCGTGCTTGGACTGGTGCAAGATGAGGGTGCATAAAAGAGGTAAAACAACGGTAAATGGTTATGATTTAGGAAGGGTAAAATGGAAAAAAAGAGAGAAAATTATGGGGCTAACATCCTCCCATCCCTAATAATTTGTGTGTCCTCACACAACTCTTTACCTTTGCAAAAAACCTTCAAAACTTTGAGCATTCCAACTCAATCCCGCTCTGACATACTGGCATCAGCTTGCAATGTTTCAAGCTTCTTCTTTCTGATGTTCTTTAGTTTCTTTGTCACATTTTTAAGTTTCTTGAAACATTGGGCAGCTCGGTACTTCCAAACTCTAACTTCTCCTTTCTTTTTCTGGATCTCTACAGTTAATTCTTCTTTACTATGTTCTTTATCTTCCTGCGCTTTAGCTATGAGCTGTTCTAAGTTCTGCACATGAAGCTCTAGTTCAACTATCCAATTAGTAGGAGTTACCAAATCTCCTTCTTCTTCTGTCTCTATAGGGGCTGTGTCTTCCTCAGGGACCTCAGTATCCCTCATGGTTTCAACAAACACTTCTTCCTCTTCTTCTTCTTCTTCTTTTGATTCTTCTTCTTCTTCTTCTGTTTCTTCTTCTTCTTCTAGTTCTTCTTCTTCTTGCACTGGTGCAGAAGGGGATTCAACGTCCTGTGGGGACTGTGGTTCTTTTCCTCCACCATATTCTTCATTCTTTTTCCGGGCCCTTTTAATGAAATCGGCCAACAGAGTGTCATCTTCGACCTCTACTAATTTTGTTGTGTCCGCAAGTACTGACAGGCTGTCTTCTTTGGGGGTCTGTGCCTGTACTGGTGTCATAGAAGGAGTCTCCTCAATAGGTGCACTAGCTGTCTTCTTATTTGGATATGGGGTCCTTTCTTCTGTTGATTTTTCAGGCCATTTCCTATTTGCAATGGTGCAAGAAGGACTCCCCTTTACATTCTTACTCGGACCCTTGATTATACTGGTGGGGTCCTTTGTCTCCTTTCCAGCAGCTGTCTTTTTATGTAGCTATTTTAACGGTGACTCACAGGTCATGCCTTTAACTTCTAATTTTTTCTGGACCAAAATATTTATCAGGCCGTGGTGATATAACTTCTTGTCAGCTTGATCTGCCCGTCCATCTTGCACACCCTTGGCCATTTTTTCCAAGCTCTTTAGCAAAAAATGGGGGAAATTAATCCTGCACCAGGCGTGCTGGCCGACTTCGAAATTTTGCAACATCCTAAAATGGTACACAAAATTGAGGGAGTACCTTCCCTCACAAATTACAAATTTTTGTAGCATGAAAAGGAGGTCCCGACATTGTCCCAGCAAGGCACTGCACAGAATTCCTTTCTTCCAATCTACCTTCATCTTCTTGTCGATGACAAAACGTAGCCATCGCTTTCTTTCTAATTTCTGATTTTTAAACCACTGCTCACCAGTATTTTCCAAGCCTATCGCTGCTGCTATAAACTCTTCCGTAACCTTTAATTTTAGAGGCCGAATTTTTACTCGACCATTTTTTAAACTTCTGGCAAACTGTAGGGCCACTTCACTATTGTGCCCATCAAATTTTTGCAAGAATTGAAGAAAGAGTGAGTCTCGCAATAGTTCAAGACTATTGCGACACTCAGCATTTTGTTCTACCCTACTGAGAGACAAATGTTCACTTCAAACAGGCTGCATCGTTGCTTAACGATTATGAAAAGTCAAGAATTTACATGGAACACTGGGAAAATTGGTTCTTATAGATAGGGATCCAACCATCCTCCATCCCTTCCATCTTATCACGCATTCATTCCACTGAAATAGCTGTAGATGCGCAACATCTTTGAGATCATGCTGGATTGGTACTTGCGGTGGCGCCTTAATGGATAGGTGAGATAATCATTACGAGTGAAGGACATCTAGGATTATGGCGAAAAGGGGTAATTATATCCAAGCAACAGTTAAACACTTATGCACTCCTTCATAATTCAAAAGAATAAATTTAGCATTCATTAAAGAATGATCATGATCCTTCACTTAAAAACACCTTGTACTTTAAATAATTTTCTCCTAGTTAATATGATAGCACAAGTTCTCATCGACTAAGTAAAAGGAATTCTTATAAACTTTCATGATGACCACTTTCCTATGAAGTATGCTATGAAAAGAACAAATTTTACTATGTTTCTAGCAGGGTGCATGCTTGCACCAGTCTACTTTCACCGCTTAAACTATGCTATTCTGCTAGTACCATTCCGCTTGCATTTATTATATAGGACGACATGCTTGCACTAGTGCAAGAATAATATCTAAAAAATAACAGGGAATTTAAGTAAAACATATGCTGGACTTCCAACATGGCTTCCTCAACTTATACTGGAAATTTTCTTCGCCCTTTCTTGATGCTTCAGAGCATATCCTTTTTCTCTTTGTGCGCGAGATCCTGCAATGAATTCATGAGGGAACAAAGAAGTGGGAAAAGGGAAATTTCAGAATGGGAAGGAATTCTGTTATAGGGATTCCAGGAATAGTTCCACAAGAGGGGATAAACATAAATGAGATAGGGAAAAAAAATTCATGGGTAAAGTGGGGTTTTTACAAAACGGAGAGGGTAAATTCAGAAGAATATGGGAAGGTTAATCATTCTGGGATTGAAGAAGAAAGATGACAGAATATTACAAAAGTGGAATATGAAGAAAGGTAGAAACTTTTCTGGAAGGTCTGCCTGCACTGGTGCAAGAAAAATAACTGCAGTGAGAATTAAGCGTTACTTGAATAAAAAATATCCATGCTAATTACCCCAATTGTATAAAGGTTGGTTCTGCTGAATCTGCTTTTACTTGGTGGTCGCTAGCATATCTAAAGATCAAGCAACATTCTCTTTTTATTAGAAATTTTTTTTTTTTGATATTCCTGCTAGCAATCTGGTTTTCAGGTTGATCCTTCTGCAATCATGTCAACGAACTGATTTTCATAATTACAGGAAAATATATTTTCTTACTTTTTATTCAATTTTTTTGTTTTTTTGTTTTTTTAAGAAGGAGAATTCATGTTTTCAAAAGGTTGGTATTACCATTCACCACTACCATCCTGAATTGCTGTTGGAATTACTGTGTAAAATCTGTCTTGGCAAGTGGATGAAAATACTTCTTTAATCTGTGTCCATTTACCAAGAATACTAAATTTTGTCCATCAATAGTTTTAACTTCTACTGCTCCATTCTCGAATACTCGGATCACTTCATAAGGTCCCATCCAACGTGCATGGAATTTCCCTTTAAAAATTTTAAATCTAGAATCATAAAGGAACACCCAATCACCTGGTTGGAATTTCTTTTTCTGAATAGACTTTTCATGCCACCTTTTGCGTTGCTGCTGAATTAGTATGTTCTGCTGAACAACATCCCTACGAAATTCATCTAACTCATTTAAGTGGAGAAGATGTTGTTGTTGTGCCTCAAAGAGATCTAGTCCTAACTGAACTGCATTTCTGAAAGTTTTGATCTGGAATTCAACTGGTAACAGAACCTGTTTTCCATATACCAGCTCATATGGTGTATGTCCCGTGCTATTTATCCAATTGGTTCTTTATGCCCACAAAGCTTCTAGTAATATTTCAGCCTAGTCTTTCCGATGCATATTTACTATCTTTTTAAGAATGGACTCGATCACTTTGTTTGTTGATTCCACCTATCCATTTGGTTGCGGGTGATACGGTGTGGATTTCCTGTGCTGGATCTTGTATTGCTCCATCACACCCTGTACCAGACTAGAAATAAACTGTGGACCATTGTCAGAAACAATTTCTCTAGGCACACCAAATCTAGTAAAGATTTCAGTAAAAATAAAATCAACAGCAACTTTTTCTGTAGCAAAGGAAACAGCTTTAGCTTCTACCCCTTTTGTAATAAAATCTGTACAAACCCAAATATAATTTTTACGTAATGACATTAGATTTATTTTCCCTATAAAATCAATAGCCCATTTTTCAAACGTCTCAATCATAACTTGGGGGCATAAAGGCATTTCATTGGTTTGATTAGGCTGGCCCATTCGTTGACAGCTATCATATCACCTAACATACTATTTGGCATCCTTAAACAAGGAAGGCCAAAAGTAACCAGCATGAAATACTTTATATGTAGTCCGATTATCAGCAAAGTGGCCTCCACATGGTTCATCATGAGTAGATTTCAATATGTCAAACAATTCCTCCTCTCTTACACATCTACGGATAATTAGATCTGGAGCAGTGTAAAAGAGATCTCCTTGAATCGAGGAGTATGCAGCACTTTTCTGAATAATATTTTTCTTTTCATGAGCGGACAAGTGGGGTGGTGTTTTCCCAGTAACCAAGTAATTAGCAATGTCAACAAACCACAGAGAATCTGTTGACATAGCAAAAATATGTTCATCCGGAAAATCATCATTAACAAGAGTTGCTTCACTAGGATTATCTAATCTAGAAAGAAAATCTGCTACAACATTAGATTTTTTTGGTCTATCAACAACAGTAACATTAAATTCCTACAATAATAGCAACCACCTAGTCACTCTACCACTAGTCAATGGTTTGTTCATCAAATATTTAATCATGGAATGATCAGTATGTATAAATAATTCATATCGTGTAATATAGTGCCTGAACCTATTAATTGCAAAAATTACAGCTAAAAACTCTTTCTCTGTAACTGTATAATTTAATTCAGTGGAAGAAAATTTCTTACTAATATAATAAATAGCATAGGATTTCTTATCTTCCTCTTGTCCTAAAGCTACGCCAATAGCCAAATCTGAAGCATAAGAGGAAATGTGAAAAGGCAAGGACCAGTTAGGACCTCTCAAAACTGGTGCTTGTACTAACTTCTCCTTCAATGTTTCAAAAGAATGTTGGCAAGCTGTGGACCAAGAAAATTCACTATCCTTAGCTAGAAGTCGAAAAAGAGGGGCAACTATCTTAGAAAAAATTTCAATGAATCTTCTATACTACCCTACATGTCCTAAAAAACCTCTTACTTCCCTTTGAGTTTTGGGTGCA
Source organism: Pinus albicaulis (assembly GCA_034641835.2). Lineage (NCBI taxonomy): Eukaryota > Viridiplantae > Streptophyta > Pinopsida > Pinales > Pinaceae > Pinus > Pinus albicaulis. The sequence goes on from CM076583.1 coordinate 839,051,734, forward strand.
GGAAGATGCAGAATGATTTCAATCTTTGCTGTATCAACTTGGATACCTTTACCAGAAATCAAATGGCCAAGTACCACTCCCGCTTTGCACATTAATCTACATTTCTTGTCACTCAAGGTGAGATGGGCTTCCTGAAAATGGAGAAATAATTTCTCCAGATTTTTGAGAGCTTCTTGAAAAGAATCACCAAACACAGAAAAGTTATCCGTATAAATTTCTACAAATTCTAGATCAGCAAAAATGGCCAGGACTTCCCTTTGAAAGGTAGCCGGGGCATTACATAGACCAAAGGGAAGAACTTTATAAGCAAATGTACCGCATGGACATGTAAAAGTAGTTTTATTATGATCTTCGGGTGCAATATGTATCTGGTTATAGCCACTGAAGCCATCCAAAAAGGAAAAATGTTTCTTTCCTGCAAGGCTATCAAGCACCTAGTCAATGAAAGGGAGAGGGAAGTAATCTTTGACACTGGCTTTGTTTAATTCTCAATAATCAATACAAATATGCCATCTTCCATCTTTCTTAGGTACTAGCATTAATGGAGAGACCTACTGACTATCGGAAATAGAATAGATAAAGCCAACATCCAAGAGTTTATGTACTTATTGTTAGTATGAATCTTTCGTCGAAAAATACCACTTTAGCTACGCATAAAAAATAGCCCTAACATCGATTATGGCTGCCAATATCTTTAAATATACAGTTAGTTGATCCAGATAAAGCTGCACAAATCCAGATCTATGCATAAAAGACATTAAGCAGTAAAAATAAAATGCTGCTCCATGCATCCAATAGACAAGACAAGAGCAATATATTTGAAAGAATTTTTTATTATATATAAAAGGGGCACCTGAGAGGAAAACAAGAAATGTGTTTCCGATTATCCTCAATGGGATGGGTTTTTGAAAGTCCTCAGCATTTCAGATCTAAAATTTATCTCTCTTGTTGGTGTAGAAAACCCAGACAAACATAGAACTCAAAGGGAGCTCACAAGGAAAAAATGGAGAATGTGACTAAGAGCATAGATCTAGAGTTATCTAATGCAATGAAAGGTGACTAATGAATGGGGAAAACCCTTCTATTTATAACAAAATATTAGGGAGATCTAGAACTTGGTGCATGAATAAAATATTATTAATCAAATTCTAGAACCACCCTTTAGGAATATTTTATTATATTTTTTGGAGGGAAAAGGATTTTTGACTTGGGTCAATTCCTTTATTTATAAATAATAAATAAATAAATGATTTATTTATTATTTTAAGGAAATTGTGGGAATATAATTAAATAAATAATGATTTATTAAATTATTTATAAATGATTTAGTCAAATTTAACTAGGAATATTATTTAAATAAGGATTTAAATAACTTATTCCTAGGGAATAGTCAAATAAATACGAATTTATTTAATTGATTTCCTTGTTTTGGGTTAAATATGACCAGGAAATATAAATAAATATAGATTTTTTTTATTATTTCCTTTTGGGGTTTCTTGTTTAGACCATAAACAACCTAATAAAGGTGTTTTACTAAGTTATTTCACATAGTGAAAGCAATTTTACTTAGGGTAAAATTGGTGTTACATGGTGTACTTGGGTTCATCTAATGATAATAGGTTAGATGACCAAAAAATGGTGTAACAGTTATTCCTTCACAATATCTCTTAGAGCTGGATTCATTCGCCTTTGGGGTTGTCGAACAGGTTGGGTTCCTTCCTAAATATAGATATGATGTTTACAAGTTTTAAGAGGAATACCCTTCATATCTTCATAGCCCCAAGCAAAGGCACTAAGATGGTTTTGCAACAAATTCACAAGCTGCTCCTGCTGAGATGAGTCCAAATCTGAACTAATATGCAAGGATTTACCAGGGCTAATATTGACAAGAGTAGTATCAAACTCAGGAGTACTCAAAGCAGTGATCAAATACAGCAGTACAGAAGAATGAGAATCATGATTATCTTGAAAATCTAGGCTGAAAATCTGGCTCAATGGCTCAAAATTAGGCATAGTGTCTAGATTATTCAGGAAATCTTGAATCTCATCTTCTTATGAAGACCCAGTATAATGATGGATAAAGGAAATGGACTGAGTCTCCTCATCATTGCTTTGATCCAACCATAAAGTATCTCGAAGGTCTTGAATGGATCTGGCAGGGAGGTATAAGGTAACTTTCTTCCTAGAATCTCCATGCGAAATATACATATCACCAGAATGACATCCAATATATGCATCGGCCGTAGCAAGCCATTGTCAACCCAAGATCAAGGGATGTCCTCCTACTAGGTTCTTCGGCTGAAGCACAATGAAATCAGCAAGATATTCCCAAGAATCCAATGAGATGATCACATCATCCAATAGTCCTCCTGGCTTAATTTTAGATCTATCTACTAATTCAAGCACAGTGGGAGTAGGGTGAAGATGAGATAATTGAAGTTGATCCATGGTTTGCTTAGTCATGAAATTAATGGCTGCCCCCAGGTCTATAAGAACATTAGAGACAAGGACATTACCAATCTGAACTGAGACAATAGGGTTTCTGGGATCAGTATATTTTTCCATGGACACACATCTCGTCATCAACTCTGCTACCATACCAACAAATTGAATGGTTTTGGGTTCCAATATCTTCCTCCCGGGTTTCTTGAGACAAAGTTCCTTAATAATCTTGGAACAAATGGGGATCTCTTTAATGGCTTGAAGCAAAGGTATCTTAATGAAAATATTCCAAAGCTTAGATGCCAAACTAGTCTCAGAAATAGGCTCACTTCTTTCCATTACTAGCCTCTCTGGGAAGGGAGGCTGGTTGGAAGAATATGGCAAGGATTCAGAGGGTAAGAGCTACTTAGTGACTTCTTTTGGAGAATGGTTAAGAGTTTCCTCTTCTCCTTTCTCTTCAAAAATCACTATAGGTTGCTTCTGTTTTTCTTATGTTACAGTCCTTCCCGATCTTAATTGAATATCATGAACCCCATCTGGAATAGGTTGGTACTCGAATGGTAAAGGTGGATTTGTTACATAGATCATTTTCACTGCTTTATTACTGTTAGGATTGGGCATAGGTTGAGTAGGCGACTGAGGAGGTCGAAAGGGTGGAGGTAAAAGAAACGGTGGAGTAGACTGACTCGGAAGTTGAGGCTTTGAATAAGGTGCATGTGTAGATGGATATGACTGCATAGGTGGCTGGTAGGAATATGGAGAATGATTTGGCCCTCTCCAACCTTGTTGCCATGGTTGAGAAGGTTTCCCATGCTGATATTGATTCCCATACCGCCGCTGTTGATTAGTGTTAGGATAAGAATATGCATGTGAATTATAACCAAAATAGTGTGGATAAAATTCAAGAGGCATACCTGCACCTAACTGAGGCCAATTCCTTCTTGCTCACATAGCATACAAGTATTCAACTTCAAGCTGTCCCCCTGTAAATAGAGCTTTAAGTCCTGGTATAGAGGGACATTTTTCTGTGACATGGTCTTCTGCACAAATAACACACTTATTGGTTTCTTTCAAATTAAGAGGAAACTCTTTAGGAGGATTCTTGTATCTACATTTAGGACAAAAAATACATAATGACTCTTGTTCCTACATGAGTTTTTGCTGAAATTTTAAGGAGTCTAACCGTTTGGTAACAGTATTCATTATATCAATTTTCATGTCTTCCATTTTATTTTCTAGTCCAATAATCATAGCACCAGTAGATTCAGTTTTTCTATTTCTATTTCAAGTTCCTCTACCGGATCTATACTGATTTCTTGAAAATTTCCTGCATAATTCACAAATTTGTTCAAAAGTTTGCTAAGAAATATCACCTTGTCCTAACATATTTAAATTATTTCTAGCATTATCAGTAAGTCCTCTTAAGAACAAGGTTCTAATAATACTGGGATCAAACTTAAGTTTTGACCTTTGTAAAATATATAGAAGTATTTCTAGGTAATCTTTAAGAGTTTCATCATCATCCTGTATGATTGTAAAAATCTCATCTTGCATGTCTCGAGTTTTGAAATATTCTTGATATTTATATAAAAACACTCTCTTCATCTGATCCCAAGAGTTTATAGTGTTTCCTCCTAACCCCATAAACTAGCGTAGAGCTGAGTCCTTGAGAGTAACAGAAAATAATCTTAACTTCTGAGTGTCAGTTGAATAATCATAACTTGTACACAGAATATCAAACTCGAATAGAAAAGAGTCAGGATCTTCATGAAATTTACCATGGAAATGAGGGAGAGTTGATGGTGGAATATTCTTCATTTGCACCACAGTATCAGGATCCACAATTAGAAAGACAAAAGTGGATTGTTATTTACTTACCTGGTTTTCACCAGTCCCTTCCAAATGATATTCATGGTCCACCATTGTTTCCCTTTTACTTGTACTGCTCTCAACAAGCTGATCCACACCTGAGCTGTTGTCACTAGAATCCAGGTGGATTGTTCCTACGTGATGGGTTTGAATTGGATTGGGCTTCCTGCTTGCAGAAGGAGACCTAATATGAGAATTGTTTTTAGAATTCTTTTAGCCCTTAGTGGGCTTCGAACCCTTACCTTTTCTAGGCATTCATTTCGAAAAAGAAAAATTAAAAAGAAATTCTAGTAAAAAATGCAGTCAGAAATCAATTAACACCAGTAAAATTCCTTCAAAGAATATTTTCCAAACAATACTACAAAAATAAAGGAAAAATTACCTCTATTGTATAATCAGAAAATTCTTACCAAATCAAATCGCCTCCCTGGCAACGACGCCAAAATGTTGGGTGCAGGAATTACACTTAAGCAAACTCCTCAACACTTAATTTGTCAACCCGGGGGATCCGTAAAATTAGATATGAAGCACAGGCAATGCCAGAGATGGTATGAATCTTCCTAATATAAATCCCTACTTTATTTAAAGGAAATATTGCAGAACCAAATTAAAAAGAGAAAAAGGCAACTTGAACCATCAAAATAATCTAAGACTGGAAGAAGGAAGAATGCATTTGCAAGAGGGAATTAGAGATAAAAGGTAATCACTCTAGCTAATTATTGTTTAACTACTGAGTGTGTGTTTTCCTTTAGCAGATATACTTAGCAATATCATCAGATGGGCCCGTAAATCTTCTCCTTTAGAGATTTCCTTCTTGCACTAATCTATCCTGGACTATCGCAGTCTTCTTACACTAGTGTAGGAATAGAGATTTATGCAGAAGGTATAAATGGTGTCTTTAATAAAGGATTTTTACTTCATGCAAGGGCTTGAACTTTTCCAGGTTCGAAGCACTCAGATCGCATGGCAAGAAACTAGTTCTTGCACTGGATCAGAGCTTCCTGCGCTTATCATTTAATTCTTAAAATGAGTGCTTAATTATTGAAAATGCTATTATGCTATTACATAAAATTGCACACATAAAAAGTGAATGTTTCTTATCTTAACAGAGTGCAGGAATAAGGAAACAATAAATATACATTTATCTTCTCATAAGCATTTAATGAAAGAAAGAATATTGCGAGAAGTAAAATAAGAAGGCTTGTTGCATCACACCAACGTGCATTGGTGCAGGTTCATGTCTCCTGCTTGGACCAGGCGGGGAAACCAAATAAAACAAAATTTTAGAAAAGGAGATATCACACCAACGTGCACTAGTGCAGGGTTATTTCTCCTGCTTGGACCAAGAGAGGAAAACCAATCTGAAATCAAGTGCAGGAAAGGAAATTTCAGGAAAAGGAAATTTATCTACTTCACACAATAGATCCGCTTTCACTCAGACAAGAATGCATGTGCTTAAAATTAAATCACACTTGACAATGTAAACACAAATTACAGGAAAACAGGAAATGGGTTAAATGTTCTGGGTTGGCTGGGCCCTAGCCAACTAGCATGTTTACCTTTTAAATAAAAACATTGCTCAATACCTTAATCAATTCATCAGCTCAAATATAGAAACACAATTTGTGAAACATGAGGCAGAGCTCCCTTTTATTAATTCACTGAGGGAAATACATACATTAATACATCGTCCAGCCCAAATTCGGGCGATAACAAAATACATCACCCTGTTACCACCTCTCTGGCTGTGTCTCTTTTCTCTTATGCTATCAAAACCTTCCCCTTAGTCCTATTTACATTCTACATTATATAGATCTTTGGCCAAAGGAAAAAATAGATCATTCAACCGATTACATAACCAAACGTAGAATTTAGCTTTTCGGCCTTCAAATTTAGATAGTTTAGCTGTAGCCAATCTCCAGCTTTCGTCCTTCACAGATTCGGTCTCGGCTGCCTTTGGATCAATCTTGTTGTCGTGGCTGAAGCTGCTCAAAACGAGGTGATGATCAAGGAGGTTCGAATCTGCTACAAGGATTTTTTGTGCTAGCAATGGTACAAGATCCAATCCTACACTAGGATCAGCGGTCATGGTAAGTACTCTAACTACCAAATAAACATTGGAGATATCGATAAGTTACAAAGAGTGATTAAAAGTAAGAAATCATGTAATAAATAATTAATTAATGCTAAGTTGAATTAAAAATACGAAAAATAAAGTTTATATGAAATATGTCACCGTGCTTGGACTAGTGCAAGATGAGGGTGCATAAAAGAGGTAGAATAGAAGTAAATGGTTATGATTTAGGAAGGGGGAAATGGAAAAAAAGAGAGAAAATTAGGGGGCTAACACTGCCCTCTAGACCTGTCTTCTGGAATGAATGCGCTGATGTCAACAGAAGGAGGTCTGCCATAAGTGAGGCAATACGGGATCCTCAACTAAGGTATGAGAGATAATAGTAGAGTGACTGATAGAATCACACCACGGATGATTATGGAATGGGGGTGCTGAGTAGCGGGCTGATGACTTCCCTTGTTAGAGCATGAAGGGCATGGATGTCCTGGCAGAAATTGACACAATATCAAAGGGGATAGGGGAGAGTATGAGTGAAGGCCAGAATGGGCGACACGAGAGAGGAACCAAGCAATGAAAGATGGAGGACTATAGTTGGATATAAAGGGACTCGGAATAGACTCCATGGATGTGATGATGAATCAAATCGGATGCTCTAAGAAAGGGTGACTTGATGATGTTGCCACATAGAATAGGTCATGGGGACAATAGAAACCTGAGTACAAGATGATTACTCACGACAGAAATCGACATGAGCATGGACAAGTCTGAAGGTGAAGTGGCACCCCAAGTACAAGTTTTGTAAGTGAATAAATTCTATTTTGAGGAGTGGTGAAGTGACCTTTCTTGGAAAAAATGTGTCTGGGTGAAGTATCAAATCACAAAAAAGTAAAGGATACGCATTTGAGAGCTTGGTGAGAGCTTTCCAACGGTGAAAATGGTTTGTCAAACCGAGCTACGGTTTGGTTGCAGCTAGTGAAAGAAAAAAATGGGGTTTCTCTTTTAATAAGGCAGTTTTCCTCCAATTTGATTCATTTGCAAGTGTAGCTGTTGTGAATGTAGAGAGGAGAAAAGGCCCTAAATCTTGCAACGATTGTAGCAGATAAACTGACCGTTGGAATCGAGATCTGTCAGTTGCAGGTAAGAGGCCTAACCATACTCTTTTAATTCAGGGGATTAAAGTTCTAGATTAGGCACCCAGAGACTAGGTATAGGCCAAGTCACACTTTTTGGTGTCTATTCTATGACCTGGGTAGTAGGTACTAGGCAGAAAACTATGACCTATCCCAGGAAATAACCTGAAAAGTGAGACCTGTCAGAGAAAAGGGGTTTCAGTGCTGTTTTTGGTTGAGAGTTGGGATTTTTATGTTTGAGGGGCATAGGTTCCCCCAAGATTTTTATGGTCATGCCAAAATATATTTAGAAAAGGGGAATCTAAATATATTTTTATGATGTGGTGTGCCATATTTTTCGTTTGTTATGGTTATCCAATTCGAGAAAGGGAATGGAGGGTTACCAATCTCTTTTGGTACTGCATATATGAAGAAAATGGACTAAGTTTCTGGGTTGTCATACATGGTGTCACTATCCCAAAGAGTGGATTTGGAGATAATGAACTATGCTCTCCTAGAAAACCCAAAAATTAGTCAACAACAATGTCTTGGGGACTGGGTTGCTGATGTAAGAGGAAGGAATGATGAGGGGGATCATCCCTAGAGTGATATAAAGTGATATGGGACTCTATAGGTTCTTCTAAATGGGGAAGAATGATGGTACTAGAGTCGACACGACTAGATACTCTATGAGGGTTGTAGAGAATTGCTTCTCCTGGACTCTCAAATATGGGTTCCCCCTTACCCAAACATTAGGTGTCAATGTAATGGCCACAAGGTGTATGTGGTTCGAATGTATGGTTTCGATGTAAGGGGGGATAGATAAAGTCAGGGGTGGTGATTTCTTCCATAATGTCTTCATCATAATAGAAAATGGGGTGACTGGTGGAAGAAGGACCACCTGAAGCGGCGAAGCTACCTGACTCATCATCATGACAAAAGAGGTTCACATGTGCATCGTCATGGAGGGTGACTAAAAAACAAGTAGATAAAGGATCCACCAATGTTGAGCCAGGGTGATCGCTGAAGGGAGGTCAGGTGAAATAGAAGAGGAAGCCCCAGAGGGGTCTTCCACCATGGTTCTCATAACTGATGATAGTTAGAAGATGGCGATCGAAGGCTACATCATCTCGACATCAGGAGGGGGAAGGTCAATGGGAGAAGATGTGTCCTTTGGTTCTCCTGAAGAAAAACTCACAAGTAAGGGAACGGTGGACTCGTTGCACTTGGCCTAGAATTGAAGGATGGCTTCTAAAGAGGCACAATAGTCATCAACGTGGGGAAAAAGGTGAGTATAGTGGCCATGGAAATCACACAAAGCACAAGGATGATTTGTGCGGAAAGACTTGAGTTCTGAGACTTAATTGGGTATAGTGAAATATACCTCTGGGATATCAGACTTCGAAAATGCTTTGTTAAGGGCTTGAGATGAGGAAATTCAAGACAAGTATGGGTGGCATGACTGACAACATCACACAAAGCACATGGAGGGGTACACTTCGGAGGCTGAGGAGGAGCAGTGGTTGTTTGGGCAGCCTTGTCCTTAGAGAGAGGATCCTTCTTAGCGTTTCCTGTCGGCCCAAACCCTCCCCTACCTATCTGGTTGGAATTATTTATCCCATTCCATTACTCATTTAAGGGTGGACATGCACCTCTGACCCACTTTCTTTTGCTCCTCCTTTGGCTCCACGAATGCGTCACTCACCTAGAAGCTCATGGATTGAAACACTCTCAACCTCATCCAATAGATAGAATGTATATAATAGCATGGCCACGGGATTCAAAACTGGTAACTTGAGTGGCAGAGCCGTGTCATGGGTGACCTTATGGCATGGTTCAGAGAGCACTTGTGTATGTGATGCATGCAAGTGAACGTGTATGAAAAATTTGTCACGAATTTTTGTTGTTTGTTCTGTCGTTGAACCTCTTTATGTTTCTATGATGGCCCAGGAACACGCTTATTCTTCACCTATAGAGAAACTTCTGAATCGCAAGGTAGCATTATGGGCTCAATATATACGAGTGTTATTTCTTGAAATAACTTGATTTTCGAATCATTCACTTACTTTAAGTACTCATGCTATGGGTGTGAGAGCATTAACTCTATCCCTGTGGGCTTATGAGGAGCAGGAGAAATCGTTGGAATTCCATGAAAAATTCCCAGGAGCCAGGATGCATGCCAATTTCATACGAACAGGTGGAGTGGCACAAGATCTGCCTCTTGACTTATGCTAAGATATTTTTTTCTTTACACAAAAATTCACTTATCATATTGACGAATCAGAAGATATGTCAACCGGAAACTATATCTGGAAACAACAATTAGTGGATATTAGTACTATCACTGCATAGCAGGAAAAGGATTGGGGTCCAGTGGTGTAATGATAAGAGGTTGCGCGACACGAAGACATTGGTAGAAATATGGGGGAGGTTCCCATCAGACAACGATGATTTTTCCTAACCCTACTCAATCATGCCCCTACTGTTGCAAAGACTTGGTGTGAAGCCTTGGGGACGACGTACCCCCCCCCCCCCAAATAACTAGGAGATAGGGTGAGCTGAGGGGGGATAGCGTAAGTAAGCGAATGTGTATAAGCCCAGTAAAACATGACTGTTCCAGGCAGGCCACCTTTGGTTTTTGGCCGTGCATGGATGGAGTTGCCTCTGGCCTCTGGGCACGTCATGTTAGAAAATTATATATATTACAGAGTGATGCAACACATAAAATATGTGGAAAACACAAGCACACAAAACACATAAAACCAGAGACACATAAATATAAGTGGTTCACCTAGTTTGGGCTACGTCCACCCCGAACAACTAGTCCTTCCTTTCTATTATCCAACAAAATGAAGAGACACAACCTATAGCAGATCCGCTATAATATCCTCTATTCTATCTCACAGTCTCCCTATCTATTTCTCGCTCTGAGAATACACACATACAATACACAACCACAATAAAATACCCTCATACAAGCGAGGGGTTGCCTTCTAGGGAAAAATACCCTAAACTAAACATAACTTCTACTGTCATATTATCCACCTAATGAACAGCCCAGATTGACTAGAAATTAATATACTTTTACAAAGCAATTTTACATTTTTTTTTTAGCTTTGGGGGCATTGCCCTTGAAACACCCCGCCAGGGGGTGGCTCCATAAAGTCGCAGTCCCCCCCTGGACCCCCCAGGTAGCGTTTAATTACTGGCGAAATTTCTTCCCCATTAAGGTACATGGGTCCAACGCTATGATAAAAAAAAAACAAGATAATCAGGCTCCATACCCAACACGTCGGAACCGCATGAGTCCACCGGGGTAGAGCATGGTGCGCCAAAATCGACATAGGTAAGGTGCTATTAATGGAACACGGTAAGCCCATATTTATCCGTATGGAGGTGTTGTGGGAACATAAATATGTTGGTATAGGAAGCCTCAAAAATCGAAGGCCAAGCTGTAATGGTTGATATAGGGTTACGTGACCCACACCGAAAGGTGGCTTACTTGGTGAAAGCGGCTTTCTCCAATTGGAATCAGATCAACTCAGCTGCCCCATTATATCGATACCATGGTCAATCTGCTATGATCGAGGCACAGAAGCAAAGGGAGGGGTTATGGGGACTAGTTGAACCAGGGTCAAAGTAGTATAAGTTTTGGGTTGAATAGGCGGGATAGTGGTTGGGGGATCAATGTACCAGACTCAGATCCATAAGGTCATGTTAGGAAGAGATAAGGTAGCCATAACAAGTACTGAAAATACTCTAGGGGGGGAGCTAGAAATTGTATCTGACCAAAAGGGTAATGGCCAGGCGGGACAACTATAAGATGGTTAAGGCCAGGAGAAACCATTCTGAGAGGGTAGATAGGCTTATGGATACTAGCTGCAGGTGAGGGGCATTGAGGAGTGGGTCCTAAAGGCTGACTCGAGATGATAAGGAGTAGGTTGTGGAGGGTAGAGCTGCTGACGAGTCGAACCAGTCCGCTTGAGGTCGGAGCGAGATGATTGCATTATGGAAATGTTCGATGAGTTGGGATCAGAGATAGGAGGAGAAAGACCATGGAATGAACCAAGAAAAGAGAAGTCTTTGTAAACTACGGGTGAGATACTAGTCAAAGGTTCGACTATTTTCTTATTGGCCACCGAAGAGGTGACGAACTTAGGGGAGGTCTGAGACTTTGTTTCGTAATATGTGAATTGGTCGATGGTGACAATATTTCCATTGTGAGGAAAGCACATCTTACAGTGAACCGTATATGGGATAGAAAAAATTGCATAAGTGTAGCTACGATCCAATATAATGTTTTAATCTAAGGAGGCATTAATGACTTCCACATCAACAAAACATTCTTTCCCGCAAGAGTAATAGGAAAATTGTAGAACATGACTATGGGATGGGAATAGTGGCCATCCCATGCTCAGAGGGTGATAGTGGAAGGGGACAACCCAGGAGATCTAAGTTGCTTCGAAGCCAAAGAGGACATCACATAGGTGGATGCCCCCTCGTCAATGATACAACGGGAGACATTGGCATTCTGGATCTTGAAAGGGATTTGGAAGGCGATGAAAGTAGGAAGGGGAGGATTTTTTGACTAGTCAACATTGAAGACGAAAAAATGATCATCTGAAGGATCCACAGCACCCATGGCAGTCAGTAGAGATTTTCATTGTGAAGGGCATGACTAGAGGAGTCCAGTGTTGAGACGGTAGCAGGGGATTGCACCAAATCATCTACTATACTATATGAGTGGGAAGCTTTACCAGAAGCCACGTTTTTACATAATGGTTCGTTGGGGATCTTGCTATGAACCTCTGCCTTAGGCTAAGGGATCAGTAAAGGACCATTAGTTGTCGAAAGAGGCTCTATGGAACCTAAAGAAGGGGGCTCGGGGGTAAACGTAGCAGCGGCTTGTTGTATTGACGGGACCAAGTCTAAAGGTTGAGGTCAACGGTAATGGGTTCGTCAGAGTTCATCATGAGAATCTAGTAATCAGAGGTACCAGATGGAGGAGTTTGATTAGCTGCCTAACCTTCACGGGTTTGGGTAGCCACTAATCATGGAAAATTTTAGGGGCTAATATTCGCAGGTGGGCTAATTTTTCATGTTTTTTTCCAAAAAAAAGATTCGCCATTTTCCATTTTTTTTTTAAATTTTATTCGCCGAAATTTATAGTATAAAAATATTTTACCCTAAAAATCACCAAAATTTATATATAATAATATAAAATGATTAGAAAATTAAATATTTTTACAAAAATAACATAAAAAAATTTACAATTTACATATTGGAGACTGTTAAGATTCGCCAAGTTTTTAAACATTAAGATAAACATCCATCCTTAAAATTTTCCTTGCCACTAATCGTTGCTGGGGGAAAGGATTGGTAAACATAGTCAGATGGATAGGTGCAGCATGGGGGGGAACCAAAGGGGATGCTTTCTGTCCTTGGGATGCTTCTTGAGCTTCCCACATTTATCACATCACAGGTAAAAGAGGACAATCGTGGGTGTAGTGACCATAGACACCACAACAAGAACAAGGTTTGTTCATGCGAACAGGCCTGTCCTGCTTGGGTTGAGTACCCTGTTGCTGGTTAGCAGTGTTAGATGTATTCCTTGGGGATAGGGTCCTGGATTACCTGGGGTATATTTGTTTTGATTACCTTTCCTCTTCTTTTTGCAAGTAGGAGGATTAGTCGCACCCTTCTGTGCATACACCTACCCCTGGGGGTGGTGGCTGCTATTACGATGGTCAAGAAGGCAAGGGAGGCTAAGGTACTAATGCTAGAGGAGATGGAGCACCAGGATGCAGATATAGAAAATAAGGAGGTTGGGCAACATTGTGGTAAACAAGTTGGGAAAAAGGAGGAGGCATGCCGTATCGGGGATACATGCTATCGAGACGGGGAAAAGTGCTAGAGGGGCTGGCCCCTCCCTAAGGGAAACCATAACCCATGGGAAGATGAGTGTATGGATGAGAGACAACTCCAACGATACCATCATCGGCATGGGATTCCCCCAGTCCGTTGGCACCACTGGGTCTAGGGAGATCAGGTAAGACTGTATAAAAATAACCAGACTGTGTGTAGATCAGGTCATATTTCAATGCAATTTGGAGAGTGGCTTCTTCGTTCTAAGAAAAATAAGATGCGACATCTTCGCTAATAGCAAGAAGAATGGATCTGAGAAACAAGTCCATGTAGATATGGTCTTCGAATGTAGGGGCTTGACATAGGCTCTTTCTTCACAACCATTCCTAGACATGATCGGATAGGCGAGTTGCAGACGATTGACAGAAAGAGGTAAAAATTTTGGTACCAATTTCATAATGAAGGGGAAGCTGGAAGTAAGGTAGAAAATCCCTGGCAAGAGTCACAAAGGTAGTATGCGAGGAGGAGCCCTGGTCAACATACCTCTTAGAAGCTTCTTTGGTAAGCGTACGTTGGAACAACTGAAGACGGGTAGAGTCATCGGCGATGGAGTTAGATGAATGCCACATGTCGAAAGATTGAACATGGTTTGTAGGATCTTCTCCAGAAAGACCTTCAAATTTGGGGATGTCGGAAGGGAGCTCGATTAGCATAGCAGGCCAACCAGGATCATGGTGTATGGGGTCATTGATCAAGTGGTTAAAATCAGGAAGACTGAGACCTGCCATATAAGGGAGCAAAGGAGTAGCCGAGATAGTTCCTATTGTGGTCCCACTAGTGGTATTCCCAGCATTAGGACCGGGGCTACCACCAGCGTTAGGTCCTGAACCAGACATGGTAAGGTGATAGGACGAAAGCCAGGGATAGAACCAGAAGGGGACCCCGATGAACCAGAAGTAGAGTCAAAATGGGGACTCGGTGGAGGAATAACTCGAATCCTACGCAGAGGAGTAAGTCTTCCTAACGGAAACTAAGGATAATGGCCAAGAAGTCTCCAAGATAAATGCCTTGGGGGCGCAATGATGGAAGAACAGACACGGATCACAGAAGGAAGAGAGACCAACAAGGGCAAGGAGGTGCAGGATCAAATGATTACAATGTCGAAACAAGGGTAGAGAGGTGTGGGATCAATTGATTACCATGTTATAGTCTTGGCCTAGCGGTGTAAACAAGGCGCTCTTCACTTAGGGTGTGCATGTTAATTATGTTAATTTTAATGTTTAAACCCAAGTGTGTGTAGAGAAAAAGAAAAAATGTGTGGTATAACTGTAAATAAATTTGAAAATAACAGTAAAGTAAATTGAATATGACAGAAAATAAACAACTAAAGATGCATCAATCTAAACCCAAGGAGGTGGGATTCCCAACAACTATTTTATGGGTGGGAAAAATCTAGTCAAAACACACAAAAAATGGCCAATGGATTTAAAGTCGGGAGGGATAGGGATCTAGAGGTCAGATCTGCTGGAAAGAGGTGCAGAAAACAACAAAAAAATAGAGCGAAAAATGATGCTAATGAAGTGGCGAAAGGCTACAACCTGAAGGGAAATGGAGGGGACCCTAGAGGAGGACCAAAAAAAACTAAAAAGAGGTGTTTTGTATGGACGAATAACCAATCGGAAATGGATCTGAAGGTACACGATCAGATCTGAAAAATGTCTCAACACACTAAAATCTCAGATGACCTGTTGTTGCACTAAAAATTGTCATCCTGACATTCTGCTATGTGTATGAGCTCATTATCACTCATACTTCCTCCTTTGCAAGTCTGATGTATCAGTTTCTCATGTCAAGCCTTGAAAATCAGAGAAAAGTTCCTAAAAATATCCTTAACTCTGGTATCGCACTTTCTCTGTATCTTGCCTGCGGTCCCACATCTAATGTTCATGGCTCCTGCGTACCTGAATGCACTTTCTCTATGTTATGGGTGCGGACCCCTGTAAAGATCAAAAAGGCACAAGTAAACTCAAAAAATCTCACTTCAAGTAAATTCTAGAAGCCTCTAGAATGAATCTTGCGGTGGCAGAACTGCTCTTTTGAGGTTCATGTATCCCTTACCTTATGGAGCTAACCCCTTGATGTGAGGAGCTTATCCCTTTGAAGGAGGATTCTATCCCTTCATAGTTGGAACTGAAACCTCCTCTTTTCCACTATAAAAAAAGGCATTGGGTAGCCCCAAAGGGAGTTGAGGCTTTAGATTATTTGAGGTTAAGTGCTGTTGGGAGTCAGACTCATTTAACTGAGATTTTTGTGAGGAGAGATCACATACCTCTATCTGTCTCGGTTGGATGAGTGCAGAGCTATCAGAGTAGAGGAGATTCCTACTTCGGACCCCAGGAAGGCCTGTTCAACATCAAGGCTAAGGTTGTAAGATTTTCCTTCTGTTAAAGTTAATACAAATGAATTCATTTTTCTCAATAAGCTGTTAGTTAATTGTTTATTTCATGGATTCCTTGATCGCCATGATAAGCATGATTTATGATGTTTACTATTCAGGTGCTATTTAATGTTTGTTTGTTTGTGACTGCAGGTTTACAAAGATAATTCCTTCAAGTGCACGAGGGACAACAATGACTTCAAACAAGCATTGGATCTTCGGTAAGTTCTTAAACACCTTTATAGTATTCTTTTATAAATCAGATATGTTTAGAGAAAGATAGGTTTATTTGGCTGTTTTTTGCTATATTACCTTTTGGTACTAGGGATATCGATCTTGTATGCAAGATTGATTAATCCGCCCAACAAATTAGCGACTCCGCTGGGGAAAGAACTTGTTGTTTTCGGTTCTCTTTTATTTTGATTTGAGGAAAAAAAATTCTTGGTTTTTGATTGATGGATATCTGCCTGGGTAGCTTAGGTTTTCTCTGTTTTTAAAAAATTTTAAATCTTTTACGTTTTTCTTGAACTTTTCTGGGGACCGCACTTTGTTCTTTTGCACAGGGCGGGCAGTTTCACACTTTACTTAAGTAAACAGTGCGGGACCGCACCTGTTACTTATGGGGCCTGCGGACCCTGTTAAATTTTTTGAAAAACTTAGATTTCTTCTTTTAGTTTAGTTTAGATTTGATTTATGATTCTTAGCATCTACCCAGATCTGTATTTTTTTGTCAAAAAGCCTTGTTTATGAGTTTCTTTCAGCAAATTTTTGATCTCATCAATCTCCATTAAGTTAATTGGGTGTTTTGAGTCTCTTTTTTGAGAGATTGTTAATTTGATTTCCTTTGGTCATTACTTGGAGGTTTGTCTCAGTCTTTTCACAATTTTGTATCTTTTTTCTTTTGTTTTTGCAAAAAAATTCCCCCCTCATTCGGCGGGGTGGGGGGGCTAAATTGTGTATGAGTGTTAATCTCCTTTGAGTGTTTTTATTTTTTGATCTTTGGAACTCTCACCCAATTTTCTTTGCTTGCACTTGATTGGTTCTTAGATTACATTAGAATCATCTTGTGTTTGAGAATTCTCTTGCATAGATCACATTTGCATAATTAGAATTCTCATTTTCAAAATATGAATGAAAAATGTGCATAGATTACATTTGCATACTTTTCAAGTGAATTGTGCATAGATTACAACTGCATAGTTTACATTCTTAAAAATCAATTGTAGATTTAGATCAGTTTTATTTGATTTGAATTTAGATGTTTTTATTCTTCTTTTAAAAACACAAAAATAAAAAAAATTGTTTTGGAATTGATTTGTATTAGTTTTTCTTGATGAAATTAGTGCATTAGAGAATTTGCTATATTTTCTCTTAGTGATCAATTTTTGCATTGTTGGAAGTGAATGGAAACTCTCTCCTTTCTTTAGTTAGGATTCATAAAATTGACAATATTACATTATCATATTCGATTGCATTCAGTTTTGGTTTGGTTCATAACACCATTGGTTTCATATCCATTTACCCCTTTTGAGTAATAGCAGCCTAAATAACACAGCGCTTAATTAAAATTCATCTAGTAATTTTTACATTTTTAGAGCTCTTTCCACCAATATAGCTTAGGATTAGTTCTTTGGAATAGGTTGTAGTTAAATTTCCAAAGAAACTAAAACAAACAAGTAGATAAACCTTGCGATAGGAAATAAATCCAATTGTAATTTGTACAATCTGTGACGCTTCTCTTAAAGGAGTTAATCACGAGATCATGTCCGAACCTTTGAGACAATCAATTCTGTTTCATTGGGAAAGATAGAATATTCTGTGTATATTACAAATGGTAAACCTCGGATTAACCATTTTCGAGGAGCCTAGGGTC
Source organism: Pinus albicaulis (assembly GCA_034641835.2). NCBI lineage: Eukaryota > Viridiplantae > Streptophyta > Pinopsida > Pinales > Pinaceae > Pinus > Pinus albicaulis. The sequence goes on from CM076583.1 coordinate 839,069,403, forward strand.
ACTTGTTGGTAAACCTCAGATTGACCATGTCGAGGAGCCTTCAAGGGGATTGAGCTTTGTTACTCTGCCCTTGCGCGTGGAATCGGATCGTAGATTTTTCCCCCAGTTGTATTTGTTATTGTTGGTAACCTTAGTGTCCATAAGCTTAATATTATTTCCTAAGGTGACGGTGAAGGAAAGATCTCACTGTACTTGGAGCAGACGTCAACTAGACTCACTTGGACTCTCTGGGGGGTTCTCTTCACATAAGATGGTTTTGTGAAGAAACTTTTTCCAGTCTGTTTCATTAAGCAGGTTTTCGGGGTAACTGTTCCAACTTCCATTTCTACATTAAAATTCTATGATGTTGGATTTCATCACCAACTAGTGTTTTTAGTGCGGGAATCTACTGTTTGTGTGTGGTTTGACTTCTAGATTTGATAGCGCATGTTAATTTTTTTGTTTTTACTTTTAGAGACCATAGGTGTGAATTATGAATTTTAATTATTAGGTGTGAATTGTTAATTGTTAATTTTAGTTTTAAATTGTTAATAAAATTCACTGAAGTTGAATATAATGGCAACTGTTCCGGAATTTACCAACCAAGGAACCCCTCTTAACGAGAATCCTAGTACTTTTCCTTGCTTTGGAAATTTTGGTCCTCCTTATATGGCTACTTTTTCATTACCTAGATTTACAATAGGTTTATCGATATGGTTATTTTCAACTTCCTTGGCCTCGAATACTCCAATTATTCCACCTCAACCGGATGCTTCACCTCAACAGAGTTCACCATCTCAACATAACCAACCTTTTGTTGACCCTTTACCTTCTTCGCCTAACATTTATTCCTCCATTTCTTCCTCTTCGCTTGGTAAAAGCCTTGACACTAGTAACCAGGTGGCTAAGAAGAAGAAGAAAGGGAAGAAGAAGAAGAAGAAGAGCAAGATAAGAAAGAAGTCAACCAACCAACCACGGCTGTAAGTGTTAGTTGTGTTGAGGAGACCTCCAACATGCATCATAAACCCAAATACCCTTGCAAGCTTTGTAAGGGTGACCACTTCCTTATCAATTGTCTCGGTATTCCAAAGGTCTTGGAAGTATGGTCAGAAAAATCTCATCAACTTTCCGTTGATCTATCAACCAGTGATAGTCAGGTTCCTGGGAAAAAGGGTAAAGTTAGGTTTCCTTGTAAGTAATGCAAAGGGATTCATCAAAATCACATTTGCCCTCACATGGATGACGCCTCAAAATTATTGGAAAACCTTACTGTTCCACATCAAGAATTTCCAACTAGTTACCGTAAAATTTCTCCCAACCTTCCGTCAACTGACGGAGTGATTGATCTAATATCAAGTACAATCTATCCCACTCTTCCCTTGGAGAGTGAAACTCATATCACTCAGGTTGATGATCCATTAGTTGATCAAGTGGTCGATTCGATTTCACATTCAGTCAATCCCATTCTCCTTGTAGAGAGTGAACTTCATACCACTCAGTTCTTCTTGTTACATCATATTCTTCTATGTCAGGGGGCATTTCACTTGTTTCTACAGAACCCCCTCCAAGTACTGAGGTCTTTTCCTTTGATTGGAATAGACTGACAAAACCTCATCTTCCTTCCTCCATCCCTTTCCAAATCATTGTGAAGTTTGGTGGTAGGGACATACACTGCACACAGGTAGATGAAGGTCCTTCTGTTGGTATTTTATCCTCAACTGTTTGGAAAGCTTTGGGTTCCCCTCAGCTTGTGCCTATTATGCAAAATCTGAAAGCTTTTAACAGAACCATTAGTGAACCTTTAGGGATCCTTCCTAAGTTTTCTATTACTTTGGAAGGTAAAACTGTCTGTATTGATCTTATGGTAGTTCGAGGTCCCTTGGATTTCAATTTACTCCTTGGGCAATACTATGTTTATGCAATGAAAGCTGTAGTGTCGACACTCTTTCGCGTGATGTTTTTCCCTCACAATGGGAGTGTTATGACTATAGACCATCTTTCATTCCCTAGTCTTGATTCTACTACCAATATTCTGACATCCTTGAATGTTCCTCATACGAAAGTGGTATCTACCCCGCCACTGGTTAATTATGTGGCAACTAGTCCCATGTTTTCAATTACCGATGTAAGTGAGCCTCTCACTGTTTGCTCGTCTTCCTTTGACTTAGATCCGGTAATTGACATGGAAAATTCTATGGGAGTATTCGAACGTGATGTTGTTATCCCTTTTGAGTCCCTTGAAATGTGTTCCTTCCAGAGAACTATTCTTCCTTCTGATGAAGACCTCTTGGAAGCCATGATCAAGGTGTGTCCATTGACATGTGTTTCTTCCAGTTGGAAGCCATGATCAAGTTTCCAAGGATAGTTCCTTTTACTGTGTCAACCTCGTTAAAAAATGAATCAGTGGGTCCGAGGACATTTCTTTTCCTGTGTCAACCTCATTAAAAAATGAATCAGTGAGTCTGAGGAAAGTTCCTTTTACTGTGTCAACCTCGTTAAAAAATGAATCAGTGAGTGTGAGGAGAGTTCCTTTTACTGTGTCAACCTCGTTAAAAAATGAATCAGTTGGTAAGAGGAAATTTCTTTTCCTATGTCAACCTCATTAAAAAATGAATCAGTAGGTAGATTATAGAGAGTATATTAATAGAATAGAAATAAGTAGTTTCTAAGGATGGTTCCTATTACTGAGTCAACCTCGTAAAAAAATGAATCAGGTATGAGGAAAGTTATTTTTACCATGTCAATCTCGTTAAAAAATGAAGCATGCAGGAGAGGAAAGTTCCTTTTACTGTGTCAACCTCGTTAAAAAATGAAACATGTTGCCATGAGCATAGTTCTTTTCCTGTGTCATGCTCGTTAAAAAATGAAAAAAATCCTCCCCTAATTGAGTCGAGTCTTTGACTAGATCTCATAAATGTTAAGTCATATATTTAGGTTAGTTAATTCAATTTTTTCATAATTTTCTTACAGTTTTAGATCAGGTCTTTCATATGATCTCATAAATGAACCTTCATTCCATCCATCTATTAATTTCCAGCAGTGTACTTAGTTGACTGAAATGAAGCTGAGGGGCCATGCGCTCTAGCAGTTACGCTTAGGGGGCATCAAGCACAGTTTTCTCTCTGTTTCAAGCTTGTGTAAAAATGAAACCATTCTGAAGCATAGTTTTTCTCTGTTTCAAGATTTTGTAAAAATGAAACCTATCTTGAGTCGATTTCAGTTATTATTTTCAAGACTCGTTAAACTCATGAAAATCTCGAGATTATTTTGCTATCTTTCATTCTCGTAAAACACATGAAAATGTCGAGTTCTTTCTATCTTTTCCTGCTCATAAATTAAATTGAAAGTCGGCCACAGGAGTATATTTTTATCCCTTTTTCGAACTTGTTAAAACTTACGAAAAAGTGAAACCCACAGGAGCATACTTTTATCACTTTTTCGGACTCTTTCAAAAATTTATGAAAAATAAAAACATTAGAGTCCTCTTTTAAGCCCTTTTCAGACTCTCTAAACATGAAAATATTGCCGAGCACTTGGTTATTCGAACTCGTTAAAATAAATGAATGATCATCCCTTCAATATAAGTTTACCCATTTTACGCACTGAAATGGACTATTTATGAAAAAGGTATACGTTGACTAATTATGGTAAATAGAGTTCTCTCCTACATTATTTTATCCTTTTTCAGGCTCGAGAGACTAAATTTATGAAAAAGTACACCCATGGAGTTTTCGTAATTTTTTTCTTCTGACTCCCTAAAATTGAAAAACACCGAGTTTCTCCTATACTGGACTCACTAAAACTTAACAGTAAAGGACCTGTTCCATTTTAGACAGGAATGAACCACTCCTTCTTAGGGTTCGAATCTTAAACTAAGTTGGACTCATCCAAAGGATGAGCTTATAAACAAGCAAATGTTATCCTCCTCAAGCTTGTCAAAAATAAAGAGGTACTTGCCAGAAATGGTGGGGGAAAAGAGAGAAAAATGGACTTGTTTGTTGTATTTTTATTTTTCAAAAATCCAATTAACCACTCTTGAACCCGACACTTTTGTCCACCTGGGCTTGGAAATCCTTTGCCTAACATTTAATCAAACCATATTGAAAGTCTTCAGCTGGTTTCTGGGTATTAGCTTTGGGTCAATTGTCACCAAACCATCTGCAGTGTTGTTATGTGTTTAAGAGGACACTCAAATAAACCATTCATCTGCAAAATATTTTTCATCCATTTGGACCATCCCTGAGTCAGTTCTTGCCAATACATTTCTTCAAAACTTGATCTATGATTTTGTGTTGTGGGCTTGCCTACAACAGATCACTTTCTATCGACGACGGCTCATTATCTAGGAAGTTGATCTAGAAATCATCAGTACCTTGAAATCTGCATGCCTCAATGGCAGGTTTCTCGCCTTCGACGATAGGTTGCATCATTGACTTTCGATCGAACGATTCCGTGACATGTTTGACTCACGTTTGACTTCAGCTCATTCATTCACATTTCATGGATTTTACTGAGTACTTTGAGAGCCATTGACATTACCAATGGTTACTCTCACACTTGTTCACAATTTACATCATTGACTGGTAATCAAGTCTGATGCAGGAGCATCTAACATTCCTTAATCAAAGAATAAACTGGTAATCAAGTGGTTTCTACCATGTTCGACTTCGACACATTCATTCACATGGATAGAATCGTACTAGTTCGAGATGCGAAAATCAAGACCCTGGATCTAGTTTCTACCATCTAGGTTGCGAGGAATTTTGTTATCATTTATACAGTGGACTATTCATAAACATATGGTCGTGTCCATACTATGTCTATACATGTCTATACTGTAATGTATTCAAAATCATTCCTATATCAGAACAATTTGAATCAATTTCTAGTTAGTTTTGATCTGAGTATGGGAATGCCTACCTCAGTGATGATATGAGCACATATATATATTTTGCATTGAATGTTTCTACAAGTTCCGACTGGGGTGTCCACAGGATGATCCTTGAAATGATAAATTACTACACTCTTCATATATGACAGACTTCAACTTCATCTATTCCAGACTTTGCACTTTAGGGGGCAATCTGTTGCACTAAAAATTGTCATCCTGACATTCTGCTATGTGTCTGAGCTCATTATCACTCATACTTCCTCCTTTTCAAGTCTAACATATCAATTTCTCATGTCAAGCCTTGAAAATCAAAGAAAAGTTCCTAAAAATCTCCTTAACTCTGGTATCGCACTTTCTCGGTATCTTGCCTGCGGTCCCACATCTAATGTTCATGGATCTTGTGTACCTGAACACACTTTCTCTATGTTATGGGTGCGTACCCCTGTAAAGATCAAAAAGGCACAAGTAAACTCAAAAAATCTCACTTTAAGTAAATTCTAGAAGCCTCTAGAATGAATCTTTCGGTGGCAGAACCAATCTTTTGAGGTTCATGTATCCCTTACCTTATGGAGCTAACCCCTTGATGTGAGTAGCTTATCCCTTTGAAGGAGGATTCTATCCCTTCATATTTGGAACTGAAACCTCCTCGTTTCCACTATAAAAAGAGGCATTGGGTAGCCTAAAAGGGAGTTGAGGCTTTAGATTATTTGAGGTTAAGTGCTATTGGGATTCAAACTCATTTCACTGAGATTTTTGTGAGGAGAGATCACATACCTCTATCTATCTTGGTTGGACGAGTGCAGAGCTTATCAGAGTAGAGGAGATTCCTGCTTCGGACCCCGGGAAGGCCTGTTCAACATCAAGGCTAAGGTTGTAAGGTTTTCCTTCTTTTAAATTTAATACAAATGAATTCATTTTTCTCAATAAGTTGTTAGTTAACTGTTTATTTCATGGATTCCTTGATCACCATGATAAGCATGATTTATGATGTTTACTATTTAGGTGCTATTTAATGTTTGCTTGTTTGTGGCTACAGGTTTACAAAGATAATTCCTTCAAGTGCATGAGGGAAACCAACAGCTTCAAACAAGCATTGGATCTTCGGTATGTTCTTAAACACCTTTATAGTATTATTTTTAAAAATCATATATGTTTAGAGAAAGATAGGTTTATTTGGTTGTTTGTTGCTAGATTACCTTTTGGTACTAGGGAGATCGATCTTGTCCGCAAGATTGATTAATCTGCCCAACACCTGCTTCAGCTAAACTTCTCCTAAAAAGGTGGAAGTGTACTAAATCCCTAGGGGGCTAGGTTCCTACTTCGATGAGTAAAATAAAGGAAGTACAGGTCCAATATGGGTGGAGATAGAGGTCAAAAAAACCTGAATAGTAGCCAAGACAAACCCAGTCAAATGATATTAAAATTCCTGCAAAAAGTACAGGTCGTCTTTTCTTACCTATTTTCTGCAGAGGTCACAGGTTTGAGGCTGTTTTCTGCATCTTGAAGGTTGAGGTCACATTTTTTGGCCCAAAAAGTGCGACCTGCACTTTCGGCACTCTCGGGAGCAGGTTTAAAAAAAAGGTGTCATCTTACCTGCGACTGATACCTGTCACCGCACAATAAGCCCAGAAACACATGAAAGTTAGAATTTTTACTATTTCAGGGTTTTAAAGGTTAAAAGAAACATCAAGAAAATAAAAAACCTAGGGTTTGAAGTGGCTATTCATGTAGGGATTTGAAAAACGACAACAGTCGTAATTATAAACGATTGTGGAGTCACCACTTGTTAGTGTGAATTCTAATCGCAAGAGTACGAAAAAATCTCAATTTAGTTGTGCATAACAAACAACCCTAACATCAAATATGGCTACCAATTTCTTTAGATCTATAGTTAGTTGACCAAGATAAATGCTACAAAATCTAGATCTATGCAGTTAAAGACATTAAATAACAAAAAAACGAAAGAGTTGTTCCATGCATCCAATAGACAAGACAAGAATATTTTTTAAATAATTTTGTATTTATGACACGTGGGAAGAGAACATAGAAATATATTACCAGTCCCCCTCACTGTAATGGGTTCTTGTATGTCCTCAGTGCTTTAGATCTAATATCTCTATTTCTTGATGGTGTAGAAAACCCAGACAAAAATGGAACTCAAAGGGATTCCACAAGCAATAAGATAGAAAAATATGACAATGATGGAGGATCAAAGTCAGACCAAAAGTATGGATCCGAAATGATCTTTAGGAAAAAAAAGGTAGTGAATAAATGGATAAACCCTTCTATTTATAACAAAATATTGAGTTAGTCTAGATATTGGTGCATAGTTCAAATATTATTAACCAAATATAGATCCAACTTTTATGGAATATTTTATTATTTTTGTTGGAGGGAAAAATAATTTGAATTTTGTCAAATCCCTTCATTTGTAAATAATAAATAAATAAATTATTTTTTTATTTTTTTAAGAATGTGGTTGAGTAATAATTAAATTAATAGTGATTTATTCAATTATATATAAATGATTTAGTCAAATTTAACAAGGAATATTATTTAAATAATGTTTTAAATAATTATTCCTAGAAAATAATAAGATAAATAATGATTTATCTAATTATTTTTCCTGTTTTGGGTTAAATATGACTAGGAATATTAATTAAACTGTTGTTTAACTAATTATCCCTTGAGGAAAATAAAACAAATAGGGATTTATTCAATATTTCCTCATGGGGTTTCCTGTTTATAACATAAAAATCTTAATAAATTATGGATTTCTAAGTTATTTTTCATAGTGAAAGCAAATTTACTAGGGTAAAATTGGTCTTACATGATGTACTTTGGTCCATCTAATAGTAACAGGTTAGATGACAAAAATTGGTGTAACACTCATTACTCAAAGAAACATTAGTCTACACACAACATTCTAAAATCTTTTATAAATTCACTAATGTTCTTACAAAGGCATCACCGTAAGTGTGGAGTCATCCATAAAGATTTTGAGACAGTCATTCAGTAGATCCGAGAAAATTCCCAGTATTTCCCTTTGGAATGTTTCTAGTACATTGCAAAGTTTGAAAGGGAGGACTCGGTATGAAAAACTACCCCAGGGGAAAGTAAAGGTTGTTTTATCCTGATTTTCCATGGCGATTTCTATCTGATTGTTGCCACTAAGCTATAATATCCCAAAATAGGGATTTTCTACAACAAATAGAATATCTTAAGATATTCCAAAGTTGGAGCTTCAACAACTCATGAGCATGGAAATTTATATCAGCTCATTAGATGTAAAATAACATCTCTATAGCAGATGAGGGATCCTCAACAAGTATATGTCCTATATTCCCCTTCCCGAGTAGGGAAATGCAGCAATATAGGGCATAAAACATCTGTCTTCAGAAAATAACACTATAAATATGAGAAATGGGACTTGGATCCCTTAGAATACATCATATAAAACTCACATACATAATTAGAGGTGAATAAAATCACTCTAGCCAACATAAACAGATCTCCCCAAGTCAATGCAGCTCAAATAAGCCCAAACCCCATAGCCTAGCTCATGCAAAAAGTACTGAAGCAAGAGACTACATTATTTTAATTAGGTTTTATGCAGAAAATTATGAGAAATAAGAGATCAGGAGTGTACAATCATCCAATGGCTGAGAGAATGGAAATTCCTTCCTTTTTATACAAAATAAGATCACCTGGCAAGGGTTACATGAGAGTACCATGTATAAAAATGCAGATCTATAGATATGGATCTGAAAATGTAGTTTTACTATAGCACTAAATATATGTGACTAAAATATACAAGTGACAGAGAAATAATGAAGTACAGAGCTTTCCAGGAGAAGGGTTGGCCCTTTCTCTAAGGAACTCACTCACAAGCAAGGGATCAAACCCTACTACTGCTGCACCCAAGAAAATGACGCAGTTTATGAAGATAACTATGCTGTAGAGGATGGAAGGTGATGTGGCCACATGCCAAGATGTCAAATAAGCTCTAGAACCTATTGTACAGATCTTTCAAAGCAACGGGAGCTCCCTCCTCTGAAAGATAAGCTTAGGAGCTGGTGTTGTGAGTCTCCCACTGCAAAACCCTGAAACACAATGACCCCTGCTACAGGAATAACGCTGTGGTTGAAGGAGGATGCTAGGCCATAAGCTCGGATGTGGAGAATGAAGAACATAACTCCTCCAAGAGATCTCTCAATGAAGGAGAAGGAATCCCTGAGCAGGAATGCCTTGTGCTGAATAGCACTGCAACTCCGCTAACCAGCAAAAGGCTGCAAGTAGTCTAAGCGGACCAACATAAGTAATCCATAAGCTAACCTAAAAATTATGCTATCTTCCTCCTTATAATTTTCGTGAGCCTCCTCACCTTGGGTCCCATCTATTACGGTTTCCAACACCATGTGAAACCTTTCCCTCCAAAATTGCATTGTAGCTCTCTCAAGACTTCTCCTCCATGCTGTGTTGTTGACTTGGTCAACTTGATTGAATCAACATGATTCTTCTCCTGTTCACACATGGGAAGTGAAAAATCCAGCCACGAAGTTATCCCGTTTTCACACCAAGATGGATTTTATGTCAATACAAGTTAAATATGGGTCCTTTCCCCCATTTATTCATCTACTAGGTGCAAAAGTCAAAATTTTATATTCATTTTAGCTGCATGCTAATTTTTGGAATATTAAAGTTCCCCCCTCCCAAATGTTGCTTTTCCTCAAACAAATGCAAGGGTAGAACTGGAAATACTCCTTCCCTCTTCCTGTAGCATCCCCACATGATGAGCTCCCCCAAAGGATAGGATGCTTTCTCAACAATGAAATCTCATAGTGCCTCTCCCAAGCAAACAAATTAGCATTTGGTGCACATTCCAAATGGCTATCATCGTGAAGAAGTAACATGCTCAAGGAGACAAATATGTGCTATCTAGAGGTCCTCTCAAGGCATGGAGTGTGAAATGCATGGGAAATCCTCATCCCCAAGTGAAACCTCCACCCCCAAGCTATCATCCATATGAAGTGAGTCACCCTCCAACATGGAAACTCCTGAAGAATCTCCTCCACCTTTGGCTCATGAAGTGTATGTGGGCTGAATAAATGAACATGATAGGCAAGAAGGCCTATCCCACGCTATCCTCCTCCCCACTCTTGATAAGTGTAGAGGGCATGTTGATCTTGGGCTGTAACATGATTGCCCTCCAATGGCAAGAAGAAGATTGAGTCTCCAAGGACCCTTCCTCTAAAATCATGAGCCATGCCAACCCAACCCATTCCATACAAGATGAATGGAACATCATCACCATATGGCATCCATATCAGAAGATGGCTGGAATTTATGTGAAATTTTGGATGATACACATGGTCTCTCTAGTGGATACAACACAGTCCTTTCAACTGCTGATTTAGAGCATCAAATGGCAAGTTGTCTCCCAAGGAATTTTTAGCTATGCATGTTAGTTCATCTACTATGAAGTAGTAAGCAGCAATATATATCAACTGTGTACAATGAAAATAATGAAACACTTGCCCAAGGTAATGTATATATGGGCTACTATCATTACAAATATTGGCCGTAAAGTGACCATGAAACCCAAAAATACTCTTGCTCTCTTGTGGAGCAATGCACTATTCATATATAGTGAGAAGATACAAATACTAAATGGAGTAATCAATAAGTACATAAATGAATTTCTTACCATACATAGTGAGTTGGATGAAAGTGAGGTCCATGAATGAGTCCTCCCATGAGAATCTCCTCATAAAAATATGCAAGAAGAAGGGACACATCATCTCCTTGGAATACTCCACCAATAAGAACATACTCCTATGTGACAACATTGTAGGCCTTAGTAATAAGGCTCCATGACTCCTCCCTTTGAAATTCCATATGGAAAATCCATCCACCATCATGCTGCTATGTTAGAAGATCTCCTTCCTACATGCAAGTCTCTAATGATCCTTCAATGTTGAAGGGTAGCCTCCTTGCACCTTTAATGCGCCTTCCTCCTCTTTGGAAATTCTATGAAAAGTAGGGGAAAATTTCTGCCCATACTCTCCCAAGTGCAACCACAGCAACGACAACCCTTACTGCTCCCTCATCACTCCCTCATACAAGCCATGGAGTAAGATCATGATGGTCAACTTGTATGATGCCCCATACAAACAAGCCTTTTGCTGCTCTAACATATGGGTGCCATGCCATGCATCCCTACTTCTTGACCAAGAATATGACACAAGATGGCCAAACTCTCTCAAAAGTAGCCAGTGCAGCTTTGCTTCTTGCTGCACTGTATCATAAATCTGCAAGTGGCTCACAAGCCTCTTTCTCTCCATTCACCTCCCTTCATCCAAGTGTGGATGTCTCCATTCATTCTTCCCCTTTGTATCTTCCCAATGAAGACTACCAATCTCCAAAAGCAAATATTCCGCCTTACACCTCATGGGAAGTTGAAATGTAACCCCTTGGAGATCCCCTAGAGAAGACCTCTCATCAATCCACCTCTTGAATCTAAAAGAATCCAGGTGTGTTGAAGGCCAAACACCAATAGAAAGCGGCACAACATTCATCAGGCCTCCCACAATATTTCACCCTAACTCCTCATGCTGCATGCAACTCAATAGGGGTGCGATGAAATGACTGTTCATCCCTCTAAGGTCACACAGCACAGTGAAAGCATACTGCTCCACCACAGCAATGTGTTTTGATCCTTGACCAAGTGAGGACAAGTTCCCAAGGTTTTCCACAAGATTTCTTGAAATAATAACCAATGGAAATCCATGCATACCTTGGTGAGTCCTGGGAACATCTTATGAGGCTGAAAGAGTTCCTTCCTTCATTATGTTGGCTGATCCAACTACTGCTTCAGATGGCTGCCCCAACATGATTGTAACAGCACTGGTACAAGTCCCCTCAAGTGGTGAAGAGGACTCTTCCTCCTCTGATCTTCTACTGCAAAATATTCTGATCATCTGATGAGTGAAATCAACAAAAGTAGGTACTCTTGCATGATTTTCATGGCTGAACCACCAAGAGCTTGCCTTTCCCTCTAAGTGCAGCGCTGAGATCTCCACAGCCTCTCTTTCCACTACTAGATGTAGTAGAAAAAATGCTTCTAGTTCCATCACCCAAGTCTTTGCTACACACTTGAGTGATCCATCAAATGTAGACAACAGGAATCTATTGCCTCTTATCATCCTCTTACTGCATGGTCTTTTCTCTTCTCTCAGTTGTATAAATTGAGGAAAATCTAGGGTCTCCTTGAAAGCCCTAGGTTGGCACTTGTATTCTGCCAAATACCCACTCAGGATCTCTTGTCCTAAGTGGTATTCCTACTCTCTACTTCTTCTATGATAACAGGAAGTGCATGAATCTTCTTCTTCCTCTTGAAACCCTCTAGAGGTCTCTCTGCATCTTTCTCCTTCTTGAAACCCTCTAAGAGTTTCATTGCATTCTTCTTCTTTCTTCTTAGATCTGAAAATTGATGAGAGAAATCTCATCCTCTCCATCATTTTGTTCTCCTCTTATTATTATCTTCTGATTGGATATGAAATCCACAGGCTGAGCCAAGATGGCAGCTTTGATACCAATGTAATATCCCAAAATAGGGATTTTCTACAACAAATAGAATATCTTAAGATATTCCAAACTTGGAGCTTCACCAACTCATGAGAATGGAAATGTATATCATCTCATTATATGTAAAATAACATCTATAAAATAGACGAGGTATTCTCAGCAAGTATATGTCCTATATTATCCTTCCTGAGTGGGGAAATGCAGCAATATAGGGCATAAAACAGTTGTCTTCAGAAAATAACTCTATACCTGTGAGAAATGGGACCTGGATCCCTTATAATACATCATATAAAATTGACATGAATAATTAGAGGTGAAACAAATCACTCTAGCCAACATAAACAAATCTCCCCAAGCCAATGCAGCTCAAATAAGCCCAAACCCCATAGCCTAGCCCATGCAGAAAGTATTGAAGCCATAATTGTGTTATTTTAATGAATTTTTATGCAAAAAATGATGATTAATAAGATATCAGGAGTGTACAATCATCCAATGGCTGAGAGAATGGAAATTCCTTCCTTTTTATACAAAATAAGATCACCCGGCAAGGGTTACATGAGAGTACCATGTATAAAAATGCAGATCTGCAGATATGGATCTGAAAAACATAGTTTTACTATAGCACTGAATATATGTGACTGAAATATAAAAGTGACAGAGAAATAATGAAGTACAGAGCTTTCCGGGAGAAGGGTTGGCCCTTCCTCGAAGGAACTCGCTCACAAGCAAGGGATCAAACCCTCCTACTAATACACCCAAGAAAATGACACAGTTTATGAAGATAACTGCATTGTAGAGGATGGACTATGATTTGGCCACATGCCAAGATTTCAAATAAGCTTCGGAACCTCTTGTACAGATCTTGCAAAGCAAGGGGAGCTCCCTCCTCTGAAAGATAAGCTCAGGAGCTGGTGTTGTGAGTCTCCTACTGCAACACCCTGCAACACAACATCCCCTGCTATAGGAATAATGTTGTGACTGAAGGAAGATGCTAGGTCATAAGCCCAAATGTGGAGAATGAAGAACAAAAATCCTCCAAGAGATCTCTCAATGAAGGAGAAGGAATCCCTGAGCAGGAATGCCTTGTGCTGAACAACACTGCAACTCTACTAACCAGCAAGAGGCTGAAAATAGTCTAAGCAGACTAAAACCAATAATCCATAAGCTAACCTCAAAATTTTGCTATATTCATCCTTATAATGTTTGTGAGCCTCCTCACCATGTGTTACACAGCAATTTTTCACCGTCCCTACAATCCCCATCCCGCACATTGGAGGGCTCATCCCGTGACCTGTAGGCAGAGTTAAGACTTGAAAATACTTTCATTGCATCCCTCTGAAGATGAGCTTTAATTTCCCTGAAGACATCTCCCTGCAAACAACCCTAAAAATAGCTCTTTTTCCATTGGCGCGGTTCCATAGTTCAGCCCTCGCACCAAGAGGGAAATCCTCCAAAGAGGGCGCGCCAATTGGCACTCAATCATAGAGCCACACCCGCGCCAACCATATTAAGAGATGTTTTTTAAAATAAAAGGCGGAAGTTTCATCCTAACAAATTCCTGGATTGATTTCTATCTTGAGTTGGGAGGTTTGGCAACGGATTTCCATAGAGAGGAAGTGGTTCGCCACCTCTCATGGAAGCTTCCTTGATGATAGGGCCAATCCCATAATTGTAGGGGATCCCAACTCCCCTTCCTCCTTCTATAAAAGATTGCCCATTTCCATTTGCAAGCTAGTTCCAAAGAGTGGCAGAATTTCTAAGTTCCCAAGAGCTTTCATGCTGCAAAATCCTTCTTGATTCCCTAAGGCGAAATCCAAGCAAGGAGACTATTTCCAATTATCCGAAGAGAGAGGCTTGTCCCATCCCTAAGAGGCTTTATCGAGACATGTTGTGCTAACGACCCGCTAAAGGAGAGTGCTGCGTCGAAGCTATGGTTGTATTCTTGTTTTGAATCTTTAATGATAAGCGACTATCGGTTATGGTTCCACTCTTGTTCTTGATCATGTTCATGAGTTATGTCCTCTTCGACTGATATATAGTTGTATGCACTGGATTTTATGCTTGCGTTTGTGTTGTTTCTTGCATGTGCAGGTGTCCGATCACGGAGATCATGAGGATTGTGATCTGCCAGGGCAAAGGAATGGGAGCACCATCTCTTCTACAGACGATAGCGTTGGATTCCAGGTAAGCCTTCGTCGCAAGTCGGTTTATTTACAATTAGGAACCTGCACTGTAGCGTGTTTGATTACTGCTAGACCCGATCTGGGCTAGTAGGGATCGCCTCTATCCGCAGAGGGGATTTACCTCCTCAAAAATTTGGCGACTCCGCTGGGGACTCAACTTGTTGTTTGATTTGTAAACTATAGACGGAGTCTGAAGCATAGCCAAATATCTCCGGTTTGGTTTACGGACTAAACAAATTGGAGTTTTGTCTTCTCTTTCCGGTTAACTTCTTGGTCTTGCTTGCTTGGTCAACTCTTTGGACTGGATTCTCCTATTTGTTCGGCTTTTTTTTAGCCTTGTTTTCACTTGTCTGTGTCTGAGATTTCTTGTTTTTTATTTTTTCCATAGTAAAATTTGTTGGCGCGCTTTTTAGTGTGGCAGTCGCGCCCATTGGCGCAGGTTGCCTATGTATCACCCGCGCCATTTCCTTTCTGGCGTTAATTTCAAGCTCACAGTCGCACCAATCCTGTGAGCTATTAGGGTTTGCTGTGTTTCAAGCTTTCTGAGGCTGACTTGTGATTTTGATCTTGTTTTTTCAGCTGTTTGAGTGCACTGGAGCCTGGTTTGACTGGTTGGAACCTCCTTCATTTGGTTGTTTGCCTATTTCTTTCGATTTTGCATACGAGCCCTAGGGCATCTAGGTGCCTTTATGAGTCGAGCCTCCCTTGGGAGTTTTTTTTTTGTTTCCGTTCGTTCAGTCAGCTATGGGATTGCTTCCTTGCATTCATTTGACAGTGGTCTATCATATTGTTGCATTTTTTGAGTGACTAATTTCGTTTTCATTCGAATTTCGCCTTGCTTCATTTTGGGCCTAGATCACACGGCTCATTGGTGTCTTTGGGAATTTTCTTGGTTTTGAGAGACTTTTTGTCGATTTGAGATCTGATGTTTGTGCCATTGAGTGAAATTTGTTGGTTTTTCTCTCTTAATATCATTTCTCGAATTGCTTCTTATTTGTTTTCGGTTTGTTTAGTGCATCTAGCTATCAAACATTGAAAATAAAAAAAATCTCTTTTGCTTTTGGGTGATTAGTGAAAATTGAAATCTTTTCGATTTTACTAGTATTTAGTGAATTTGAAAGAAAAGTTTTTAGTTTCATTAGTTGCATTAGAGATATCATTGATTGTCTTCTGATCATTTCGTTTGTGTAAAAAACTCTCAACTCTTCTGTAGCTAGTTTTCATCGAATGAAATGATGTACTGTGGCATGTAGTTTTGCATTTAGGATATTTTTGAGACAACACATTCGTTAGGGCCTGAAAACTGAAACGTAATTGAAGATCAACTTTAAAATTCACTCAATTTACACTAAGGCAGCATTGAAATCTAACGAAACACATTTAGAGGTCTAGGCTAGAGACGTGTTTCGGCGTCTTTAAACCTAGTAGCTGTCGTTCGCCTTTTGGCCTTAGACAGCACTAGTAGGGACTTATGCTCCCCGTACCGTCGCGTATCTAAAGGGAGACCCCTCTAGGTTTAAATCCTTTATCCACAGGAAGCCGAGTCTGCCACCCTATACCTGTGATACACCGGACACAGCATTCGGGGAGATTTCCTGCACGTACGGAAAGTCCTTGGTTGATTTCTCTTTCATTATTGAAACCAAGGTGTATATTGCAGTTCACAGTTATTTGGTACACCCTTTTGCCTAGTATTCCTGAGTAGTCATTTGATCTTTTATGACTCCCTAAATTTGAAAGGATCACCAAGCGCTTGTCCTTTCATGCTTGTGTCAAATCTAAAAGAGATAGAGTCACCTTTCTTACCGTTTCTTGACTCTTAAAACATGAAACGGTGAAGTTTCCTATTTTTCAATGTGGTAAAAAATTAATCACCCACGATTACATGCCCTGTTAGATTTTTCTTGTTGACCGTTTGATCGTGTGTCTTGACTCTTTTTCAGCCCGTGTGTGTGTTTGATCTTTTCTCTTGTCATTTTTGTCACAGTGGCAGAACCCTTGGTTTCGTCTACTGGTAGTCCTTACACGGACGATTCATCAGAGGTGTCCCAATCCTCTGCTGAACCACAACAGCCCACTGTTTCCCAGTTTCCTGACGGGGGACCGGTTCTTTCTGATCAACCCTTTGGGGGACCAGTGAGTTCGATTGGCCCTTTTCGGACCCTGTGTCTGAATTGATATTAGGAGTTGATTTCCTTTCTCTTACATCGTGTTCGCCTTTTATAGATGTTGTCTTTCCTCTTAGTCCTCGTCGTCTATTGCGAGATCTAGCGGCAGGCTCAACCATGAGTGATTCTGGTGAGGAAATCCCAACGTCTGGTGAAGACTATCAGCTCTTCCCATGAAGATTGTTTCCGGGAGACAACTCTGAATCAGTTGTTATGTCAACAGCCAGTCCCTCATTACCACATGGGTACAGGTATTTGGGTCATATCATTTCCACTGCTGCCTCTATGGGAGTGTCAGCTCCTTCTTCGAGGCCAGCTGCTCCTTCACCGGGGGTGTCTCCTCAGACACGCATTACATCTATACCCGTTCGGCCCACTGTTTGTGTGGCCGCCTCTACACCCGTTGTCACGGCACCCTCTGCTAGGGCTATGCCGTCTCCTGAAGACATTTATCTAGCGACTGCTATACCGGAGAATATCTCTCTAGAGGAGTATCGGTTGTCCCTGCAACAGCTGAACCCCGAGGTTGGACCATCCTCCCAAGATCCCAACCGCTCTTACTTTTCGCACTATGCACAGTATGGTACACCCGTGTATGCTTTTCCAGGTCAGTATGATGAGCACGGGGACATTTTGCGTCTACCTGCTCTTGAGGCTTACCTCCATGCTCGAGGTTTACCTTATAACCAGGCTTATAACCCGCAAAGGCAACCTTTCCAAGGCCAACTTTCGGGCCAACCTGGCTATCCTTATGACCCACAGGGGCAGCCCGTGCAGGGCTATCCTGCAGGCTAGCAAGAGCCATCGTACAGTCCGGAAGGACAGTATTATAGCCCTTCCGGTCAACCTATACAGCCTCAGCCGGGGTACCAATCGGGACCGGTCTATGGTCCTAGGGGGGAAATCTAGCCTTCTCAACCAATGCAACCGCAGTATCCTGTTGTTTCTAACGTTGCATATCAGTCAGGACCATCCTATGGTTCTGCTCCAGGTCAAACCGGTTACCAACAAACACCTGGCCCTATTCCTCCACCAGGCCAACCGGCCCATCCGGTACAACCTGGTGTTCCGCCTCCAGGCCAACCGGCCCACCCAGTACAACCTGGGGCTCCTGTACAGCCAGGTCAACCTACGCAACCGGCGCCGCCTGTCTATCCGGGTCAACCTATTCACTCAGGTCAGCCGTCTCAATCGGGTCAACCTGTTCATTCAGGGCAGCCCGTTCATTCCATTAACCCTACCCAGCAGCCGATTTATTCGACGCCGCAGCCAAATCAACAGCTGTGCCCTAGTTATCAGGTTCCGCAGGGTTCCACTTATCAGCAGCCGACTCATCCTCAGGGTGGTTACTATCCTCATGGTCAATCTTAACCGAATTATAACCACCCCAAATGTTACACCATTTTTTGGTCATCTAACCTATTATCATTAGATGGACCCAAGTACACCATGTAAGACCAATTTTACCCTAAGTAAAATTGCCTTTACTATGTTAAATAACTTAATAAACCACATTTATTAGGTTGTTTATGGTCTAAACAGGAAACCCCAAAAGGAAATATTAAACAAACCTATATTTGTTTGATTTTCCTCATGGAATAATTAATTAACCATAATTTAATTATTATTCCTAGTCATGTTTAACCCAAAAACAAAAGAAATTAATTAGATAAACCTTTATTTATCTTATTATTTTCTAGGAATAATTATTTAAATCTTATTTAGATAATATTCCTTGTTAAATATGACCAAATCACCCACAAATAATTAAATAAATCATTATTTATTTAATTATCTTTCAACCACTTCCTTAAATAATTAAATAGATCTTTATTTATTTGATTATCTTCTAACCGCCTCCTTAAAAAGATAAATAAATCATTTATTTATTTATTTTTGACAAATCAAGGGATTTGACCCAAGTCAAATACCTTTTCCCTCCAACAAATATAATAAAATATTCCATAAAAGGTGGATCTAGATCTAGTTAACCCATGCACCAAGATCTAGAATGACCCAATATTTTGTTATAAATAGGAGGGTTTTTCCTACCATTCTTCACCTTTTGTTGCCTATTAGATCACTCTGGATCTATACACTTAGTCACTCTTTTCTACCATTTGTTGTGTGAGCTCCCTTTGAGTTCTATTCTTTGTGTGGGTTTTCTACACCAACAAGAGAGAGAAATCTTAGATCTGAAGTGCTGAGGACTTCCAAGAACCCATCCCACTGAGGAGAATTGGATACGCCTTCTTGTTTTTCTCCCAGGTGCCCAATTAATACAAAAATTCTTTCAAAAATTGTTCTTGTCTTGTCTATTGGTATATGGAGCAAACCCTTGTTTTTACTGCTTAATGTCTTTCCATGCATAGATCTGGTTTTTGCGGCTCTTTTCTTGTTCAACTAACAGCAGATCTGAAGATATTGGCAGCCACTTTTGTTGTTAGGGCTATTAGTTATGCGTAGCTAAAGTGGTCCTTTTTCATACACTTCGACAAAGGATTCATACTAACAAATGGTGACTCCACACGGGTTTTAAATTACGACCACTGTCGTTTTTCATATTCCTGCATATCCAGCTACTTCAGACCCTAGGGTTTCTTTTCAGCTGTTTATTTTCCCTATTTTTATGTTGTTTTTCTCACATAAAACCCTAAAACATTAAAATTTCTAACTTCCGTGTGTTTCTGGCCCTATTGTGCAGGTAAGCGACACCAGCTGCAACTGAGACTGCAACTTTTCTTAAAATCTGCCGCCGAGACAACCGGAACGGGAGGTCGCACTTTTCAGCCCAAAACCTGTGACCTGGACCTCCAGGTCACACTTTTCAGCCTCTTTTCTGCGACCTGCACTGAAAACAGGTCAGAAACTGTGACTTGCCCTTTTTTCAGCTCTTTTTCTGCAATTTTTCTGGGTTCTGCTAAAAATTCTGTCAAGGTTTTCCAGCCTCTGTTTTAGCCCGCTTTAACCTGGTTTTGATCTGTTTTAGCTCATATAAGTGGGAACCTAGCCCCCCAGGGCTTCAGTACCCTCCACTTTTTGTGGAAGAGTTTTTAGCTATTTCAGCCTCTGTTTTTCTGAGTTTCAACTCCCCCCTTGTCCAGATCTGATACCTCCTTTTCAGATCCCTTTAAATCAGCCTCTTTTCCTTTCAAATCACCTCTTGTTGTTTTGTTTGGACCTCTCTTTAGGACCTCCTCCCTGTCCTTGCTGCTTTTTGCTGATTTCCTTCCTTTTTCCAGACACCTTGCCTCTGTCTCTTGGCTGTGATCTGCTCCTCTTTTAAGCAGCTTTATCCTTTAGATCCCTGTCCCTTTTGACCTTAGATCTATTGGCCTCTTTTCCGTGTGTTTTTCCTAGATTTTCCCCCTTTTTTAGATTAGTTTTGAGAGACCCACCTTCTTGGGTTAGATAGATGCACAAGTAGCTGTTATTTTTTTGTTATTTCAGCATTATATACTGTTCTCTGCAGATTTATTTTCAGTTACGCAGCACACTTTTTTCTTGCTCTCAAAATGGAAAGGGTTTAAAAATTAAAATTAATGCACGCCACACACTGACCCTAAGTGAAGAAGCGCCTGGTTAACACCGCCTGGCAAAGACTCTAAAATCAATTGTCACTGCACCTTTTCTGCCCTTGACCTCACTTGATTCTGTCCCTTTCTGCCCTTGTCGGTTTCCTTCTTCATCATTGCGCCCCCAAGGCACCTTTCCCGAAGACTTCTTGGCCTTCACCCTCAGTTTCCGGTCGATCGACCTGCTCCGCCCTGCTGTCGTCGAGCCAATCCCCCTCCGAGTCCGCACTCCGACTCCTCTCCTGATTCATCGGGTTCTCCTTCTCCTCCTGGTTCTCCCCCTATCACCTTCACCATGTCTGGTCCAGGGCCTAACGCTGGTGGTGCTCCAGGCCCTAATGCCGGACCTACTACTAGCAGCACTGCCACAGGAACTACTTCGGCCATACCCTTGCTACCGTACATTGCAGGCCTCAGCCTCCCCGATTTCAATCAGTTGATCAACGACCCTATCTGCCACGATGTTGGTTGGCCTGCTATGCCAACCAAGCTCCCCTCCGACATCTCTAAGTTCGAAGGCCTTGCTGGAGAAGATCCAACCAATCATGTCCGATCTTTCCACATGTGGTGTTCCTCCAATTCCATTACCGATGACTCCATCCGTCTTCGTTTCTTCCAACGCACGCTTACCGGCGAAGCTTCTAAATGGTATGTTGAACAAGCCACCTCTTTCCATACCACCTTTGCGACCCTTGCCCCAGCCTTTTTATCTTATTTCTAGCTCCCTCTCCAATACGATACTGGCATGGACCTCTTGAATTCATTCAAGCAAACCTCTTCAACCCGCCTTTTCACCCATGTTCAGGAATGGCGACGAAGACGAAGCTTATGTCGAGCCCCCCCCTTCGAAGATCGGGTTTACATGGACTATTTCCTTCGCACCCTCTTAGCTCCTATTGGCAAAGATGTCGCCTCTCACTTTCCTCAAACTAAAGAAGCCGCCCTCCAAATAGCCTTGAAATATGACCTGATCTCCGCTCAATCTGGTTATGTTTATACCGTTCTTCCTGACCTTCCCAGGCCCGGCAGCGCTAACGCCCTGGGGGCATCTCATTCCACCGATGGTATCGTTGGAGCCCTTTCCCATCTGTACGCTCAACCTCCTATGGGCTATGGTCTCCCTCAGGGAGGGGCCATCACCTCTAGCACTCTCCCCACTCCCGGTAGCATGTATCAAGGATACGGCATGCCTCCTCATTTTTCCCAACCTCCTGCTTACCTCAATGTTGCCCAACCTAACCATTACCTTTATCCGCAGCCTGGTGCGCCAGCTCCTCCAGCATATGCGCTTCCATCTCCCTTGCCTCCTTCAAACCCGCAACAGCACTTACAGCCCCCTCCAGGGCAAGTATTTGCACAGCAGGGCGCGACTAATCCCCCTTCTTCCCAAAGAAGGCGGAGAGGCAATCAAAACCCATCTACGCCTGGTACCCGTGGACCTAATTTTGGTGTGGACCCTAACACTGCCAACCAACAACAGGGCACTCAGCCCAAGCCGGACAGGCCGCTTTGCACAAACAAGCCTTGTTCGTGTTGCGGTGTTTATGGTCATTACACCCACGATTGTCCCCTCTTACCCCAGATGCGGCAGATGTGGTAATATCAAGCCACATTGCGCAGAAAACACGCCTCCCCTCATGCTCCTCCTAATGTGGCCACTACCCGACCAGCTGTGTTTACTGATCCTTTCCCTTAGCAAGGATTCGTGGCTACCCAACCGCCTGACAGCCAGGTCGCCACTCCCCCTTCCCTTTCTGGTTCCTCTGATTACCAGATCCTTATGATGCACTCTGATCCTTCCCCGACCGTCGACCTTCACCTTCAAACTCGGTCTCGCCAGTACCCCAAGCCTCCTGCTCAGTCTGCCCCCAAGCCTCCTTCTTCAGGTTCTACAGAGCCTCTTTCGACATCCAGTGGCCCCTTACATATCCCTCAACCCAAAGTTGAGGTTCATACCAAGATTCCTAAGGGACCCCTACGTCAAAACGCTGCTTCCGGTCGAGCTGCTCATTTGTATAGTATAGTAGATGATTTGGCGCAATCTCCTGCTGCCATTTCCACACTGGAACTCCTCCAGTCGTGCCCTTCCCAAAAGAAGGCTCTACTATCTGCCGTGGGCACTGTAGATCCTGCTGATGACCAAATGATTGTTTTCGACGTCACTCAATCGGACCATCCCCCTCTTCCTGCTTCCGTCGCCTTCCAAATCCCAGTCAAAATCTGGAACGCCAACGTTTCACGGTGCATAATTGATGAGGGGGCATCCACCTGTGTGATGTCTGCTTCGGTTTGGAAGAAACTCTGATATCCTGAGCTGGCCCCTTCCACGATCACCCTTCAAGCGTGGGACAGCCATGCCTCCCAACCCATTGGCCTTTTCCATAATTGTCCTATCACCCTCGCTGGTAAGACTGTTTGCATTGACGTCGAAGTCATAGACGCCCCGCTAGACTACAACATTCTATTGGGGCGAAGCTACACCTATGCTATGTCTGCTATCCCATCCGTGGTTTTCCGCAAGATGTCTTTCCCCCATAATGGAAATATAGTCACCATTGACCAGTTGACATATCATGAGCCAAAATCTCAGACCTCACCCGAGACGACCATCTCTTCTGTAGCCAACAAGCAAACCGTCGATTCCTTGACTAGTGTCTCCCCCGGTGTTTACAAAGATTCCTCCCTCCTTATAGCTTTTCCTAATCTCCCTCCTCCTCCCATCACTGATCCCAACTTGTCTAATGTTTGCATGATGCAATCGTCTCAGGCTGCCCTTAAGAGGCCTGCTTCGGCTAGTCAGTAACCTCCTCCTCGCCCTCCGCCACCCGCTCCTAGCCATTTCTCTAAGCCAGCCGGACCCCCTCCTTCTGGCCCTCCCCCTACAGCTGGTATCCCTGAACCCCTTTATCCTCCTGGATCGGTTCCCCCAGGCCTTAACCATCTCGGAGCCGTCCCTCCTGGTCATTACCCTACTGGGCAGATACCTTTCCTGGCTCCCCCTCCCAGAGTATTTTCTATCCCCTTCATGGCCACCTTCTCTCTCCCTAACTTGACCCTGGGCATACCCGTCTGGTACATTGACCCTCCAGCCACTACCCCACCCGGTCACCCCAAACCTTACCTTGCTTTGACACCGGTTCAACCGGTCCCCCTCACTTCCTCCGGGCCCACCGCACCTCCCCAGGACCCTACCCCTGTGGTGCCAGCCCCAGGAAAGAAAGGCAAAGCTCGTAAGGGGGCAACCCATCAGGACCAGGCCGCCCCGACAATCCCTAGCCCCCCGCGACCGCCAAAGACCGCTATCCAATGCGCGTTGTGCGATATCGTCAGTCACGCCAT